>NW_010729156.1:2078185-2092734 GCF_000365185.1 Nelumbo nucifera | reverse complement strand
CTGTACTGCTACAAGGTCATGCCCTTCGGACTGAAGAATGCTGGGGCGACCTTCCAAAGACTCGTGAATAAGTTGTTTCAGCCCTTAATTGGCACGAAGATAGAATGTTATGTAGACAACATGGTCGTCAAGACACAGTTTTCGCATGAATTAATACAAGACTTAGATTTTGTCTTCCAAATTCCGCGTCAATTTAGCATGAAACTAAACCCAAACAAATGTGTCTTCGGTGTCACCTCGGGTAAGTTCCTAGGGTACATTGTCAACCGGCACGGCATTGAGGCCAACCCGGACAAAATAAAGGCCATCCTAGATATGAGACCACCTCGAAAAGTAAAAGAAGTTCAAAGGCTAAACGGCCGCATAGCCACTCTGAGCCGCTTCATGTCCAAATCGGCAGACCGTTGTCTGCCTTTCTTTAAATCAATCAAAGGCAAAGGGTTCGAATGGACCCAAGACTGCCAGCTCGCGTTCGACGAGCTAAAAAACTATCTCGCTAGTGTGCTGATATTAACCAGGCCCGAGGAGGGCGAGGTCATAGAACAGTACCTCTCGGCAAGCGACGAGGTGGTCAGTTCGGTACTAATAAAAGAAGTAGATCGGGTCCARYGRMCCRTCTDYTATGTTAGTAAAATKHTGYAGGGAGCAGAGACGAGATACCCGCAGATAGAAAAGCTGGCATATGCACTGATAATTGCAGCTCGGAAACTCTGCCCATATTTTCAAGCTCACACTGTCATCGTCTTGACTAACAAACCTCTAAGGCAAGTCCTGCTCAAGCCCAAGGTTTCCGGTCGGCTGACGAAGTGGGCCATCGAGCTCAGCGAGTACGACCTCTAGTATAAGTCGCGAACTACTATTAAGGCCCAAGCCTTGGCAGATTTCATCGTCGAGTGCACATTTAGCTTCGAAGTCCCTAGGCAGGTCGAGCCCAAGATCCCCAGTTTGGGTGAGCCCGGAGCTCTCAAGCCAATAGAGTCCGGACCCCGTGAAGTAGCAGCCAGGGTGGCATCTCTCCTAGTTAGGCCTAACGCGAACTGGGATGAGGAGCCCTGGATCCATCATGTAGATGGCTCCTCGAACCAACAAGGCAGCGGAGCTAGAATAGTGTTGCGCGGCCCGGGTGGCACAAAATTGGAATACGCACTACGCTTTGAGTTCCTGGCATCCAACAATGAGGCGGAGTACGAGGCATTGATAGCTGGGCTGAACCTAGCGCAAAAGGTAAGAGCAAAACACATAGTTATCTGCAGCGATTCCCAACTTGTGGTCAACCATGTCATAGGTGAATACGAAGCACGCGACCTAACTATGATCGCCTACTTAGCAAAAGTAAAGAAAACTCTACTCAACTTCCAGTCACACTTCATCAGGCAAATCCCGAGGTCAGAGAATACTGAGGCCAACGCCCTATCCCGATTAGCCAGCATCAGTCACAACGCCTTGAGAACCATGTACATAGAGGACTTACCTCGGCCTAGCATTCTCGGTGGGGCAGAGGAGGTCGCTCCCATCCTTGAAGCAGAGCCAAGCTGGATCGACCCACTCATGAGCTTCTTGCTAGATGGAACCCTCCCTGCGGACCGTAATGCAGCCAGGAGGGTGCAGCGCCAGGCAGCCAAATATGTCATAATAGATGAACGGCTGTACCGACGGTCCTTCCTGATAAACGGAACCCTCCCCGCGGACTGCAACGCAGCCAAAAGGGTGCAGCGCCAGGCAGCCAAATACGTCATAAGAGAAGAGTGATTGTATCGGCGATCCTACACGCTCCCCTACCTACGCTGCTTGCGACCTGCCGAAGCCGAACTTGTACTACGTGACATCCATGAAGGGCTGTGCGGCAAACACCTGGGGGGCAGAGCCCTCGCCCAAAAAGCACTCCGACAAAGGTACTACTGGCCAACAATGAAGGCAGAAGCGATCGAGCTCGTCAGGAAATGCGACAAGTGCCAAAGGCACGCCAATATGCACCACCAGCCTGCTGCCGACCTCAAGTACCTCACCAGTCCATGGCCCTTTGCGCAATGGGGCATCGACCTCCTAGGGTCTTTCCCACCAGCAACAGGAGGAAGAAAGTTCCTAGTGGTGGCAGTAGACTACTTCACAAAATGGATAGAGGCTGAACCTCTGACAACGATCACAGCCCGAAACATACANTCCTACACGCTCCCCTACCTACGCTGCTTGCGACCTGCCGAAGCCGAGCTCGTACTCCGCGACACTCATGAAGGGTTGTGCGGCGGACACTTGGGGGTAGAGCTCTCGCCCAAAAGGCACTTCGACAAGGGTACTACTGGCCGACGATGAAGGCAGAGGCTGTTGAGCTCATCAGAAAATGCGACAAATGTAAGAAGCATGCCAATATCCACCATCAGCCAGCCGCCAACCTCAAGTATCTCACCAGCCCATGGCCCTTTGTGCAATGGGGCATCGACCTCCTAGGTACATTCCCGCCAGCAACAGGTGGGAGGAAGTTCCTAGTGGTGGCGGTAGATTACTTCACAAAGTGGATAGAAGTTGAACCTCTTGCAACGGTTACAGCCCGAAACGTACAAAACTTCTTTTGAAAGAACATAGTATGTCGTTTCGGGTTACCTCGGGTACTGATCACCGACAATGGCAAACAGTTCGAGGATATCAAGTTTCAGGAATGGTGCCAAGATATGGGGATTCGGCAAAACTTCACATCGGCCGCGCACCCGCAGGCAAACGGTCAAACAGAAGTAATGAACAGAGCCATCCTCCGCGGACTGAAAGCACGACTAGACCGAGCTAAAGGGTTGTGGGCGGACGAGCTACCAAGTGTTCTATGGGCTCACCGAACTACGGAAAAAACCGCCACAAGAGAAACCCCCTTTAACCTCACCTACGGCACCGAAGCGGTAATCCCGGCGGAGATCGAAGTACCTACGCTGCGACTAGAAGCTATGACAATCGGACAAACGGAGATGAGTTACGTACCAACCTCGACCTACTGGACGAGGTAAGAGACCTCACGTACATCCGGACCGCAGCTTACCAGCAAAGAATAGCTCAGTACTACAATGCTAGAGTAAGAAAGCGGAACTTCCGCGTCGGCGACCTGGTTCTCCGTAAGATCATGGCACCCGAGCCCGGCGTAGGAAAACTTGGACCGAATTGGGAAGGGCCCTACAGAGTAAAGAGAGCGCTCGGGGGGGCATACGAGCTTGGAACTTTAGAGGGCAAACAAGTACCCCGAGCGTGGAACATCGTTAACTTGAGGCGATACTACCTATAGACCACCAAGCGAAGTGGACCAAGCCGCTACCGGAGCCTAAGGGCTAGGATGGCGAGCTAACAAGGACCTCGGCATGGGCAAACAAGGGCAAAAAAGTGCAAACTAAAAGCTCAGGCAGTGCCAGCAACGAACTAGTAGGGGTATCGACATATGGTCAGTTTGGCAATACGGCCAGTTCGGAGGAAAGAGTGACCAAACACAACCAAAAGAAAATCATTTCATTGCAAAATACTTTGTGTACATTTCCAAAAAAAAAAAACAAGAAAAGCGAGCTCACAGGCCCAGAGGCACTTCTTCACCATCAGAAGGCACTTCAATGATACCCGAAGGCCCTGCCTCGTCCTCAGAATCCGGCTCATCGTCAGCAGCGTTGGCCATCTCCTGAGTAATGTGCGAAGTGGTTATGGCACTAATATCAAGCTCGGGGTACGTATTCCAGATCATCCACCGACTCGATTTAAAGCCCCTTCTGTACGAGCCCACCATCAGGTCATCAAAGCACGACGAGGCGATGTATTGATCGACGGCCTTCTTCTTGGCATCCTCGATGCCTTGGGAAAAGATCTGTGTTCTCTCCCTAATATCCTCCGGAAGGTATTCAACCTGATGCTGCAAATCCAGCCTCAGGTCCGCCATGTGCTTCACCACAACTCCCATGGCCTTGGCATCTCTCTGAGACCTCACCTGCCTGGCCTGTGCAGCGCAAGAAGCCGCCTCAGCAGCTCGAGAAGCCACCTCGGCAGCACGGGAAGCCTCTTCGGCAGCTCGTGCCTGCCTCGAGCTCCTTTCCACTTGGGCCGCCAAGGCATGGATAGAAGAATTCACCTACCAAAGGGAAAAACAACAAATGATCAAAAGAACGATAGCAAGAAAGATAAAAGCAAAGAGCCCGACAAAGAGATCGCTGACTTACCACCATGGCATGAGTGGCAGCACGACAAGCCACCTGGTTCAAAGGAAGATCGGTCCATGTCGTGACCTCCTCAGGGTAAATGGCCTCCCAACTCTTCTGAAGAGCGTGGTTCGGCGACAACACGCTCCTGAATTCGCCTTGGGCTCCCGAGCTTGAGGGCCCAGCTCACGTATAAGCAGACCCAGAGTAAGCAGGAGCCCCCATGTAAGTAGCCTCGGCATAAGGGGCCCCTGTCGCTTCTTGCGTTGGAGGGGCCATCTCGGGCTCCATGGGCGGATCCACTGACGGGTAGTTTGGTACCTCAAGCTCCGCACCTCGGGGCAGCTCGCTTCCTCCTCTTCATGGCGTGAAACAGGTTCCCACCACGAGTCTTCTCTGAGTCCATCACACCTGCAAAAGAGCTCGGCATCAGGAAAATGAAAGAACATAGCAAAACAAAAGACAACCTCTGAGTAAGGAACCTACCCGAACTCAGACCGGCCTCGATGAGCTTGGCCTCCGTCAGGTAATGGTGGCATTTTAGCCCAAGCCGTAACCATTGCCGGAGGCCCTTCTCTGTCTCCTTATCAAGCGTAACACCGGCATCAGGGGCAGCCAACCCCCACCTAGTTTGGAACGGCCACCCCAATGCACTTTGCACCCCGAAGTAGTCCCATTTCCACGCCGAGACCTTGTTGGGAAGATCGTGTAAAAGCTTAAAACTCGGGCAAGGAGACAGGTAATATGCCCGCCTACGCCCGGGAAGGAGACCCACTTGCTTCTTAAGCATCAGAATGGAAGAAAAAATCTCCAAGTCTAAAGGCAAGACCTGTTCGCAAAATAAGGAGATTGTCCCCACCAAGTTACGAATAGAATTCGGGTGAAGCTGGCCGACAGTAACGCCGAAGTGGTTCATGACCTCGACTATAAGGGGGTGGAAAGGCAGGCGCAACCCAGTAGCGAGCTGCTCCCGAAATATCACGATCTCATCAGGACCGTGTTCCCAAGGGAAACTGCCCGAGGGTATAAAATAGGTGTACTCCCTAGGCAAGTTAAACTGGGTAATAAGGGAATGAAGCCCCTCAGGCGTCATGGTCGAGGGTCCAAACTTGTCCAACGTTCGACCTCGACGGGAGGAGGACGCCAAACTACCCAAGGCGACTCGGCCTATGGGTTCGAACTCTTCCTCGAGCTCTACCTCAGGCTCACTAGGACTATCGGGGGATGCAACTCGATTCGTAGAACCTGCATCTGACCCCCTTGAAGAACTGTCTGAACTATTTGAGCTAGACATTGGGAGGAGGAGATGGATTCCAGGAAAGTACTCACCCAGAAAAAAAAAAAAAAAAAAAAGCAAACGGACTATGGGAACTTGAACGCGAGCTAAAGGCTTGAACGCGAGCTAAAGACTTGGTCGCGAGCTCAAGAAGCAAAATGCAGGAGAATGACAAAGCGAGTGGGGTCCCCCACTATTTATACCCATAGTAACCAAAATTCAACGGTTCTGATCAAAGCAAATCCAACGGCCCGCAATCACGCTGACCGCACGTTTCCTGAGACCGAGACGTGACCGGCCGCACGTCTCCTAAGACCGAGACGTGACTGGCCGCACGTCTTTTTGAAACTGAAAGGGCGTCGGCACACGTCGCCTCGTATTTAAGGTGGCAGCGGCGTGTTTTTTCAAATTTGAAAAGATGCCCACTGTCGTGCCTCCCAGCGGTGCACTTTTTTAAATTTTGAAATAAGCGCACGCTGTCACATCTGTCAGCATTTGTAGACGGATTGGCGCGTTTTTTGGCGCTCGAGGAAATCCTGGCGGACGCGCACTTCGTGCTGATGGTCAAACCAGTCCAAAGTACGGGTCAAATCCACCTGCCACCTCGCGAACTCCACGCGCCAGGGCAAGCCCCTTTGCGCGAGGAGTGGGGGGCAATTGACAAAGGAAGATTTGGCCCGACCTCGTAACCACTCAACACGTGGCAAAGGCAACAGCTCAGGACAACAACACGCCCAAGGCGCAAGCTCCGAAAGGAGGAACCAGCTGTCCGAACTCCCTACAAGGAGCCCGAACTCCCTACAAGGAGCCCGAACTCCCTACAAAGAGCTCGAACTCCCCGCAAGGAACCCGAGCTCACTCTTAGACCCCGAGCCTTACGAAACAACCCAAACTGACCCGCCCCATGGCAGTTCGGGCCACACCTCCATCCAAGCTCAAGACTTCACCTTGGACACCACTCCAACACTTCGCCTCCAGGACGCCGAACTGAACAACCGTACCTTACACCAAAGGAGTCCGTATCTTGAGGCGGCACACCTGACTGACTTGGGATCTGACGCTTGACAGTCGCACTTCAACAGCCACCTGCCACCACCATCTCCAGTTACAGAGACGGCTTCGACAAAGAGAGCAGTGGCGGTTCTGCCCCAGCAGAGGTGATGACACCCGAACTGGCAGAAGTGCAGGGGTAATCATACCCGACTTGACCGAAGCATAGGAGTGAGTGCGCGAAGTGGTTATAAAAGGCTCCCTTCCCCCCGAGAAGAAGGTATGTGAACTTTGCGCCATCTGGTTTTATCTTGCCTTTGAGAGAATACTAACTTGAGCTTCAGAGCAATCTCACCGGGTTCCTCCCTGGAGATTCCTCATCTTCTCCGTTTCAGGCTCCCTGTTGCTCCAGTCAGAGGCAATGTCGTTGACAGCTAGGACCGGCCAGATTGCGCACCATCAGATAACAAGCCCATAAGCGTCAGACCTTATAGATACCCCTATTACAAAAAAAAAAAAAAAAGAGAGAGAGAGAGAGATTGAGCATATTGTAAAGGAGTTGCTGAAGGAAGGGGTGATACGGCCAAGTACTAGTCCTTTTTCATCCCCTATTCTTTTGGTCAGGAAGAATGATGGTGGGTGGAGAATGTGTGTAGGTTACAGAGCCCTGAACCAAGTGACCGTGAAGAACAAATTCCCAATGCCTGTAGTAGACAAACTCTTGGATGAACTGCAAAGAACTGTAATTTTTTCAAAGATGGACCTGAGGTCGGGTTATCATCAAATCAGAGTCAAAACCGAGGATGTTCCGAAGACAACCTTCCGCACACACGAAGGCCATTACGAGTACTTGGTTATGCCCTTTGGGCTGTCTAATGCCCCCTCAACCTTCCAATCTCTTATGAATTCCATCTTTAGAGATTTTCTTAGAAAATATGTGTTGGTGTTTTTTTATGATATCTTAATTTATAGTAAATCTCGAGAGGACCATGTTGAACACTAGAAGAAGATATTGGAAGCTCTCAAACAACACCAACTACATGCAAGAAGAAGCAAATGTCAGTTCGGGGTTGAAAGGATCAAGTATCTAGGCCACATAATATCACCATTGGGGGCAGAAGTAGACCCAGCTAAGATTGAAGATGTTCTTCACTGGCCCACACCCAAGGGAGTTAAAGGCCTTAGAGGTTTCCTAGGTCTCACTGGTTACTACAGAAGATTTATCCAGAATTATGGCATCCTAACCAAACCACTAACACAACTGCTTAAAAAGGGAGGATGGAGATGGAGTGACGAAGCCGAGGAAGCTTTCAGGAAACTCAAGAGAATCGTGACCACGAAACCAGTACTAGCTCTCCCCAACTATCAAGAACCATTTATAGTGGAGACCGATGCTAGTGGAATTGGAATAGGAGTTGTTCTCTCTCAGCAAGGGCGTCCAATAGCCTTCTTCAGCAAGGCACTACAAGGAAAGTACCAATCCTTGTCAACATATGATCAAGAATTGCTAGAAGTAGTGATAGTAGTGCAAAAGTGGAGGTCCTATCTCCTGGGTCAAAGGTTTAAAATTTTGACAGACCACAGGAGTTTAAAGCATATTTTAGAGCAAAAGATTACAACTCCAAACCAATAAAGACTTATTAGCAAACTTCTGGGTTTTGATTATGAAGTTTTCTACAGAAAAGGGCCAAACATTTCAGTTGCAGATGCTCTATCGCGCAAAGAAGCAAGGGAAGTAATGGCCATATCTGCTCTAGCTCCAAGCTGGATTGAAGAGCTCAAGAGAGAGATAGCAGAAGATGATATCAGACGTAGCCAAGGAGCCCATAGGAAAATACTCAATTAAAAATGAGCTGCTTTGGAAGGGGGAAGCTAGTAATTAGTCCAAATTCAATATTTAGAATGAGACTTTTTGAGGAAGCCCACTCAGACCCAGGGGGAAGACATTCAGGGTACTACAACACCCTACAAAGATTAAGGAAGATTTGTTATTGGAATGGCTATCAAGCTGAAGTTAAATATTGGGTAAAGGAGTGTGAAATCTGCCAGAGAAACAAAGTAAAAAACCCACCATGCCCCGGACTGCTACAACCTCTACCCATTCCAGAACAAGCATGGTCTGAACTCTCAATGGATTTCATTGAAGGCTTACCCTCTTCCATTAGGAAAACTACCATTTGGGTAGTTGTGGACCGATTAACTAAGTTTGCACACTTCATTGCCTTAACCCACCCATTCTCTACTTCTGACCTGGCCAAGGTATTCATCCAAGAAATTTTCAGATTGCATGGAATGCCCAAGACAATTGTAAGTGATCGAGACCCTCCGTTCACCAGCAACTTTTGGAGAGAAATTTTCAAACTTCAGGGAACACAGCTACATATGAGCTCTTCATACCACCCTCAGACAGATGGGCAGACAGAGGTCCTTAATAGGACTTTGGAAACCTCCTTAGATGCTACACCAGTGAACAACCACAGAATTGGAGTAGAAGGTTGCCTTTAGCAGAATGGTGGTATAACACCACTTTCCATTCTTCCACCAAAACCACCCCTTTTCAGGCACTATACGGATATCCCCCACCAAACTTGATCTCCTACATCCCAGGAACAACTCAAGCACCAGCAGTGGAGGCTGAATTACAGGAAAGGGAAAGGGCTCTGCAAAAACTTAAATAGAATTTACTCTTTGCCCAAGACAAAATGAAGAAAATGGAAAATCGAAAGAGAACAGAAAGGAATTTTAACATCGGAGATTGGGTATACTTGAGGCTGCAACCTTATCGGCAAAGCACAGTGGCAGTTCGTAAGTCTCAAAAGCTAGCAGCTCGTTTTTACGGACCATTCAAAATAACAGAGAAAATTGGTCCAGTTGCATATTGCCTAGTGTTACCAGAAGGCTTCCGTTTACATCCTATTTTCCATGTGTCTTGGTTAAAGGCCAAGGTTGGAGACAGCTCTCATGCCCAAGCCACTCTTCTACCACTAACGGCTGACGAGACACTCCAACTCCAGCCAGCTGCAATTATTGACAGAAGATTGAAACGACAAGGCAACAAGGCAATAACAGAGGTACTGGTTCAATGGCAAAGAACCCCGGCAATATATTCGACTTGGGAAATACTCACGGAACTGCAACAGAAATTTCCTCAGTCTAGCCTTGAGGACAAAGCTGCTTTCAAAGGGGGAGAGAGTGTTACGACACATTGACATGCAGAGGCTAATGTGGTCTTTTGCTCTAGGACAGCTAGTGGAGAGTAGCAGAATTGCAGAGTTTGTTACAGCAAAAATATTCCCTGCGCATCATTAACAATCATTAGCCTTTTTATTTTGTCTTTTCCATTTCGGTTGTAACGGCCATCAAGCCTGAGCTCTATATATGTATCCAACCACAATCGAATGGGTATGAGAGATTTATCTTCCAACAAAACTATCTTTGTTTATTTTTCTTCTGAGAGCCGTGCCTAGCACTATAGCTCGAGGGAAGAAGCCGACCTCGTCCCAACGACGGGAGGAGATCGATATCATGGAGACCCCTGGAAACTTCAGGTCCAGGATGATTTAGTTCCAACTACCGATCACTGAAATAAAAAGCAAAACAACTAAATTGCAATTTTCATTTTCCTATTAACATTTTTGTAAAATCTAGCTTCAGAATTAGGTGGTATTTAATCTAATAAAAACAGGGAACCTGGCCACCTTGGTAAAACAGTCAGAATCAATCGCACCAATTATATCTGTCCATCAGTCCAAATCAATGTTGAATTAGTTCCTAGGAAAAATTATCAAATCAATTTAAACCATGAGGATACATAGCAAATAATCCATATGGAGACTCTATTGTTGGATTTTTTATGAAGGTTCTGTCCAATGACAACATGAATCTACAATGAGAACTAGGTAGCAGCTGGTCAGCTACCACTGATGGAAAGACGGTTAATTTGACTGGCTGAACTCTATTGAGGTTACAAATTTTAAGTTGTAACACCACCCATAGAAAATAGAATTCTAACCATCATCCATGATATGGGAACAGATCCAGCTGATTAAGTTTGCAAATTGAGCTCATGTCCATCATGTAACCACTCTAATAAATATAATAAACAGTTTCCAACATCAAACTTTGAGGTTAAGCATGTTCGACAACATTCATGAACCCAAGCCATTAATATAGTCTTAGAAACATGTCTTGAAATACCTTGAAAGGAAAAAATGCAAGTTTCGTGCATTAAACAAGTACCATGGCTACAAAATACACTAATCACACAATCAAGGTGGTTGTGCCACCATCCACCTCACCAAACTAGATGACCATCAGTGTCCAATATATGTGCAGGTGGGAGGAATTGATCCATATAATCCATATTCCCATAATATCATGACTGAATATCCAAGCAAACCAAAACTCCAATTCTATAATTGGTTTTCTCCTTTCCTTTCTGTTTGACCCAGTTTGTAGATCCAGGTATTAATTAATTAGTAGTCAAAACAAACGCATTATTTCAATGTATTGCCAATTTCTTGAGGTGCTGAAAGGTTCGCTGTTTAATCCACTGTCGATCGTATGGCAGGTAAGCCTGAATTGAGTGGTCATAGCTGCAGTTCCAAACCAAGTAGCATAAGCATCAGTTTCCATACTTTTTTTCCAGACAAGGTACCAGATCTATTACCTCGATTCTATGAGTAGGGTTGGAAATGTACCAGGGCAGATAACGCTGATCCAAGGACAAAGCCAAAAAGTACAATGGACAGGATTAAGCAGCATAGGCCAGCCACCATGACTCGAATACCATCCAATCTAGCCCTAAGTATGGCCAGATTTGACTGGGCTAGGAGCCAAATGCTGATATTTATTTTCTAACACTAGTCCAGAAAAGGAATTACCTTTCCATTTGTGAAATAGAAAATAAAGATAAAACTAAGATACCTAACTCGTTAATCCAGTTTACAACCAAATGCAACCCAATTGTGTTTAGGTCTTCCCAAAACTGATTGAAAATAGTCAGGTGTGCTCCTTGGGGTGGTTTCAATCCACTCCTACATTACAAGTTAATTCTCTTGGAATGCACAATAGATCCTCCCCTCCCAAACATACACAAACACACAAAGAAAAGAAAGAAAAGAAAGAGAGAAACCATCCGACAGAATGCCAAGGCTATGACAGTAGCCACACTCCATATAACCAAGTTTCTGACACAAGATATAATAAATGATCATATCCCGGTATGATTCATTTAATGGTAGGACCTTACTTTGATGTGCTGCCAACTCACATATCAGCAGTATATATGCTCAAGCTATTTCCCTTAATCAAACCTTAAGACTTTCCCAAAAAACAGATGCAAAAAATAATATAATAATAAAAGATTGTTAGTTGGGAATTATATTGAAAAGTAGGTCAGAGTTGTCAGACATACATTAATGCACTCAGGTCTGCAAGCCCATCAATGAAATTGTAGAGATCAGCAATGTCATAAGTAATGTTTCTGATGGCTGGATTGAGTTCCTTAAGCTTCCTCTCATACAGTGCACAGATACCTGTCCATGGTAGATAGAATCATCATACTGTCCAAGGTTGATAGATATCATAATATCTACTAAAAGCAAAAATAAAGAAATAGGAACCAAGGGTTTCCTTGATTAAAATCTAATAAGAAATAAGGGAATTTGTTCAGAAATTCAACTACCATAGAGATGGATTTCTGTAACTGCTAATTAACAACCAAACTGACAGCCCAACTACTTGGAATTTAAATATCTAAAACCCCTAGAACTCATGACTAATTGAACCATTTAGTTTAAAATTTAAACTTTAAAGCTCCTACTTAAAATTCAAATCAGTTGACGTGAATAAAACTCTATCAAGATCTAGCAGAAAAACCAAATGGGATGGGTAAAACCAGGCAAAAACAAAAATGGAAGAATGTTTTGTCAGTACAGAATCAAACCTCAGTCAAAATCAATTGCAACCCATTTGACCAAGAAATCCAAACAAAAGAAAGGTACAAACAAATCCAAACGGTACAAAGATCAGCCAAGAACCAAAGGTAACCATTTTATGTACCAAATCCATGAATCATATACTTTTTACAAGTACAGAAAATTTATGAAAAGACAATCCAATTCAGGACTTTACATTTCAGATACTGATGTAATGATCCAACATGAAGCACAGGACAGAAGTAAATTTCACAAAGCTGAATCTTGTCATGCAATGTAGCCATGGAACAACACATAGAAAGATCTTGGTGAATTTCCTTGGTGATAGAGTAATCTCCATTGGCTATATTCCTCAATATTTAGTTCCAATATGTGCATAGAGGTGTCCAATAACTTTTTTAGGGGGCTAGCAAGGGCGGTGGTTGTTGTTAGGTGCTCTATAGTCCTACAATTAGGATTTTCTACCTCTTTTCTTTTGGTTGGGCTAAGGAAATAAGGGGTGGTCATGCTGGTCTACTGGTCCTTTTAATTTGCCTTTCCATCTACATAAATCCCTTGGTTGCAGCATTAGGCATGCCTGGCTGGCCATACTTTACCACAACAAGACATAATGTTCAACTACAGATGGTTAAATGGTGATGTTTGTGTGCCAGTTTCCTATTTCTGATCAGTGATCACACTACTTACACGTCATGCATCAGAAGACCCTGCAACCTTGCATCATACCTCATACATTTTAAAATATTGCAACTAAGCAGGTGAATGGGAAGACAGATATCCTAAGTTGATTCAGGAAGCCCTCCTTTGCCGTTTCTAACCATATATCAATTATGCTAAGCTGTGGTAGTAGGGTATTGAAGCCCTCCCCATTCAGATTTGAATGCATGTGGCTTGATGTGGATTTTTTTATTACGGGTTTGATGGAAAATCCGTGGAGCTCCATGCATTTTGAGGGGTTGTCTAGTTATGTGATGGGCAGGAAATTAAAAGAGGTGAAGGATAAAATTAAAAAGTTGAATAGGGGGTATTCAAAAAAAATGGAAATAAAAAGGAGGAATGTCTTGCAACTCATAAATCTTAGGATAGGGATGAAGAAGCTTGGGCTTTAAGTGTGAAGGAGAGAAGGGAAAGGAAGCAGCAAAGCAGCTGTTTTCCTAAAAGACTGTTTTCTCAATATGTTGGTGATATTTCAGATTTCATTGATAGGCTAAATTTAAGGTTTAAAGTTTTAGAATATTATTACAAACTTTCCGATGTGTTTTTAAAATCATTATAATTTTTTACAAATGCTTTCCTAAAAGAACCATGGGGAATTGGTGATTGAATAATCAGCTTACTATTTTGATATTATTAACTTACTAAGTCATTATAATTCAAAAGAAAAAGTAAATTGCATATATAACTACAAAAGAATATTCTCAAATTAATCAAAACATATAGTAACAAAAATAGAAAAAAAAAGTGAAAATTGCAAGTAATTGACATATTTAATGATGTGAAGATGGCTAAAAGGATAAAATGGAGACAGAGAAAGACACCATTAAAGTCTCTCAATTTTCTCCTATTTGATTTATATAGTTCTTTGCTATGGTATTTTTAGCCTTAATTGTGCAATTATATTTATTCTAATGATTCTTTGAAGGTTTAATAATTAGTTCCATAATTTTAATTGTGCAATTCCTTGAAATCCAACCTCAACCAAAGCATCTCCGCCTCATCATCTGTCTAGAGTTCATGATACTTTTTACATCCAAGCTACCATCATCGTCATAGTTTTCAAGGCACCAAAGCGAGGCTAGGCAACAAGGGGGGCGCCTTGTCGCCTAGTTGCCTGGGCGGGTGCCTAGGCGATGGATTTTTTATGTAGAAAACATAGTACCATAACCATATTTCCTTAATAATTATTCATAATTTTCATAATAAAAGTATATTCATGTTAAAGTATAGAAAATCAACATATTCATGAGTGTTTAACGAACTGAACCTGTTGAGAGAGCTGAGAAGAAGAAGAAGTGGAAGAAGAAGAGAGGAGAGTCTGATGTGTTCGAATGGGCACAGTTCATCAGCTGGCCCTGTTCACTAATATAAGAGCAATACATAATTTACATGAAAGGACCAGGATGCCCCTGATTAGTGATGGGACACCCAGTCTAATAAAACACAAGATACAATTAGGCCCAGTTACTAAGG
>NW_010729156.1:2022913-2061743 GCF_000365185.1 Nelumbo nucifera | reverse complement strand
TAAATCTGATCTGAAACCAATCGGCAATCACAGTACCAAGCAGTCCGTACAAGTTTTCACCCCCTAAAAGAGCTCGGAACCAAGAGACAGGTCTGAAACCAGTTTAGAGAGCAATCTGAGATGCTGGAACAGAATTAGGGTTTTAATCGTAGGTCTGAAATAAGTGCTCAGCCACACTTTCCAAGGGGTTCACAGTTAGGTCTTGCCATAGGGTCAATGTGAAACCCTAGAATAGATCACCTCTGAGAGAAAACCCTAAAAACAGTTCGGTCACTCCTTCTAGATAGGTCCAACCTATCTTGACTGATAGCAATCTCTAGAAAATAAATAAGACTTACCTAGAGAATTCTGTTCGCTACCTTCCAACGTTGCCTGAACCCTAGCCTTCTCTGATTCTTCCTGATTACCAACACTCTACAAGCCGTGCCAAGTCTTCGAACAGCTGCTAAACTCTTTTGATAACCTCCAAGAATCAGCCAACGAGCACTTCTTTATAAACTTCCAGCCCTAGATATTTCTCATGTGGTCGGCTAGACTAGACTCACATGAGTAACCCTAGATAGGCTCTGATACCAAGTAGGCGATCAAGACTACAATCAGCCTTGAATCCTAATGGATTTCAAATTAGGAAAGGTAGAAGAAAAGTAAGGAAAAGAAGAAAAGAGAGGATAAGAACAGGAGAACACAAAGGTTTGAAAGGAGGGACAGATTCTAAATTGATCTACCGCCGCCACTCTCTTAGTATTTATAGGTTATGTTCAGTACATAGAGGAAATGACAGATCTGCCCTTAATACTTACATGACAAATAAAGCAAATAACAAACTGAAATAAATAACAACTGAAATAACACGCTGACCACCAACTAACACTAACATGACTGAAACAAATAATTGCACATATTGTCCTACGAACACAGTGGGGACCACAGCTGTGGGGCCCACATCAGTGTTCTCTACACCCCACAAATGAGCCTTACCTGTGAGCCTAGGAGTGCCTTTTAAAACACTATGACCACCTTATTGATTCATAATCCATAAATGTTCAGTTTGGTAATCATGGTATTTATAAGCTCTTAATATTTTGAACATATATACAAGGATATAGTTCAAAGAATGATATTTGATACCACCCATGGCTTGGCTTATCGATTCATAATCCATAAATGTTCTTGTTGCTCTGTTCTGAGATGTCTGCATCAAAATAATGGTATGCCTATTGGCCTGCATATGACAAGAAAAGACAGCCACTCAGAACACACTAAACTACAAGAAGTTACAGGTTATTATTTATAAATTTCCAATTCTAAAACAGGAAAAAAGTTGCGGAATATTTATTTTCTGAAATTCATGGCTAAGAGACAAGTAACAAAGAGGACAATTTGATAAATGGTTTATATTAATTAGTTTGCTCTGATAGGAAATAAGTTCAAGATGGGAGAACAAACACAGACTCGGCCACCAACTTTGGTTGGGTGCTAACTCACTCTATAGTCACCTAAAGAACTTCCATGTGAAGTCATACCAATGATGCTCTATGTCATGTTTACTTTAGAAACATACAGCAAATAAAATCAATAATTGGTGCCAGACCCACAATTTCATTCCAAGGCAAGTAGAATCTCTGCATTGGTAAGCATCCCAAAATCACAATATCAAAAATCAACTCTTCACATGTGGTGCTAGATGTGGACGTGCATTTCAATGAACTTTTTGTTTTATAGGACCGGTTACACAAAAAACAGAAAGAACATTAAAAGAAATAAAACATTTCAAATGTAAGAGTATCCAAACTTATTTTAAGGAATGGACTTCATTTAGAGCTCCTACTGTAGATAAGATTGTTCTTGAATGTACAAAATGCTAACAAATATGTTTGGTAGATAAGAGTGTGGAACTTTTGTTTGACTAAAATACCCCAATGTTTGAATTTGATTGCTCTCTAATTGTAAGGACAAAAATGTAATTTGAACAACCATGTTTCTCTTTATTCAAATCCCTCTCATTAAGTCTTATATTTAAGGTATTAACTCCTATTAACATTCATTGAATCCTATTCTTGACTACAACACCCCTTTTTGAATATGGTCCCTCTCTAATTGTGAGGGCACAAAATGTAATTTGAACTATTACATTTCTCTTCATTCAACTCCCTCTCATTAAGTCTTATATTTAAGGTATTAACTCTCATTTTTTCATTGAATCCTATACTAATTAACCATATCAAAAAAAAAAATAAGTGTGACAAAGAATAATTGTCTTTATTGGTGATAGAAATAAAATACAAATTTAAAACCAACACAGAAATGGAGTTTTTTTCCTGGTTGGTTGCAAGTCAACAATTCAACCTTTTTGGGTCAAATACGTAAACCCTTGATGTCATAATTAAATAATAATAAAAAGGGAATAAGAAAGATGAAACACACAAAAGTATAAAAAATACAAAAAAAAAAATTGTAGAAAACATTTGGGCACATCTCTAATATCGTATATTCATCGTATTAAACAAAAATAAGTGTGGCAAATAAGAATAATTTTTATAGACATAGAAATATAAAAAAATGTAGAAAATTTTGGAAAAATATACTTTACTATCATCATCATGTGCAAAGCATGTGATAATAAAACTGTCATGTGCAAAGCACGTGCACACTTACTACTTACTAGTATGCAAAATGTACATATATATCAACATCTTCTGGTGCTTTGTCTATTTCCATTTAATTATAAACTGTACAAACATCCCAAATGCCTTTTCTTTTCTGCACTTTATCTTTCAACTATCTGGTCTTCTTTTTATTGATTCATTCCAGAAAGCAGGAATTGAGGAAGTAATGCCACAGCCTACAGGTTTTTTTACCATCGAAAATACCAAACACACTTTCATTGAGATTATAGGAACCGAAAATTAGATACATCTCTGCCTCTTAGCTAGATGAAGGGCAATAAACAGTACTTACTGTTACACAAATGACTTACAGAGCATAAGAACTAAAACAGAAAAGGCCCAACTGTTTCAGATGGATTCTTTGTTAAATACAACAAATGAATAAAGTTCCTATAGAAAACTTCCTGCTTGCACAATCTATTCCTACAAAAGCAACATGAAGCTCGGTATAACCAAAACACTGCAAAAAAAAAAAAAATACCTTTATTGGATTCCCAGGAATCCCAAGAATGACAACACATGTGCACTTCCCCCATAATGTACCAGCAACGAACAACACATATCAACATTTTCAGCATATCAAGTCACATTAAGACTACAATTATCTCCATTCTCTAATTCAAGTGCAAACATGGAAAATCACCTAGCACCCAAGCACCACCCAAAAAAGTTCCTGCACCTACACTCAGATAAAGACCACTGTCATCAAACTAGGAAAAGATCGCCCTATTCAAAACTAATACAACTTCCAAATAAACCACCAGGCACCAACACTCAAAGAACTCGTCTTGTAGGCCAAACAACCATTGCAATTCACCCTCCTCTAATTAAATTTTATTTTATCTTCAAAAAAAAAAAAACAATTCACCCCCTCTTATAAACCCGTTCTCAGAATACCACCAATCAGTGTTCACTATCAAAAACCCAGAAAGTCAAGCTCAACCATGAAGTTTTGGTCATTCAATCATCAAAAAAATCATTGCAGAAAAACCCAAATATGCAACAGCTTAACTGATTCTTCATTTACGAATAGCAAAAATCCCTAATTTCCTATAATAGTTGGTGATTTACATACTATTTCCTGATTAAAAGAACACAAAGCTGAAAAAACGGAAAAAGAGAATCACTTACCATGTTGAGCGACGGACGGAGATCAAAGAGAGAGTGTTTGTTGCAGAAATTGGATTCTACGGAGAGAACGAAGAGAGCTTGCTATGGGATTGCGTCTTGCAGACAGAATCTGTCACACGACACGCCTGAAACGCAAGAAAGAAGCAGATTCCATTCCCTCCACCTAGAGTCCAAAGACCCCATAACCAAAAGTTTCCTTTCGTCTGCACTTTCTGGAAACTTTTGTAAAACACCATGAATTTTACAATATTCATGATTTTCCCCGCAGCTATTTTAGTATTTTCGAGAAAAGTGCTTACGTAAAAATGCGGCAGGCAGCAACGTCATAGTATTTTCGTCCCACTGAAATCAGAGAGTCCTGCTGAAGCTGAATGGCTGAACCGCTGAAGTACAAATATCAAAAAGACAAAAACGAATAGCTGAAGTATAGTCAACTTTCCGTTTGAGAGGGACAAAAACAGAATTCGCCCCGTACATTGAGCTGCATTGACTGAGCCGTTTCGGAAAGAACTTTATCTATACGAATTGAGGGTGTTTTAAAAGATCCTGATTCTTATGGTTTAATAAATGCTTTATTTTAAAGCTTTTTTTTTATTGAAGCAGTTTTTTTTGGAAAATTTTCCGATACATACTTTGGGTATAGTGTGTGGTCCCCAAATTTTAAAATGCTATAATTCACCACCCAAACTTCAAAACGAGACAATTCAGTATATTATGTTAACTAACCGTTAATCAGCCATTAAGTGACATTTTAAAAAAATACAAATATCATTTAAATGTCATTTAATCTTCTTTATCAACTATCTAAACATTGACAAAAAAAATTAAAATGCCAACTCAAACGTTTAGATGGTTGATAAAAAAAATTAAATGACACTTAAAGGGCATTTGTATCATTTTCAAATGTCACTTAACAACGGGTTAATTGCTAATTAATGGCAGGTACTGGATTGTCATGTTTTGAAAGTTCAAGTACTGAATTGTCACATTTTAAAGTTTGGGGTCAAAATTACAATAGGCACAAAGTGTAGGGTATTTTGTTACATTCAGGAACTTTCCTTTTTTTTTTGTTACATTCATGCAGAATGAATAGAGCTATTATTAGGGGATTTTGAGAAGGGAGAAGTTGGTCAATGGGATTTTGATTCCCATTAACCAAGAATCACATGTTCTTTTTTCAGATTTATGTGAAGAATAGGAAAAGTTTATTCAGGTAAATAATACCCATCTCCTTAGTGGGTAAATAACTTTCCCACCTGAGGGAAAATTGCCAACATTTTAATGGGACAAAAATGCCCCCTTTAATAATGGATTTTTATGGCTAAAATGATTATTGCCTTATTTACACGGGAGATAAAAGAACATGGGTAAATGCACTTACTCAGGTAAGTCCTTCCTAGGAAACAATTACCAGGGTAAGTAACTTACCAAAAAGCGAATAGGGCTTTAGTTTAATTTGATTAAAATATTCCTACATTTCGAGTTTGAGTTTGAATTTAATTTGAATTATATTTTTCATTTTGAGTTCAATTTGGCTAAAATATTTGATAAATTTACACTGGTTTGATGGCTTGAAAAACTAATATATTTTTATATTCTATACATAATTTGAATTTAAATTTAAGGGTAAAATATAAAGACCTCCCCCTTATTTAAATATATATATATATAACACAACACGTGAATGTTTGAGTTCTATATATAAAGAACTCCACGTGGTGCATGCTTAACCCTCAACGCTTAAAATTTTATACAACATAATGAGGGAGCTATAAATGCCTACTAGTGGCACAATTACAAGAATGGAGTAAGGCATACAATTCCATAGAAAAAATTAGGGGGACGGAAAAGTATGAATAGGCTTAATGCAGATTTTTGAATTCCCCTGCAAATCTATCAACATTCAAAAGGTCAAAAACCCATACTCTATGCATTCATACCCACCCATGAATTAGCATCAATTCCAAGCTGGCACCTACCCTAATTGTACTTTGGGCTTATGAATTTTGACCCTAGGCTGAACGGTCATTCTCCCAGAGGGGAACTCGGATCAAGTCACAGCCTCCAAAGGAATCAAGCCTTATTTTGTGAACAAATATGGAGATTGCTCACTTCAAACACTTTGTGGAGTCAAATTATTAAAAATAAATATTTGCATAGTAAGAGCATTTTCGAAGCCCCCCAAAAGGAAAAATAGCTCCACTCTTTTATGGCTGCTAAGAGATGGCTCCAAAATCAAAGCCTTTCATGACCCCTGGATTCCCTCTCTTACCAATGGCGTTCCGGTTCCAAAAACAATAGGGAACTCTTACAACAATGAAGGATTTGTTGAATGATGATGGTTCATGGAACCAACAATGTATTCGAAATTTATTCATTTGGATCTTTGAGCTCTTCCAAATGAGCTCAGATGTTCAATCAGTCTATCCTTATCTGTTCAACAAGAATCCCCTCTACAACATCCTCACCTCATTTTGATTGGAAGCTTCTATGGGAAGCAAACGTTGGATCAGTAAAGAAGATCAAATTTGCATCTTTTGTCAAATCATGTATTCATTGTTTGTCCATACGCTAGAGCAATATGGTATAAAGGACAAGTGGGGTTCAATCCAGATAGGGTAACCAACCAACCATTACACCATGTCTTTTCGGGATGGATCAAATCGATAAGAACCACCAACAATAAAGAAACAATGCTCTTTCTATTGGACAAAGGTTGCATATTGACAAGAAATAGTAAACAAAGCAGAGACTTACCAAGTGGTGTGAATCCAATAATACATCTCAGTCAAGAGCTTGTATTTTAAATATTGATGGTTCTTATGACCCTATGACAGGAAATGAGGAACATTAGTTCATATTGACATTTTTTTTTTCAGATCTATTACTTCTTCCCATAAATCTCCCCTGTTCACAGATCATCTCTGCTCTTTTTCTCGTTGTCGTCGACCCTATGATCTATTACTTTTTGCAATTTTATTTTTGGTGGTGGCAATTTTTATTTGAATGTAACAAATAAAGACCACCCACAAATACATCCCTATACCAGTCATTCTGACCGTTGGATGTGATTTTCATCCAAAATCAACCATTGGACCTCAAAATATGCAAGTAAGGGTAATTTAGACCATTGGGTCCATTTAATGGCATCTATTTTCTTGAAACTCTCGCAGAAAAACCAACCAAATAACAATAACAGAAAATGTTTAAAATGGCGTCATTCCGATAAATACCCATAACCCACCGTACCAAACATAAAGCAAGATGGTTCAAAACTGATTCTCGCCATTTGAGAGTCGAGTCTCAATCCCTCAACGGTTGCATTCAATCGACCGTTGAAGTCGTTGAAGAGTGAAGAAAGTAACAGACGAGAAAGGAGTATAAGAGGATTTCTTGATGCCATCTATTTGCTTTGGAAAAAAATCTGTTCATCTTTTTCTTATGGTTTTGAAATCCATACATGCATTGCTCCATTGCAATTCAGGGTCCCCATAATGCACCTCATTGTTCTAAATTCTAATCCTTTATTTGGATGTTTGAGTCAAGCTATTTGATGGAGGATGATTTAGTCCGATCTCGTAGCACGGGGACACGTGGGTGTGATCTTGCTGAAGTGATGATTCAACATGACACCATAGCAAGCATAGCTGCAACTCGGCGGGAAGGGCTCACCGAGTTTAATCTGGCAACTCGGCGGGTTAGGCTACTCGTCGAGAGTCGTCTGGCTTGCACCTTCTCTCCAAGGCTGAGGCGCTCCGAGCTACCTCTGAGCTCGGGCCCCCTGACTTTTCCTAATGCCCGAGCTCCTCCCAGTAGGTTCTAGGCCACTTCCAAAAATGAACACCCCGAGGTAGAGACACTTCGAATCAGTGTCGCTGGTGTAGCTCGCCACAGGCAGCTCGGAAGAACTTGCCACGGGCAACTCGCCACTTGCGGGGTAGCTCGCGGAAGAGTAGTTCGGCATATCGCAGGAAGATCTCCTGCCTGACAACTGTACCTGACAAACCTAGAGACTGTGACCACGTCTTTTGTCAGACAGTGTTGTGCCCGCCACCTCTGGAAGATGTCTTACATCTGATAAGTATGTACCCTGCAACGACGGCCCCGCACGTGCCACCTCAGCCCTGGCTGTAACGGCTGCGGCAGGATGACAATGGCGGTTATACCTGCCTTGACAGAGGCAGGTGGGCCTGATTTGACAGAGTTCTGTTATAAGTAGCCCCAATCCCAAAGGGCAGAGGTAATCTCTTGATACCCGCGCTATCTGCACTCTTAGCCCCCTTTTTACTCTCCTTGCATTTTTCACAGAGCTCTAACTTAAGCAATGGAGTGTTCCCGCCAAACAAGTCCCCCAGGAATTCCTCATCTTCCCCATCTCAGGTACCACCCAGGAGCCATGCAATCGCCAGCTAGGAGTGATTGGATCGCACACCATCACTATTCAAATCCCAATCCTTAGAATCATACTTTCCTCATGAATCCACAGTTGGAAATGGTTAATCCATGTAAAGTAGGACAGCAAAACAATATGTTTGTCACACCCGTTATGGATCAGAATTGCTTGCATGGGTTGGCCATTGC
Organism: Nelumbo nucifera; assembly: GCF_000365185.1. The sequence continues at coordinate 2,053,365 of NW_010729156.1, read as the reverse complement.
TTCTCAATGTTTACTTGGAAAGTGGAAACCATTTCCTATTGCTTGTTGATTGTCTAGCCAAGCAGCAACTATGTCAAAATAACTTGCAACCAGTGAATCTCCAGAACTCAAAGGTATCTTTCCTTTGCATGATGTATATCCTCACTATTGTAGGATTTGTTACCTCAATGTGATGATTTGTTCAAAACTTTCCATTTCTGTCTTTTTTTTTAATTTCATATTGGAATTTGAGTTCTAAAGTTTTTTTCAAGGTTTTAAAAACCGACTCGAAAACAGAATCGTTCTAGCCAACGGTTTCCGGGTCAAACAATCTGAACATCTTACCCATTAGATTGGAACAAGGTTTTAAAAACGACCCGGAAATGGAACCGTTATTGCCACCAAACAATCTGAACATCTTACTCATTAGATTGGAACAAGGTTTTAAAAACGACCTAGAAATGGAACCGTTATTGCCACCGATTTATGAGTCAGTGGTTTGACTGCCCGGGTCAAATGGTTTGAATGGTTTGAACATCTTACCCATTATATTGGAACAAGGTTTTGAAAACCGACCCGAAAACAGAACCGTTCTTTTCACCGGTTTTTGGGTAAGCGGTTCGACCGTTTAGGTCAAACGGTTTGAACATCTTACCCATTAGATTGGAATATTAGGGTAATATGCATATAAATATAAGAGAAAATAAGGTTTGAATGGGAGAGGTTTGAGAAGTTGTTGGATGAAGAAGAAGAAGAAGCAAAAGAAGAAGAAGAAGAAGAAGAAGAGGAGGAGGAGGAGGAGAAGGACTTGCAGGCTGCAACGGTGACGACGACGACGACAATGGTGGCAAACTGGCTGTGAAAGTAGATCTGAGATTCCTCAATCTCAACTCTCACTCTCTTTCTTGTAGATCTGTCGTCTAGAGTCTAAACTGCTCTCCAGATCTCTAAATGTGAGATATCTCATTGTCTCACACATCTCTCTCCAGTAAATCTTTTGACAAAACTTGTCAGAAGTAATAAACCGCAAACCATTCTCTAGGTCGAATGGTTCAACGGTCAAAACCAGTCGGGTCAACAATTTGTTGACTAATTCAACAGATTTTGACCAAAGGCTGGGTTTGGGGTAAAACAGAACCGATCTCCTGAATGGTTTCCAGTCCGGTCTGACCGTCCGTGCCAACGACAATTCGAAAACATTGTTTTTTTGCCATAGTATGGTTTCCATTGTGTTTCCTACTCTTTTCTCCTAATATGTTAACGTGGTTTTGTGCTTACTTTTCGTATTATATAATATTCCTATTCCTAAAGGTGTATAAGGAATTGACTTGTTTGTACCTTTTGCATTGTGTTTCCATGCATGCTCATACAAATTTTTTTGGGCTAATCATTTTTTTTTTCTTTATTAAGGCCATGTTTGGGAGTGCTTAAGTTAAAAATAAGTGCTTAAAAACAAGTGCTTATCCAAATAAGCACTTATTTGCATTTGGCACCAAACTTTTTCAAGTGCTTATTTTTTAAAGTAAGCACTTATTTTATATTGGGCGTTTTGTAGTCTTTTTCTCTAATAAGCACTTAAACAAGCATTTGTGACTATTTTGTCCTTGATTATTTTCTTTCAAATTTTCAAAATATACCCTTTGAAAGCACTTTTACGAAAGTACTTTTACGAAAGTACTTTTACGAAAGCACTTTTATGAAAGCACTTTTATGAAAGTACTTTTACGAAAATACTTTTACGAAAGTACCTTTATGAAAGCACTTTTATGAAAGTACTTTTATGAAAGCACTTTTATGAAAACACTTTATAAAGTCATAAAAGTACTTTTATAAAAGCACTTTATAAAGTCATAAAAGTACTTTTATAAAAGTGCTTTCATAAAAGTATTTTCGTAAAAGTGCTTTCATAAAGGTACTTTTGTAAAAGTGCTTTCGTAAAAGTACTTTTATAAAAGTGCTTTCTTAAAAGTGCTTTCGTAAAAGTACTTCTATAAAATTATTTTTGTAAAAGTGGTTTCATAAAAGTACTTTTATAAAATTCAACTAGGGGTAATTTTATAAGTGGTATTTTAAAATTCAACTAGGGATAATTTTGAAAGAAAAAATTGAATAAGTGCTTATTGTATAAGCACTTAAAGAAAAAGCTAAAAATTTGGGCTTAAAAAATAAGCCCTTATTTTTAAAATAAGCACTTATTTTAGGCTTATTTCCCTAATACCAATAAGTGCTTAATGGCCCAAATAAGCACTTATTTTAAATAAACACTTATTTTTAAGCACGCCCAAACATGGCCTAAGATCATGCTGCTTGGTTTTGATACTAGATAGTAGTTGTATGGAAATCCTTGGTGCATCTTTGTCTTGTTATGTTCTGATACTAGATAGTAGTACATACAGAGACCAAAGTTTAGCTTAAACCATATCTAGGTCTTACAAGCCAAATAATTGTAGAGTGTAGACATGGGATATATAAAATGTGTGATGCACTTGAAGGAAAAAAGGAAAAGAAGGTTGGTACAAGCCATTTTAATTATAATAGCATCCAAATGCTATTTTATAGATCTAGCCCATAAATATTACTATTGTTATTTCTTATAATGGCTTGTTGGAAGTGTTTCTGTAACTAACTTTTCAGAAAAAACTAGCTTGCATTTTGCCCAATGGTCTAAGCCTTTCCTTGCCTCTTTTATTTTACTTCATATGCATTCCTCATATGGGTCATGCAAGGCCTCTAAGTTGACCATAACCAATGGATTTTTCTAGTTAATGAATTTCCTATTTTTTCCCTGATATTGTGTCATGCAAGACCTCTGATGCACCATCAAAACTGCACTGCCCCATTGTTCTGCAGTTTGAGTACCATGGACAAAATGATCTACATGGGCACTGTTAATGAAATGTGGAGCAAACTACAGGTTGAGGAATCAATGTTTATTGGATGAAAAATCAATTGAACTATACGAACAATCATATGATCATTTCTATGTTTGTATACCCTCATGGGTAAATCAAGACTAATTCAGAATTTCCCAACCCTTTGGTTATCTCTATCTTGAATTAATCTTTGTATATTTCTTGCTTGGTGAAAATTTCTATTTTATGGTCTACTTGGACACAAGGACTAAATTCTTTGATGGGGAGTGAGCTTTAAATCCCATAACAAGTGAAAGGTGCTCAAAGAAAGGCATGGTTAGTTCTTGATCTTCATTATTTATGTTGCATTGATTTTCCTTTATGAGAGTAAAATTTCCAGTTAAGGAGCATTATATGACAAGCACCAATCAATTATCTCCATATAATTCTTTATTATCTTCAGTTGGATGGTTATTAATGTCAAATTACATATATTCATATATTGAATTAAGTTACATGAAAGACATGCTTTTTTTTATCTAGTGAAACTTGCACCATATGAACTTTAATTTTGGGGACATCCTTCCTGTTCTTGTATCTTGGTCGCTTGATCCTGAGGTGGTGCATAAATTGGTCAAGAGGCACATTCATTAAAATTAGCATGATAGCTTCATTGAGAAGTGTAGTTCTTTCTAATGTTATTCAATCAACAATTTATTGCAACTCTTTAGACTTTAAGATTTGTCTTGATAGTAAATGCAATGATCATACATGAGAAACTTCAGATGCTTACTACTCATGGCATCACCAGTGTACTCCATTGGGGGTTTTCTTAAATTCCCTGTATTCTATAAAAAGTATGATGGATGGACAAAAACCCACACTGGCCTCACCTCATGTGGATTTATTATGTTAAGAGAAAATTGTAATTGATCTCATTTGTTGAAATAATCTTGTTCCCAATATTTCATTAACAACCGGGAATGGATTCATTTTCAGTTAATTCTGCTTTAAAATGCAAATTGCAAAAGAAAAGAACAAAATGATGACTTCTTTCTACCCAATATCCAAACGGGCTACAAGGTAGCACAAGCTCATAGGTTCAGCAATGCTAATAGAATGCCAAAAGATCATGATAAAGAACTCAAGAAAAAAGAATTTCATTAAATCAATACTTCTACCAAACTTTACAATGAATAAAATTGATGTCAATCATTCTTCATATCCCAAATCAAAAAAATAAAATAAAATAATTGTAGAATCCCAATATAAGTAGGAATAAATGGCTTTCTCTTATAAGATCTATACATTTAACTACTTAAGCTATCCCCTTATTGTTCCTTCTATTTCTATACAATTTGTCTCTGTACCATCCCTATACTATTAAGGATATTGCCATTTGCCTTAATTCATTAACACTAGTAGTGCAACTTGTAACTCTTCTTTTCTTGTCTTCCATCATCACCTCTTCTACAGTTCTCCACTACTCTTGATCCCTTATTGTTGTTGCTGCTACTGGGGAAGGCACCTTCTCTACAATGAATGGATGCAACAGGAGCATGTCAGCCGTCAACCTGAAGTTAGCAATCCTCACAAAGCATCACTTTAGGAAATCCTTCCCTTCTTTTAACGTTTCACTGGGTACCACAGGTGATTCATAGCCCACTCCTATCTAACACAGAAGATCATCGCTATCATCACCTAACTTGGAGCTCCATGCAGGCTTCCCTGTAAGCATCTCAATCACTACACATCCGAGAACCCATATGTCGCATGGCAGCACCTGAACATTATCAACAATGGATTCTGGTGACATATACAAAGGTGTGCCCCTCAAGCAGGGTGGCTCCTTCTTGCTCTGTTAAATCCTCTTCGCCAATCCAAAATCAGCTATCTTTGCAACGTAGTCAAAGTCATCATTCCTTCCCTTTCTCTTCCTTGAAGAAGAAGATGATGATGATACAAGAAGGATGTTTTCAGGTTTGATATTGCAATGAACGTATCCACGAGAATGAACATGAGCAAGCCTCTAAAGAATCAACCTGGTATAAAGCTTGACTTCTGATTTAGGCAAGCCACCATTCGAATTTTTTATTCTGTCTACAATGGTGCCTCCAGAGCCATACTCACAACAACACGTTATAGATCATATGTCCATTCACAGTTGTTACCTTGTCTCCAAATCAACGAAGGATGTAAGGGAATCCACTAAGGTTGGACAGAATTTCTCTCTCCTTTTGAAGAGAATACGATTCAGATACTTCACGGCCATTACAAGAGGCAATGGACTATGGCGCTTGTTGGGTTTCCTCCTTATCGCCAAAGAAACCATGGAAAAGCTTCCTTTACCAATCTTCACACATATTATCCACGTCCCTCCATGAATATCCTCCATACCTATCACCTTATGTAGATATAGTTGCAGAAAAACTTAGGAACCCACCTAAAGAGAACAGAGAAAAATCCACTGCCAATCCTAGGTTAGAAGATCATCATTTGCAAGTAGAAAATAAAAGCTAAGAAACCCAATCGAGTAAACAGAGAACGGGAAAGCTCGAAGCTGAACCCATTTGGAGTCTAAGAGTTTGCGGGGGGGTAAGTAGGAGACTTTCAAAACCGTGGCAATTGGAAGTTTGTATCAACGTGGCATGGTGCAATTTGCATGCAAAATGATGAGGGAACCAGAGAGATATGGTAAAAAGCAATCACAATTAAGGCTTTTTTTTTGTAGTTATACGAAGAAAATATCTCTGCATTGAAGTGTTTCATGTCTACTTGGTTTCTGCATTCTTTTCCTCAATTAAGGTTCTCACCCAAAACTTGGATGGTTGACAACTTTGTTTAGTTTTTTCTTCCGAATGCTTTAGGATTATTTAGGTTTTTTAAAATTAGTTAGACAACTTTAAGTCCGTTTTGGGGAAGGAGACAATCTTGTCCACCTGAAACCAAGTGGAACGACAAGCTTAGGCAAAAAGCTTGGGTATGGCCATGTGGGGGCCACACTACCAGTTTTGTGTGGCCCAAAAATTACAATTGTAAGTCTCAAATTGGCCCCACCATAAGATGGGTAATGAGCACAAATCATAAATCAACGAATATGGCTCATAGTTGGGCATTCTTAAGTGAGCCATCCAATGGTGGGTCCTAATCCTTGGAACAATTAAGTCAGATTGACCTAGTTTTGGGATATTTTGATGTTGGGGTTGGGGTGGATGATATTCTTCATTTTGGTCCTGATCCTTGGAACCACCAAAAGAAAGTTAATCTTTAAAGGGTTGGCCACTGAGATCAAATGAACAACATGGGCTACTAGCATTGAATCCATTCTAACATAACAGGAGTCATTGAAATAGAAAATGGAAACAATTATATTTTTATATGGTGAATTAATTAAACCTCCCTGCACTTTGATCTCTCCAAATTTCTCCCCTGACATTTGGGAGAAATAGTACAAACAAACCCTAGATAGATGTTAAGAATTATACAAACTAAAAATAGCGATGTCATGCTTTTAATTACTTCAAAATTTTCAATTTGCCCATAGGTGACAAAATTGGAGTATCTAGTGACTTAAATACCCCAAAAAAATGTTACCTCAAAAAGAGTATTTTTGGGTATATTGGTTAAAACATTCCAATATTGTTATTGTGGGCAAATTTAGAACTATAAAGTGTTTAAATGCATGGCATCACCATCATCTTTGGTTAGGTTATTAATATCAAACCAAGTTTACATGTCAATGGTTCAACTTAAACCCTTTTGGTCAAATATGCTATTTTACCCCACTTGTATGTAGGTTTCTCCCACCGGTATGAAGGTAAACTTCGGAGGACGTCCAAACTCTGTTTAACCTACCCATTACACTCCCTCTCTCTCTCTCTCTCTCTCTCTCTCTCTCTCTCTCTCTCTCTCTCTCTCTTGTTGCCCCCTCCTTTTCCCTTGTCTCTCATAATGGAGACATCAGTTTCAAACCTGGAAAATATGATGGAAAGAAACCTCACCATCCCATCACAAGACATACTACTGGACAAGGAAACATAGGAGGAAAATGAGAGTAAGCCTTGCCTTCTAGGTAAGTTGATTTTTGATAAAAATTTGAACCTAGTGAGAGTCAAGGAGGCTATCAACGCTTCCTGAAACACTATAAAAGGCTTTACCATTCATAATCTCATGGATGACATTCTCCTCATCAAGTTTGAACATGGTCTAGACCGAAAAATGGTTTGGTAAGAAAGACCCTAATCAATCAAAGGTTTCCCCTTTTTTTCTTGAAAGAATGGATCCCAAACATCCTAGTGAGCCAATTACAGTTCAATAAGTGTAATTTTTGGATTCATATCCTTGATCTCCTTATCAACTGCATGAATTTTTGAACTAGCAAGAAACCCATCCAAGCTGCAGGAACACTACTTGATGAAGATATAGAGAACAAGAATCAATGGGGTACCTTCTTACGAATTTAAGTTGAAGTCGATATCACAAAACCGCTAGCTACTGGAGCTAGTGGTGTCATGAAGAATGGATCAAAATTTTGGTTCAATTTTTAGTATGAATGTCTTGCCTCTCTATGCTTTTACCGTGGGATGCTGGGGCACGAACACCATAGATGCATAAAGAAGTTTGAAGATGAAGAAATTGCTTTGAAGGATGAGAAACCATTCCAATTCGAACTAGCAATTAAGGATGGCCCTCGAGCTTATGGACCTTGGCTTTTACGCTCCTTTATCCCCCTCCTCACCCAGAAAAGAATCCCAATAACCTCAAGCTGTGGCAGATACTCAGGATGGGGAAGAACTCCCCCCCCCCCCCAAATCTCCATGGAAGTGGTGTCTAGTCATCCAACAGATGGAGAAGGATTAGTTGGCCGTCGCCTATGGAAATCTCACCAACGAGAAACTCAAGTACCATCAGCGACGACAAAGGTGGGAATGACAACCTAGAGGTGGGCCTCTCGAGGAAGGAACGTTGACAGAGCATGTTGACCCAGTGATTAGAGCTAAAGCCGAAATAACTGCTTTCCACATTACCATTTCAGGAGGTTACTACTAAGGGAAAGATGTGCATGAATTATCAGTTATAGGGCATGTTGAAAATCATCCAGACAAGATCCCTAGCACCTGTAACCTACAAGATGGACACAAATCTCAAGGTCATATGGGGTCAAACTCAGGAAAATTAGAGATCAAAGCTAAGAGTGGTGAGCCCTTCTTGGCAAACTTAGAAAAGCAGCAAACGATGAACACTATGTGCTCAAACAAGCAGGTTGAGTTCATTCCTTCCTCAACTTCACATGACATGATCGATGTTATATTTGGAAAGAGCCCAAGTCCAATGCATGTTGATAGTCTTTCCCCAAGAAAAGAAAAAGCTATTGGTGCAGGCACAAAAACCAAAAACTTGGCATGTGCCAAGAGAGCTCTGTTTATTCTTGATGAAACAAACTATGAGTAGGGATGTCAATGGGTCGGGTTTGGCATGGGTTTGCCTCAACCCTAAACCGACCCTATAATGCCTCAACTCGAACCCAACCTGGCTCGCCTTAAAATACATACCTTCTGAACCCAGCCCGACCCTATGTGGCTTAACCCGATACTGACCCCACTTGACCCATAATATTTCAATTGTATTTTTTAACATGTTTTGAAGACCTAAAATCCATCAATTTAAGTTTGGAAATTGTTTTATAAAATCTAAGATGTCACTTTTTTCATTTAAAAAAAGAAGAAAAATCAAAACCAACCTATAAATAAATCTTAAACTTTAAAGCTATAAAGTTAGAAGTCAAAAAAGTTACAAGAATACTTTGTATATATGCAAGGTATCATGGCCCGACTGGGTGGGTCAGCCAAAACCCAAACACGACCCGTACCCAACTTGGGATGAATAATCAAAACCCTAACCTGACCCTAAAACCAAATATATTGATCCCAGCCCAACCCTATAGGGTTGGGTCAAGCTGAATTTACCATTTAACCTGACCCATTGACATCCCTAACTGTAAGCCCAACTTGAATAAGAAAAGAACCAAGTTAAACCACATTAATCCAAAGTTGACCACCCTAAACTAGTCTAAGATCAACATGGACCAGCCTCAAGGAAACCAGGTACCTCTCTTTCAATTCTATTTAAATTCTAATGGTTATGATAAATCTAATTGTTATTCTTTCTTCTAAAGGCGAAAAAAATAAAGAAAATAAATCCTAGCTCCATTAAATGGAAAAAAAAAATATGCATCTTTCTGTGGGTATTCAAAAACAAATAAAATGGGGTCTAAAATATTAGGCCAGAAAAATCCCATTACTCTCTTGGAGCTTAACTCTATAACTAAGGGTGGATATTACTATGGCTCTATGGAATGCTTCATAATTGAATCTCCTTATGTGTTCTGGTATGAAGAAAGGGTTCTGGCGGTTGTCCCTCAACAGCCCCACCTGGATCAATGATGCTTTTGAGTTGGAACTGCATGGGGATGGGTGACCTTCATGTAGCTCGACTTGTTAAAAATCTCTCATGCTCCCACAAATCTGATATAATTTTTCTTTTCGAAGTTATGTTGGGTGTCTCTTTAGCAAAAAAAAAAAAGTCTTTCTTTTCTTAAGTCTTGGAACTTTGATGGTTTTGATGCTTTTGGGAGATTGAGGGGATTGATTCTTTCTTGGAGTCATGAGGTCAATTTAGCAGTACTTAAAGTCATTGAATTCCTCATTCATGTAGTCATAAAAGAACCAAACGGGTATGAGTGGTTTTCCTCGTTTGTCTACAGAGGACTTGATCGCAGGTGAAGACAAATTTTCTTTATTCAGCTTCAAGACTGGGCAAGCATAATTAGAAGTCCTTGGCTCTATGTAGGCGATTGAAACTATGTAACCAGTAATGATGACAAAAGAGGGGGGAAGGCCTATAAGTGCTAACTTGATTACTGATTACAATTCAGTGCTCAATGACTGTGGTCTTCAGGATTTGGGTTTCCATGGTTTCTCATTCACTTAGTGTTGAAAAATAAATGGTAAATTGGTCATTGAAAGGCTTGATAGAGCCTACGCCAATTCTAACTAGCTCCTTAGATTTGAAAATGTTTCCATCCTCCACCCCCAAAATTCCAAATCAAATCACTGCCCTATCCTTGTAAAATTCTTGTGTGAGCCACGTGTGGAAGCCCAAACCCTTTAGGTTCGAAAAGGTGTGGTGCACTCACAAGGACTTTGAAGCCAAAGTGAGTGAAATTTGGAGTGGCACCCTGAGGGGATCACAAATGTATAACCTTGCAAAAAAAGGTTAGTGCAGTTGGTCCGACTATGAGAACTTGGAATAAGAAAGTTTTTGGGAATATATCTCAAGACATACAAAAAGCTAATGAAGCTCTGAGAAGAGCCAATGATAGTCCAGTGATGAGAGATGATGTTAAAAAAAACCATAGAAAAATGCTTAGATGATGAGTTCAAGAAAAAAGAAATTCTTTGAAACAAAAATCCAGAATCACTTGGCTTCAACAAGGTGACAAAAACACCAAATTTTTTCATATCTCCACTCTCCAGAGAAGTCATAGAAATATCATTCTAGGAATCAAAGGCAACGATGGAAGATGGATTAGAGAGAGAACACAAGGCTATTGATAATCATTTCTATTGTTTTTTTTTTCTGTGGTCTTTTTACTATTAATGGGGCTAATAGTATGTGTGAGCTCTTAAACAACATTACTACTTGTCTCACAAAATAACAAAGCATGTTGTTGGATCAACAAATCACAAATCAAGAAATTTTGGAAGCCCTTAATCAGATGTCCCTGTCCAAAGCTCCAGAGCTAGATGGCCTCCCAAATTTATTTTTTCAAAAGTACTAGAAGATTGTAGGCAAAGATGTCTTAGAGGCAATCCATGAATTTTTCAAATTGGCTAGGATGCTTAAGGAACTAACCCTCATCACTCTCATCCCAAAAGTACAAATTCCTCAGGTGGCTTCACAATTCAGACCCATCAGCCTCTATAATACTCCTTATAAGATTAAAACCAAGGTTTTAGCTAATAGACTTAAAGGGGTAATCAACAAACTCATCATTCAAAACCAAAGTGCCTCCATTTTGGGTAGACAAATTAATGACAACATTTTACTGACCCATGAAATTTTGCATACAATGGAGAAATTTAAATCCAAATGCAGGTACATGGTCTTCAAGCTAGACATGATGAAAGCTTATGATAGAGTAGAATGGACTTTTCTTGAGGTTGTGATGAAGAAGATGGGGCTTGTTAGCAAGTGGAGGAACTAGGTTATGCAATGTGTAAGAATTGTATCTTATAGAGTACTCATCAATGGCTCATCAGGTAAGACAATTCAGCCTTCTAGAGGTGTAAGACAAGGTGACCCGCTCTCCCCTACCTTTTCTTACTAATTTTAGAAGTTCTCTTCTCCTCTCTAGTAGCTAAATCCATAAACAATGAGATCTCTAGTTTTAAGCTCAGCTGCAATAGCCAACTATTACTCACCTCTTCTTTACGTATGATAGTTACCTCTTTACTATGGTAGATTTGAATGAAGCTCATGAAATCTTGAATATGCTAGAGTTGTATGAAAAGGCTACAGGCCAAAAGGCAAACATCTAGAAATTAGAGGCCTTGTTGAGTAAGAACACCCCTGGAAGGTTCTAGAGATTAGTAGCTCGAAGCCTTGGCATGAGACGTGTTGAACATCTTAGATTCTACCTTGGTCTCCCCTTTGAAGTTCAAAGATCAAGGAGGAAAACTTTCGGCTTCATCACTGATAGAGTTACAAAGAGGTTACAAGGGTGGAAAAATCAAAATCTGTCACTTGTAGGAAAAGAAGTTCTAATTAAATCTGTTATGTCAGCCCTCCCAATTTATTCAATGTCCTGCTTTCTACTCCCACGATCAGTTTGCAACCATATTGTGGAACTTTAGAAGGTCTTTTATTGGGGTGATTCATCTCAAAGAAAAAATATTAATTAGGTTAAATGGAGCACTGTGTGTAAAAATAGGAATGCCTGGGGGTTGGGCTTTAGGGTAAGAGTGCCTTGGCAAATTCTAAAAAATCCAAATTCTTTGTTGGTTCGTGCTCTCAAGGCTAAATATTTTCCTAATGTTTCTTTTCTTTTTGCCAAAATCCCTAAAAAATCTTCTTGGGGCTGGCGTAGCTTTTGTGTTGGAAGAGATCTTGTAATAAAAGGATGTGTTCTGATAATTGGTAATGGAAATTCTGCATGTATTTGGTTAGACCCTTGGATCCCCTCTAGTAGGAACTATAGGGTACCAATCCCCTGCTCTTTAAACTGGGTGAGTGAGCTTATTGATTAGAATTCAAATTCTTGGAAAACTCAAACTGTAAGAGACATCTTTCCTAAAGTGGTGTAATCAGAAACCTTATATATATATATATATATATATATATATATACACATATGTATGTATGTATGTAAGTGTGTATATATTCCTTCGGGTGACCACCAAGATAGATATTGCTAGACCCTTACCAAATCTGGAGATTTCTCTGTTAAAAGTGCCTAATGGCTAGTCAGAACCTCTGAGAACGATTTAGCATTAGATATCGGAGAGGTTGATTCAACTGACACTAAGCTTTGGAAGCTTGTTTGGAAATCCCATCTCTACCCAAAAATTAAGTCTTTCATGTGGAAAGCTCTTAATAATGGGATCCTAGTAAGAAGTCTACTAGCAAAAATGGTCCATATTGCAGATCTGACCTGTCCCCTCTGCCATCGGTGCCCTGAAACTATTGAGCATGCCTTCTTCTTTTATTCCGAGTCTAGAACAATCTGGTTTGCCTCTAGGATTAATATTCGTTCCTTCAAACAATGAATTCTCTCTTGGATTCTGAACAGTTCTCTCTCAAAATCAAAATTATAGTCAATTTTTAATATGTTAGCAGCTATTTGCTAGTGCATCTGGTTGAAGAGGCAAACTGATTTTTGATGAGTCTCTTGACGACCCCTTCCTCATCCTCTCTTGTTGATAGGATTATCCAGGACTCCTCATGCATTCAAGCTCAAACTCACCTAGCCTTGGTGACAGGAAAGAGTAACAACAGTGATGATTGTGGTCCCAGTACTCCCCATGTTCGTTTTGCCTCAATCTGGATCGATGGAAGTTTCATTTCTGATTATTATGCTGGTTGTGGTGCATTTGTTCTAAGTCTCAATGGTGGTTTCATAGCAGCAACAACCTTGAGAGAAGTGCCTCGATCTGCTCTTTTCTCTGAAGCGAGAGTTATCCTTCACAATTTAAAGCTGGCTAAGCATCTAAAGCTTGACAGAATTCAGATTTTTTGTGATTGCTTGACTACAATCAATATCTTGAAGGGCAACTCTTTTGATACAAATAGTGAGATCTGTTTTCTACTTAAAGAGATAAAGGGGGAGATAACTAGGGGTGTAAACGGTATTTGAAAATCCTATTTTGAATTTGATATTCGATATAATTGAATCGAATTCGAATTATTCGAATATCTAATCGGTCAAATTCAGGTATTCTATTCTTACCGAATAGTTAATCAAATTCGAATTCAGATATGACCCGATTCGATTCGATAAATATCCGAATTCAACCGATTATTTAATTCTTAAATATAATATATAAAATATTCTATATAATTTATATATTTAATAATAAAGTTATATAAATAATTAATATATTTATATATTTTATATCAATAAAATATTTATTTTATATATTTATTAATTATCTAAAATAATTAATTAATCGAATTTGAATCGAATCGAATATTCGAATATTTAATCAAATTCGGATATCAAATTCAATGTTTGTCGGATATCGAATCGAATTCGGATATCAGATTTTCTAATTAGACTCGAATTCGGATATTGCCTGGTCCGATTCAAATTCAATCTATTTACACCCCTACAAATAACATGCTTTACTGAAGTTTATTGGAACTTTGTTAAGAGGACAAACAATTGTATAGCTCATTTCTTGGCAAGCCCCTCTGGGCCAAAGGGGGATGCATGGTTTGATGTGATCCCAAACTTCCTGAAGTCGAGGGTTGAATCTTTTACCTCTTCTCTTTGTAATAGAAACTCTATTGACCTTAATGAAGGTTACAAAAAAAAAAAAAAAAGGTTATTAATATCAAACTACCATAAGCAAGCTTTAACGTGGGTCATGCCATGCTAGTAGGGCATGGATTGTACATGGCCTAGATGAAATCACATCTGTGCCCAACGCCCCACATGCACATCTCATCGTCCATTGGGAACATTTCCCGAAATTGTCAATAGGAGATATTTCCAATACATGGTTGAGATATGCTTTGGGGCATTTTGTGGGGCGCCCTCTGTGGGTGTAGATGTGAATTGGGCCTAGATGCAATCCATGTCATGTCGTGCCAGGCCTCATGCCTTGGACCATGCCTAGGTGGCACAGTCCCCATCCCAGTCATGCTGTGTTGGACTTGAGGAACCATGCCGTGGTAGGCTGTATTTTTTTTTTCCTCTTTTATTTCTTAAACCAAGAAAAATAGAATAAAATGAAAAAAATAACATGTAACACTAGAAAATCAACATGAATAGATAATAAGTTAAAAAAGGATGTGAAAATTTTATTTCATTTAAAATTTATTGTATGCAAAAAATATAAAAATTGCATTGAAAAATAATACGATGGAATTGAATATGCCAGACTAAGCATGATGGGGACCATATGGTACCATGCTGGGGACCAGGTACGACATAGGAATCCATGCCATGTTGGGCTTGGGCTATGGAAGGGACTAGGCCGCCAAGGCATGGCCCGATCACTTGTCAGTTGACACGTCTCAAAATGACCCAATGGCATGGGACGACCTACAGGCCCAACAATTATATTTGCCTTTTTAGGTATTTTGACTAAAATACCCCCCATAGCTATAAACTGCTACTAAGGATCATAAGAGGCAAAAAAGATGAATTCAATATTTTTGTATTCTTGTAAATTTTTATTTACCAAGGGAATGCTAATAAGAGGGGGTCTTTGTCTAATGACCAAAATTAAAAGGGTCTTTGTCACAAAAGAAGTGTCGAGTGTCTTTGTCATTGACCTCATACCTTATAATTTATCCAAAAAAGAAAGAACACGAGGATGGATTTAAAAAAAAAATTAAAATTAGATAGGATGTTTTTACAAGTTCGATGATTCTTTGCTTTGTAGACTTTTGGAGTATTGAAAATTGGAACATGTTAATGGCATATACATATGTAATGTCTAATGTTGATGGGTGATGGGTTCTAGAAAAATTAAAATTAAAATTAAAGTTAAGTTGGATAGAAATGATTTAACTATGGGTTTTAGAAAAATTAAAATTAGGTTGCGTAGAAATTATTTCTTTGCATACTTTTGGAGGCTGGAACCTCGTTAATGATGTCTGATTCGTCTTATACAAATCAGAATTCTTGAACTACGCTTTTCAACCGAGTCAACAAAACACGTTCCAACCCTCTATAAACGTAATCTTATACCATACATTTCATATATGGCGGATATCAGTTGTGCGGTGTTAGATCAAATTAGTAAAGGGTTGGAACGTGTTTTACAGTTGGACTACGAGTGGAGTGCGGATCTGCTTCTCACAGCCTGGCGCCTCACTAAACGATATAGCGCCACGCGTCTCAAAATCGTGTGTGATTGTGTGAGCAAAAGACGAGTGAGAACGTGGTTTTTCTTCTCCATTCCCGCCCAAACCACTACCCCCGCCTCTTTTCTCTCTACCAACGAAACCCTAGCTCCCCTCCCTCCACTGCTTGCAACCCTCTTCCCGGCGGCCAGAGATCTCACTGGCGATAATAGACACCGGCGACTCACACCAGGTAAATCTCTCCTAAAATGGTTGAACACAAGGGTTTGAAAAACCGGTCTCTCATGCTGGGGTTTTTCCTTTTCATCTGAGTAATTTCACCGGCGATTATTATCGGAAGCTTACTATCACCGGAAACCACGACCAGGTCTAGGTATTTTTCCCATTTCATGGTTCGAGTTACTGTAAATTTTCCTAGTTCCAATGTCTGCGTTTTTGTGTTCCTAAACAATTGGTCTGCTTGGACTGAATCATTTCTTGGTTCATGAAACTAAATTTTCTTGGTTGGAATGACCTAATTTCTCTTACTTCGAATGACTGTATTTTTGTTTTTCTAAACAATTAGTCATGAAACTAAATTTTCCTGGTTGGAATGACTGTAAAATCTCCTAGTTCGAATGACTGTATTTTTCCTAGTTCCAACTGGTAAGCTTTTTTTTTTTATTCATCTTCTTAGTGGTGAAAATTACATTTTCCATTATTATATATATATATATATATCTAAATAAAAAAGTAAGTTTCCTGGTGATTCATTTTCTTCTTAAATAATAAGTCTGTTTCCTGGTTTGGGTGTATTGATTTTTTCATCTGAATTGCTTTTCTCATTTTTTTTTCCAAGAAAAGTACGTGGGAAGCGGGAAAGCTATTGGATATGTTAAGTGAACACATCAAGTCTGAAACATACACTAAGAATCTGATTTTCAACAATATGATTTCTCACGAAAACAATTTTGGTTTTAGATGTGACATATTCTATTACTATTTTCATCATGTTGATTTTATTTTTTATTCTCCATTTTTCTGATGCTATAATGTTTTTATTAATTGGTTAAAATTTGATATGTGTAACAGGAAATGGAGGATACCCCACAACCCAGAAGGTTGGCTTTTGAACCAGATGGAGATATAGGTCAATCATCGAACCCTTCACCTAATACATGTGAAATGGATGGTACTAACACTACCAACAATGAGAATGGGATAAAACCTTCATCCAGCATAGTTGAACCATCCACAGCTAGTGATCGTTTACCTACAGTTGAAGAGGGTAAATCCGTTGATACAACCATACAAAATAAACTCAAGGAAAAGTTAAACCTCGTTCCTGAAGAGTGGACTCCGAAGGTTGGCATGATATTTCAAACAGTAGATGAAGCGTATGAGTTTTATAATACATATGCTGGGCATGTAGGATTTAGTATTCGAAAAGAAAGTAGAATATTTGACAAGCGGGCTAACCAGATAAGGTATAGCAAGTTTTGTTGCTCTAAAGAGGGGAGGCGAGCTGTAGATAAGCGTAGAATCAATTCCAAGAATCGCCGACCAGAGACAAGATGTGGTTGTATGGCAACTATGAAGATAAGTCGTGTGAAGGATGGCTATCGCGTTATTGATTTCAATGAGAATCATAATCATATGATTGCTACTCCTATCAAGCCACATGCATTGAGCTCTCAAAGAAGGATCATTGGGGTACACGGTACTCAAGCTGAAATGGCAGATAATCCAAGAATAACTCCAAAAGCAGTGTTGGAGTTGAAGGCCAATGAAGTTGGTGGTCGTGAAAATGTTGAGTTCACTTGCATAGATTTAAACAATTATTTGCGTTCATACCGGACTAGGAATATGGAGAAGGGCGAGGCAGGTGGCATTCTACAATATTTTGAAGATAGACAGTCTCAAGATCCATCATTTGTATATGCAATACAACTTGACCAAGCTGAGCTAGTCACAAATCTGTTTTGGGCAGATGCACAAATGATAGTGGATTATGCTCATTTCGGTGATGTTGTTAGTTTTGACACAACATATAGAACAAACAAGAAGAATAGGCCATTTGCAGTATTTGTAGGGGTGAATAATTATAGGCAAACAATAATATTTGGTGCTGCATTATTGTATGATGAAACCGTAGATTCATTTGAATGGCTGTTTAAGGTGTTTCTCAAAACAATGGGTGGTAAAAAGCCAAATACAATTCTAACTGGTGATGATGCAACTATAGAAAAAGCGATCAATTTGGTATTTCCAGAATCACACCATCGGTTGTGTGTTTGGCATATGTTCCAGAATGCTACGAAACACCTTAGTGGGGTATTTGAGAAGTTCAGTTCATTTTCTCAAGATTTTCGAAGTTGTGTGTATGATTTTGATGATGTTGATGAATTTGAAAATGCATGGAATGACATGATCAATAAGTATGGACTTCAAGATAATGATTGGTTGCAAACATTGTATGGTAAAAGGCACAAATGGGCACTTGTATATGGACGACAAACATTTTCTGCTGGCACGAACACAACACAGAGAAGCGAGAGTTTGAACAGTGGCCTCAAGAAATATCTCAATATCAAGTATGATTTGTCAAGCTTTCTTCAACACTTTGAGAAAGTGGTTGCTGATAAGCGGTATGAAGAATTAAAAGCCGAATTTGCAACAACACAAAGCACCCCAATCATAGCAGCACATGTGGGAATATTAGATTATGCTTCTCATGTGTATACACCCCCTATTTTTTCAATGTTTCAGAATGAGGTGTTGCAACAATTGGACTGCAGAATTGAAGAAGATCATGTTGTTTCTGAAACAATAGCTGAATATACAGTTGGATTGTATGGGACAAATCGTCGATTCAAAGTCACATTTGATTCAAGAAATAATTCAGTTAGTTGCAGTTGTAAGAACTTTGAATTTGTTGGGATCTTGTGTAGGCATGCACTGAAGATACTTGATTATAGACGTGTGGATATCATACCCCCATGCTATGTATTGAAAAGGTGGACTATTGGTGCAAGAAAGTCTAGGAGCGAAGCATCTCATGATTCTAATCAGTGTTCTGATCAAGCTACAAAGATAGCAACACATAGGAAAGAGTTGTTTCATTTGCTCACCCAAGTAGTAAATAAGGCTGCACTTAGTGATGATGTGTATAAGATGGTTATGCAAGCGGGAGAGAAGCTTTTGGAAGATGTGACAGGTTGTTTAAAGCAGGCATCAATAGAACAGTCATCTGTAGCATCTGATGGTATGAAAAATTGAAAATGATAATAATAGGTCTTCAATGTTGTATTCCTAATTAAAAAATCGGGCTTGATGGAATACTTTAGGAGTAGCAATCCAGAAATGATTTAGAGATCATATGGTTATAATTCATCTTGCTAATTTTTGTCCATATGATCTATAGCATTGAGAGGATTGCACCTCATCACTTTTCTGTCATGGCTTTTTTGGTCTTTCTTTGTGTTGTAATGTTTTATTGAATGCTTTAACTATATTTGTTTGATGATACTAATATACTAAACAATTCAAGTTATCCAACCTTGGCTGAAATGATTGATCCAAAAAAAAGAGAAACTTGGCTGAAATGCAACTACATATTTGGAGTTTTTATCCTGATTTAGGAAGGTTGTTTGGAACACTAGAAAACATCTATCTTGGATGAAATACAACTACTTATTTAAGGCACCATTTTTTAGAACTTTAAAGAATGTTTCTGGTGTTCCAGGAGCAAAAAGCAACTGTCTTGTGCTCCTTGGAACACCATAAATGTTCTAAAGGACTGCAACTAAACTTATTCTAATTGGGTGGTGAAAGGGCATACCTCATGCAAGGAACCCCTTACTGAATCACAACCCATAAGTGCATGTTTGAGCTTGGATTGGAGATGCTGGATGCAAGCATGGGAGAGTTTTTCCTTTATCCCCTTTATCCATCTATGCCTAGGGTTAGTTGGTTAGATTGGCAAGCATAGAAGGAGGTCCATGGCTGAAATACAAGACAGTCCATTACCCAACATTGGTCCCAGCTATTTGGGTCCTAGGGACAAGTAGCCTAGATTTTTTTATCTTAAAGAGATTTTAGATTTGTAATGTTTAGTTAAGAAAGAGAATTAGATAGGAAGAAGCATAAGATCTGATATAAAGGAAGTTACAGCAGGGAATATGCAGTTCAGAGTAGGTAGGAGAGAGAATTTGATTGGTTGTTGGGGGAAAGAGAGGATAAGAAAGAGAAATAAGGAATAAAGGGAGAACTGTATCAATCTTGCCACCTCAAACACATTTAATTCATATTATGTATCTGATACTAGCCAATTAAAGACTCCCTAATTTATAGATTTGCCATTTCTACCTACTTGGCACATTTCTAATCTCTTCTCTGAACACTCCAACTCCCAACCAAATAACACCCACGTTCTCCTAAGACCAACCACTATCTTCCTTGGATCTCTAATAACTACTTTCCTAGAAATATCGTGCTCATTAAACTACATAAGAATAACCTCATTACAGTTAGAATGCTTACAAGTTCATCAGAAAGGTATCACTTTTCATATCAAAATGGAAGACAAAAATACATTCATTTATTAGAAACCCTAAGATTTTTTTATAGCAACTCAGAATTTTATTAAAGCTTGAAAAAGAAGAGAATACAAGTTGTTAGACATAAAGCCCTTTACAACAAAATCTCAACACCCCTTTAATATTGAGCCCAAAACAAATGATGTCTATTTACTCCTTGCTTTGCTAGTCCATCCGCCAACCCATTAGTGGACCTCCTAACCCATCTTACTTGAATTTGCATTTGTCTTGACAACATCTTGAACCGCCTGAATTCATTTTTGAATTGCCATAGTACCCCTTCTCCTTTTTCAACCAACCAATGACAAATTTTGAATCCCCTTCTACAATCAGCTTTGTAATTCCCATTTCCTTAGCCTTTTGCATTCCACAATAATAGCCAAAAAATCATCTCTCACTGAGTCACCCTGATCAATAGGCCCCGAAAGCAAGCCATAAATGTTCCCATTCCCATTTCCATTTCCTTAGCCTTTTGCATTCCACAATAATAGCCAAAAATTCATCTCTAATCACTCCAATTTCAGAAGGTTCCGTATTTGCCAAAACTACTACCATCAAAGTTAAGTTTCATCCACCCATCACTTGGAGGAGACCAAACCTCCAGTACTTTTTGTTTCCTAGAGGAGGAAAGCGCAATTGCCGCCCAATTTTGAGAGAAGTCTTCCATTGAGAAATCCGAAAATAGTTTTAAAGTCTTTGCCCATTATACTACTCTTATTGTAATAGTCTCCAGGACTGCCTCCTTATTTCGTTCTCTTTCCTTGAAGTTTCTTAAATTCCTTTCCTCTCATATTGTGCATACAACTGCTGCCCTTACACACTAACACAAGATTCTTCCCCTTCTCTTTGTGCATCTCAGGAAAGATGGGCTAAAGAGCCTTTCCAAACTCACAGGAGGGATTCACTTGCAACCAAAAAGAGAGCAGAACCATTTCCAAACACAACAAACAAAGGGGCGGGAGGTTAAGAGGTGGAAATCACTTTCACCATTCAACTTACATAAAATGCACCAATTAGGAGACAGCTCCAATTGGCATTTTCTTTCGCAACAAGTCATTTGTGTTTGATGCATCCATGGTAAGGCATTGACTTTTGGGGGGAGGATAAGGGCATGCTAGATTTCTTTTACATGAAAGGAAGGGGAGAGGAAGTGTCCACAAGGGAAGAAAAAAATGATTTGCAAGTGAACAATCCAGAAGGGTTGAGGGACATGCCTATTAACCACTGACTCATTAAAAACCAGACTGTCCAAAATTTTCAAAAGGTTAGACACTGAAGTGACTACAGACTCTCTAAAGATTCTCACAAATTCCAAATTCCATCTCATCCCAGGAGAGGAAGAAGACCCAATGAAATCAGACACAATCTCTTTAAGACTTGAGAGAGCATATAGAGAAGGAAACACATCTTTCAAAGGTAGATCCCCAACCCACACATCTTCCCAGAATCTAATTCTATTATCAGAAGCAAATCATACATGATATGCTCAAGGAACTGAGGGAGAATGCCATACACTGCGTTCCACGGTGTTTCTTGATTGACCCTTTGCAGAATATTGGCAAGCCATCCGTACCTAGAAAACCCATGAATACTTGAAACCACTTTATGCCAAAATCTATCATTCTCCAAGGGAAAGTGCCACAACCACTTGCTTAACAGAGACAAGTTCTTACTATGATGCCCATATAAATAAACTTGTCATAAAATCACATCCTTGTATAAATGGAAGCTCTTCACTGTGCCATAAAATCATATAAAAGGAATCATATCTCCTCACTGTGTTATAAAAAAAATTAATCTCTAGGAAACATTCAAACTAGGAAACATACTTATTATTTAGAAACATACTTATTCTTAATTGATAAAAAAAAGGAAACACACTTATTATTTAGGAAAAAAATTATTGTCACTACTAATGGGATAAAAAAAGCTTAGCAGTTGGAAACTGCATTTTTTTTTACAACTAGAGAGCTCTCTCTGCTCTAGTTCATAAAAGCTTTAGCAATTTTATTCCTAAAACATATATTTTAGGAACTTTTTTTAGTTCTAGTTCTAGTAGAAAAGAGATGAATGACAAGCTATAAAGATAGAAAAACAAAAAAATTGATAAAAAAAGAAACATTAAAACAATAAGTAAAAACCCCAGGAAAAATTACAGGAAATAGACTGATTGTTTAGAAAAACAAAAATAGTCATTAGAACTAGGAAAAATTGTATTCATTCCAACCAAGAAGATTTAGTTTCACGAATTAGGAAAAAATATAGTCCAGGAAGCATACTAATTGTTTAGAAAAACAGAAGTGTAGTCATTGGAACTAGGAAAAATTAGTCACTCGAACCAGGAAATGGGAAAATACCTGGACCTGGTTGTGGTTGCTGGTGATAGAAACCTGCTGGTAATGGTCACCAGTGGGAGTGCCCTGCAAGTGAAATGGAAAAACTCCAGAATGAGAGACAGATTTTTCATATCCTTTTGTGCAACCGCTTTAAGAGAGATTTACCGGTGTGAGTCACCAGTGTCTATTCTTGCCAACGAGACCTTCACCTTGGTTGCTGGGGAGAGGATTGCAAGCAGTGGAGGGAGGGGAGCTATGGGTTCGTTCCTAGAGAGAAAAGTACCATTTTACAAGAGATTTACCTGGTGTGAGTTTTTGGTGCCTATTTTCCAGTGTCTATTCTCACTAGTGAGATCCCTGTCTGCTGGGGAGAGGATTGCAACCAGTGGAGGGAGGGGGAGCTAGGGTTTTGTTCCTGGATAGAAAAGAGGCAGGGGGTAGTGGTTTGGGCGGGAATAGAGAAGAAAAATGAAAAAAAAAAACATTGAATTAAGCTGGGGGTAACAGATTTGGGAGCTAACGTTGTAACCTCCCTCTCAATCGTGTTTTGCTCTTACATGATTTTGGAGACATGTGGCATCACAACGTTTTATGAGGACGTTGTGAGTTCCCTGGCTATGAGGAGCAGATCCGAACTCCTTGCATTTGGTTCTTTGATTTCATCTATTCTTTCTGTACTTTTGGTCTACTAGCTATATTTCTGTGAAATAATGAGATTTTGTAGTAATATTGCTTGTTCAAGTGTTTATCATTTTATAGCTTTTCATAGAATTTATAAGTTCTAGGAAGGCTAAAGTGGATAGAATTTGATTGTGGTAACTATCTGATTTTTCCTGCCTGATGACTATTATTTACTTTTTAGCTTCTTAGGATTCTGTAATGGCTGTTATAAACTTAAAATGATATTAGAACAGAATACTAGTTGATTAGTTGAATCATACATATAGCATAGGACATAATGCAATCAACATTATGAATGATAATGCAGGGAAAATGAGGTTTCAATTTCTCAACTAATGGTTTCTATATTGTGTCATTCTTCATTCAAACAATTATAAAAATGTACTGAGTAATTGGATATGAACTCTATTTTGTTTTTTTTTTTTTGATAAATAATATGAACTCTATTTTGTTATTTAATGGTTTAGTTTTTTCTATTGTTTGTCTACTACATTTATGCACTTTTTGGTATTTGTACATTTTAAATGACAAGTAGCTAGTTTGGAATTATTGCTTAATGGACAAGTTTTGACTTTTGACTTTTGACTTAAGTGAACTTTTTGCAGGTTCTTCAGCCAGAAATTTTTTCCAATGTTGGCTTCTGAATTTTGCATCCCCACTTTAAAGATATTGGGTTTGTGCAGAACTGCAGATGGGGATTCATCTCCATACAGAGGTATGTCTGGTTGTGAAATGCATTTGAATCCCGAGGCTTAAACAGTGCTGCAAATGCGGGGTTATGTACTAAATCTTCTTTTCCAAGTAAGAAAAGCTTAGATTTTTTTTTTAACTAGAAGGTTTAAAAGTTATTTTCAGAAAATGTAAGTAAATTAAATTCCTTAAAATTGCTATCTAGGCACTATCTTTACACATTCCTCCTGGATTTACTCTTATATAAAATAATGTAGTTTATGGGAGGAAAAACTTTCTATTAAGTGCCTAGAGCTTCCAAATGCATATGTCCTAATCATGGACAAGTTGGTAATACCATATCTATCTGGTGTTTCTAATAAGAAAACATTCCAGTCAACAGTGAGGACCCAGAAATGGATAGGCAGTTACTACAATAATTTTCATATGTTTTTCTCATCCATCAGTTGTATGATTGTTAGAAAATATTAAAGCTTAGGAATATGTGGAATTAATTAAGATTCCTTTCATGTGCATGTAATCAGGGTTCAGGAATTAATTTCTAAAGTAACTTAAGTGATTCTCAGATAGTTAGAAAATTAATGTGAGTTTTAATTTGCAAAAACAATTTAGTCATAACCTCACGTGCAACCTGTTCTGTTCCCACCCCTATCATGTCAAAATACAATTGAAAGGTCAATTATGTGCTGGATCAGATTTTTGAGACTACTGGAAAGAAAATAATCTGTCATCTGTCTTTAGCAGATTCTAGAATCATTTGCATTTGCATTTGATATCCAGAAGTAAGGGAAAGCCAAAATTCAAACATTTTATTGTGTGTCATCCAAACATGTTAAAATCCAACACAAGCTGAGAAACTTTGGGAATATAGAGGTTCTCGTATTTTGTATTCACGAGACATTACAGAATTAGTACTATCAGAATCCCCAAAAAACTTGGCAATGGAAAACCAAGGAAATTTAAATAATCTTCCAATATTTACAATGAATAAATTGAATCAATTTACAACTAGCAAAAAAAAAAAAGAAAAAAGAATTACAGAGACCTGATATAAAAGTGAAAGAAGTGGACAAGTGACTCGGTAAGCTTGGAAACCTATCTATTTGAATTATGATCCACATTGTTTGTACCTATCCATAAAAAAACCTTGCCATTTTGTTTAATTCCTTAACATTAGTACTGCAACGTTTAATTCTTTTTGTACTTTCCATCATCACTTTCTTCTGAACTGCTACACTGCACTTGACCCCTTGCTGCTGCTAGACAAGCCAACTTTCTGCAATGAATGGATGAAGCAAAAGCATGTCAGCTGTCCACCTGAAGTCAGCATTCCTCACAAAACATCTGTTTAGGAAATCCTTCCCTTATTTCGATATTTCAACCGGTATCACAGATGATTCAGGTCCAAAGCTCCATGCTAGCTTCCTAGTTACCATCTCAGCCACAACGCAACCAAGAGCCCATATGTTACATGGAGGCTCCTGAGAACTGAATGTTAACAGCAACAGATTCTGGTGACATATACAGAGGTGTGCCCTGTCTGACGGGGTGGCCCCTTGTTCTGTAGAGCCTTCTTTGCCAATCCAATGTCGACAATCTTTGCAACATAGTCTGAGGCTTTGTTCCCATTCTTCGTCTTTCTCAAAAAAAGATGGTACAAGGAGGATGTTCTGTGGCTTTATATCGCAATGAACATATAGCCACATGAATGAATATGAGCGAGACCCTGAAGAATCGACCTGGTATAAAGCTTGACTTCTGATTCAGGCAATCCACCATTTGAATTATTTATTCGGTCTGTAAGGGTGCCTCCAGAGCCATGCTTCCAGCAACACGTTATAGATCATCTGGCCATTCTCGGTTGTGACCTAATCTCCAAACAGTAAACGATGTGAGGACATCCATTGAGGTTGGAAATAATTTCTTTCCTTCCGACTGATGAGAATACGATTCAAAGACTTTTGCGCACTTCACGGCCATTACAGGAGGGAACGGGTTTCGTTGCTTGTTGGGTTTCCTTCTGGTGGCCAAAGAAACTGTGCCAGAAGCTTCCTTTTCCAATTGTCGCGCCTCTTGTCCACATTCCACCATGAACCTCCATTATCTATTGTCTCTTGCAGACTGCCTGCTCCCTTTGATCAAAATTCTACTCTATAGTGAGAAACAAAGGAACCCACCTCAAATAATCATACAAGGATCCCGTTCCGGTTATGGATTACTTACAGAGAGGATCAAAGAAAGAACCTGGTTACAGAAAGAAGAGAAAGGGTGTTATAGATTTAAGATAAGAGCAGAGAATCAAAGTGAAGAAGCCCAATTCAGTAAATGGAGAAACCCCATTTAGATTATATTACCTGACATGAGAGAATCGAAAGAAATTAGCTTAGTTAGAGGAAAAATATTGTATCTAAAACGCAGTCCTACTTATACTCGAGGTCTGAGAGTTTCTATAAAGTAAAAACTGCAGCAGTTGGAAGTTGGATTCCCGCGTTCCATAACATCAAGTCTACGTACGCAATTAGTTCCATAATGTCCAGTCTACGTGGTAGCTTTGTTATTTTGTTTTCTCATGAATTAATGTGGGTTGCTTCGAGAAGGATCTCGTTTGGATGGTGAGATTTCAATCTTTAATAAATCGGTCTATGCAAATTTGAGCATGGTCTACAATTTGGGTGGTAGGGATTAAAGGCCATGATGCATAACTAATCAACTTCATTAAGATATTGAAGACTCATGTGTCAATTAAAATCAATCAAGAATCGTTTGATAACTGAAGTTAGCTTTAGGCCATGTTTGGAGCCAATGCCATTTTCCCAGAAAACAACGCCATGTAGGAGTTCAATGCTGGGGAAAACATTGCCCGTTTGATTTGGTCTGAAAAAAATGCCCTTTTCTCATTTTTATACCATTGCTAGCAATGGTTAGTTAATGCGATATTGCAAAATACCTAGGTGGTAGTAACAGTCCCGAAAAAAGCTGCTTTCTAAGAAAATGACACTTGAGAAACGACAGTGGTTCCAAACACATTACCTTATTGAATGGCTTATTGCTGTCTTTTAGTGGATAAAATAATTAAGTAATAAAATATTCATGATTATGATAACCTACCCAACATCAGCTTCAGCCATTAAGGAAACCCCAACTTTCTTGGCCCTTGAATCACTTTGAAATTTATTCACCCAAAGACAAATCAATAAGCTTTTCAGTTCAGCCACTTAAATTGCTATCAAATGGTTGCTTATGTGTGCTTCAATTGGTTCTAAAACAGAATCTTTTTGGGTGTTCAAGAAGCAAAATTGGTAGTTTTAGAAACCACTAATCCAACATTTCTGAACATTGAATATCGTCAATCTTTTAACATGCCAAAATCTCGTTTTTTTTTTTTCATAAAAATTAAAAGAAGTCTTATGAGCAAGGTGCCAACCGGTTTGTTAATTTCTAAAACACAATTTTTTTTTTCCGCCTAACAAAGGCGTAATATCTTGTAAACACATGATGTCTAGTGAACAATGATATTTAGTAAGCAATGCAGAATTTGGCTGTAGAATACAACTCCCGATCTCCTGTCTATCAAGACAAACCCAAAACTGAACCGATAATTAATCGGAAAATTGAGTCTGACCTGGCTGGATCCAATCATACTTGACGCCTACAATCACCAATGGTAATAACACCTTAAAATTTCATATTTTTTAAAAAATAACATATTGCTTATACTTTTACACAAATTATAACAACAATTACAAGAAAATCAGGAGACCTCTATATAAAGACAAAATTGATATTGTAATATGTTTAAATAGATTTTTAATGCTAAAGTAACAGAACGGGTATAAGTCCCTTTATCCCTAAACGTCAGAGGAAGTTTAAGGGCATATGGAGAGGCGAGGTTTAGGGGATTTACCCTTTTAAACTATATAACTAGCGAGGGGCACCTGTGCTAAGCACGGGCAAATAATATTGAATAATTGGGAGAGTAAAATATGAAAAAAAATTGAAAACAATTATATTGGCAGTCCCAGTTCTTGATTATTCGTAATAGAAATGATATAGAATAAATGGCAGCAGCGTAAAGAATCCAGGGCCCTTTGGGATTGGAGGAATCTTCAGGAATGAGGAAGGGATTGTTACTGCTTTATTCTCTGGCCCTATTGGAGAAGGCGACTCTCTTAGGGCTGAGATCCTTGCAGCGTTTGAAGGTATTCGAAGAGCAAATGAATTAAATATTAGCCGCTTGATTCTGGAAGGTGATTCGAAGGTGGTGGTTAGTTGGTTGAAGATAGAGGACAGTGGTTTGTGAAACTTTAACAACGAAAAAAAAAACAGTTCTTATGGCTGGGTAGGGACATTGAGATTCAGTACAGCTGGGTGAAAAGGAGTGCCAACTCATTTGCGGATGAGTTGGCCAAGCAAGGAGTGAATAGGGAGACTGTGTTTTGGGCTAGTTTTTAATATTTTTCTTTGCATTCCCTGTGTTTTCTGTTTTTGGGGAGCTAAGTTATTTTATCTCCCCCTTTGTATACTTATTCCCTTTCTTATCTTAATTTATTGAAAATGATGTTATTGATAAAAAAAATGATATAGAATAAAGAGAAAATAGTTTATATATAAAGGGATACAAATTTCTGAAGGACAGAGAAGATTATTCATCGGAAAAAGAAAGAATTGCAGCCTAATATTTCCATTTGTGTAGGTCTCATCCTCACCCCTATGACATTGAAACAACTGCAACCTAATATTTCCATAAAAGAAAATATTAACAATATAACTTTCAAAAATTCCAAAATGGTTCTCAAAGAGGATAAAGAACACAACAATCTAAAACATGCTTACTTGTCATTTGAACATTTCAATCAGATATCCTCATGTTGCCATGATTCAAAAGAGAAGTGAATCTCTATATAATTTCTGTAGGACAATGTGCATTTTTTGAGATATGGAATACCAGCCGTGGCTCCTCCAATCTGTTGCTAACAACAATTGCCTCCTATGTACAAAAAATGGTCCAAATATTTAGATTAACAAATGGCAATTAAGATCCTTAGTTTAAAAATAGGTTACCTATGTTTATTTTGTATTTGAGTATGACTGAAAGTCCCTTCAAGGGTCTCTCTCTCTCTTATATGCATAAAAGTCATTCCCTATCTCTCTTCCTGAACCCTATTATAAAGATAAAAAAATCTTCTTAGAGGAAACAACACGAGTCTTTTTGCAACTAAATTCCCAATAGCTAAGAAACAATTTTATTGATATTAGTGAACGCATTTGGTCTCCTCCTTGTTTACCTCATTCAACATGAGTCTCTTCTCCATGTTCTAGCAGTGTTGGGCAATCAAGATATCAGCAGTTGAGACCATTTGTTCTCTGGTGAAGAACTTACTATAGTTTCCAATAGCAACATTTTTAGCTCTTGGATCCTCCACATCAAATTAATCCATCTTCCATTAAGACCATGTAGATGGGAGCACCACCCCCCTCCCCCAAGGATAAAAAAAGGCCCTGCAGGTGTGGCTCCTAAATATGGATGGGTTATTCTTGGGCAGTTCTATTATCCAACATAAATTTCAAGGTATTCTTCAGGACATTAAGCAATGGCATATTCTCCACTCATTCAAGTACTTCTAATTGGGACCACCTTCTTCCCAATTCCCATTGATGGTTATCTTTTCAAATGCAGGAAGATAACCTTGTTGAAAAGCATGGAGAAACATGGATGGTTTCTACATGCTTGTCTCTATAGTGATTGTTTTAGAAAAGATGGAAAATGATTTTCCATGGAATGGTCCTGGCAATCAGAAGTTCCACCTTGTGGCATGGTCACAGGCAAGAAAGCAAGCGAAGAGATGGGCGCCAGGTCATTAAGTGCTATGAATAAAGCCCTCCTAAATGGTTTTGGTGTTTTAGTGAAGAACAAGAGCATCTATGGAGGAAAGTTTTCTGTGGTAAATATGGTTTTCCTCAGTTTAGGTGTTACTCATGCCAGGCAACAATCCCCCATGGCAGCAATTTGCGGAAAGGAACAATGCAAGTTTAGGGACAGTTCCTCAAACACATGACATCTAAAGCTGGTGAAGGCTCTCACATTCTGTTCTGGACAGATTCTTGGTATGGTGATGGACCTCCTGCTGAAGCCTACAAGAATCTGCTCCATATTGGTGCAGAAAAATTTGCAATGGTGACTGTTATGAAGTAGAGGCTGACCAGGTGGTGTGGACCCAAGGCTGAGATGGAACATAAATGATTGAGAGGTARCCACCCTGCTCTCCTTGTGAAAAGAAGCATGACACAAGAATCTGGAAGCTTACTAAAGATGAAGGTTTCTTCATTGAGTTCCTTCTAGAATTCCATAATTGGCCACCTTCAGGACTCTTCCCTTGAAGGTTATCTGGAATGCCCATGTCCCGTCCAAGGTACCATTCTTCTTGTATACCGCAGTTTTGGACAGGATGCTAACAATCAATCACCTGATCTTTTTTTGCTAAGTTCAATCACTTGATCTCTAAAGGCATGATGCTGACCAAGATGTGTTGCCTACATCAGCAAGATAGTGAATAAGTTCCTTAGTTTCTGATTCATTGCAAGGTGACTTATGAGGTTTAGTGTCACTTCAGCTGGCTCTTTAGAAGCCCTTGGCTGATCCCAGGAAATCAAATACTGTTGCTTTCATGGCTTTCAAAAGGATATTTTAAAATAAGTACAATCCTTTGGAACCTTCTGCTTTTCACAATATGCTCATGAATCTG
>NW_010729156.1:1934221-2022493 GCF_000365185.1 Nelumbo nucifera | reverse complement strand
AAAACATGAGACACATAGAGATAATTTTCTTCGCAAAACCAACAGAAAACAGGGCTATAAGAAAATTTATTGATAAAACATAACTACTTATCCATGGATTGAGATAAATGAGATGCTCAAAAAGAATTAGCAACAGTCAACAATAGAAGAGCTTTTGGTTTATAACTTTACATTCTCTTGTAATGTGTCTACTGGAAATTCATACCGACTCCTTTTAAAGCACAATGGATGGAAACACATTTAGAAAAGCTATTCTAACACTATAGGTTGGGCTAGATAAAGTGCCGTTGCTAAAGACACATGAATGCATTACCTGCTCCTTCCAAATCAGCAGTTATAGTGCCAAGCTTTACTGCAAGGGGGTAATTAGTTTCTTTGTAGTGTTCAATAGCATGGTTGTTTCCACCACTATCATCCCAATTTCCCCTCCCACAAAGGATCATCCCATCAGTTAGATTCAACCATAGATTTTCAGTCTTGTCACACTTAGCACATGTCCACCCAGATGGAGGGACAATGACCCATTGCCAATCTGTTGAAGATTCATGGCATAAGCACTGACTTGCTTCTTATCAGCTGTCCAAGCTGCTACTTGCTCTTTCCGCTCAGCACCTTCAGCCATTAATATAACATCAACTGCCAATCTGACCTGCAATTTCGAAGCATAGGCATGCCTTGGCAATTACAACCAAACATATTCTCTTTGATATAATAAATAATGAGAAACTACAATTACCTTTTCTGGTAACTCAAAGGAAGGAAACGAAAGCTAGACAAATTCTGGCAATATGACAATGTTATGGAATTCTTCATATTCAGGTTCATGGTTGTCGAAACCACCCTCCATACCTGAAAATAAAACAGAATAATGTAGAAAAGAGTGTTGTTTTTCATAGTCGAGACATAGCTTCCACCGATAAACAGGAATTCATCCATGGCTTGAATAAAGAGAAGGAAAAGTAATAAATGTATGTTTGTGTACAAAGAGCTTATTTGATAGCAATCCAACTCCACCATTAGAATGCATTTGGTTTCTACCAGAAGTTTCAAACAATTCGAATGGTAGTACAGTAACAGCAAGGAAATAATAAGCCTGCAAGATATACGACTGACAGCTTCTAAATGCTATAAACCTCATCCTTTTTTTAATATATGCATAGACGTGTACAGACTTAAATATATACCTATTGCCAGAACAGTCGGTTTCTTGAGGGGCCTATCTTCAGGAACCGGTTTTTTCGTCTGTTTTATGTGCAAATAAACCGGGTTCCCAGTCTTTCCATAATTCCAACCCACATAATCCTTCCCAAACGCAAGAAACGAGTTCATGTCGATGCACAATCAGCCTTCGGATCTCTGAAACTCGCAAAGAAAAATATCAAAGAAATTAACTTCTTTTGGTGAAAAAAGAAAATAAGCAGAACTCATGGTGCTCGAGTACTCGGGAGCCACATAACCAAACTCTCCAAAATCCCCATGGATGAGAGAACTATCGTTAGAATCAGCAGACCTCATGAGCCTTGCGAGTCCAAAATCAGTAATCCGAGCATCTAGGTCTTCGTCGAGGAGAATTACATTGGAACTTATGCTCTAGTGCAGGAAAGGGGGTTGGCAGCCATGATGAAGCCAAGCGAGGCCCCTCGCCACACCCTTGCCAATCTTAAGCCTCGTTCTCCAATCCAATGAACTGTGCTCAATGTTTGTAATGGCAGAACCGTGCAACAGAGAATACAGAGTTGCGTTAGGCATGTGTTTATAAAATAAAAGTCTCTCATCTTCTACTAGAGTTCCGCCAACTTGACCTTCATAAAGGGTTTCTGGAACAACAAAACCTGAGCAAGCTTGCGAGCCCTCAAGTGCTCCACCTAACTGCTATCTTCATATTTTCCAGCCCCATACTTCCTCCTGCGAAGGCGACGACTTGACCTCTTGCTAAAACCACCACAGTTGGACCCAAGAGGCCTACCGCAGAGCCCGTTGTTGCCGTCGAAGCCAGCGGCATCGAAATCGGAAAAGGAGGGAATCGTACCGGAGAGACGGTTATTAGCAACCGAGAACTTCTTGAGACGAGTAAGACGGGAGAGTTCATAAGGGATTGAATCGGAGAGACGATTGTTGGCAAGTTTAAGACCATTGAGAAACTTGCAATCGACGAGCTCAGGAGATGGAGGCGAAAATCATGGCAGAGAGGAGGATAAGAAACAGCTGGGATCGATCTCTCGATCTCACCTTGGCGAAAGCGAGTCCTCGTCCTCGAGCAGTTCAGGTTGGGGCTAGGGTTTCAATATGGCAGTGTTGATGGTAGCGAGTAGTCGAAGAACAGAAGTAGCGGCGAATTGACTCCATTTCTGAAATCAGGAGAGAGAGAACGCGGGGTGAGGACTGAGGAGAGAAGTGGAGAAATAGAGTGACACACGTTATGCTTCAAAATGGAGGGAGAGATACTTGTCTGCATTATTCACACGTGCAATTAACTGATACAATGCTAACTACAGTACTAAAACAGTAAGATTCCGTTTTGGGAAAGGGGAGAGAACCCCTTTCGTTTTATATAAGATAAAAGATTGGTTCGGAAGAACAGGTACTGGTCCCAACCCAATTATCTGTTATACCACATATACATAATATTATCTTATCTGTGGACCAAATTTGGTTTGTTGGCGATATTTGGTTAAAATAATAAAATAAAATTTACTAAATATTTGAATTTAATAAAATACATTGCTAGCTGAGGTTAAACCAAGGTTTTTCAAATTGAACCGGACAACAAACCGGTTAGGGGTCCAATTCTTGGGTCAAATGAATGAAACCATGGCTAGGAATGGCCGAAATGGGGTAGGTCAAATTTGGGGATCCCCGTTAGGAATGGCAACAGGGTGGGTTTGGGGTGGAGACCATATTCTACATCCTCAACCCCGATCCTTGTCGGGGAAAAAATTTAGCCTTTATCCCTGACCCCCGATGGAGATGGGTTTCCCATTGGGGACCTGAATTCCTAAATTTTTTAATTAAAGCCTGTTGTTGAAAAAATTATTTATTTAAATAAAGAAAAATATTAAAATATAACTAGTATTTTAAATATATTTATACTATATATATATATATAGATAGATAGATAGATAGATAGATATATTATGGTGGTATAGCCCCTGCCTATGTCGCCTTTGTTGGCTGGTTGCTTTGCTTTTCTGTGTACATCATCTCATCTACTATTCTCTATTAATGGATTTCAGTTATCTTCTTTCAAAGTAAAAAGACAATTTTCAATCACTTAAAATGAGCAATTTATACTCAAAGAACACCAATGGGTAATTTGATACAATTATATGCATTCAGTCATTATGCTCAAGTTCTTCCCTATTAATTTGAAAAGTTGTCCTTTTTGACACTAGAAATATTTTCATTGCAGTTCCAAAGGGGGTTTGTGAAGTTTTCCAATAACATTGATGTTTTGAAATCTTTAGATTTTGATGGTTTGGACCCTGATCTTGTTAAAAGTTCTTTCTAGAAAAAACTGTGATTTGCTGAACAGCTGTGCAAGTGTTGGAAATGCTAGTGCTCAGTACTTGCTTGCAAAGGTAATTTCTTCCATGTTTTTGGGTTGTATTTTTGTTTTGATAAGTTTATTACTCCTTAAGATGAATCTTTGTTCCCCTTCTTATATTTTGGGTATTTTCTTTTTCTATGGTGCATTGCTATTTTTTTGGGTTGTATTCTCTTTTGACAAGTTTATTACTCCTTGAGATGAATCTTTGTTCTCCTTTGTATTTTGGGTATTTTCTTTTTTCTATGGTTCATTGCTCTATTGATTTCTAAATGTGCAATTTTCTCATCTCTAAGCAGGTCCTTCTCTTGAGATGGCAAGAGACGGGAGAGAATAATCCAGAGTGGCAGCTGGTGAGGCCATTTTTGTCTCAGTGCAGTATGTGTGATTTCTATAAAATGGGTCCAGTTTTGTTCCTTTATTTGGCATGCATTTATGGCAATAACTTTATTGAAGAGATCTTTCCTTATTTGTATAAGATGAAAACTGGTTGTAGCAAACATCTGGAATTTGAGAAATCCATCCAATCAGTTAAACATCAGATATCAAGGTTTTGTGCTAGGAATATAAAGCAATTGTAAGGGAATTGGACGAGTATGAGAAGATCAAGGAAGCA
Organism: Nelumbo nucifera; assembly: GCF_000365185.1. The sequence goes on along the minus strand of NW_010729156.1, from coordinate 2,018,333 downwards.
TCTGCAAATTTTGAAGAAAGTCGACCCAGCATATATTCTTCCTTTCAATTTATTGCAGAAGGCTGTACCAACCAAGTCTTGCATGAAAGCTTTTTACAATTCTTGAGGTTGTTGGTCTCTCAATGCAACATTCAAGACTTCTTCAGATTGTACCCAAGTATGACTAATTTCTTTGACTACGTCTATGGTCCTGGATTACCTGAGCAAGTTAAAGATCTCTACTCTCATCTGAGTGATATATACAGAAATTGTGGAGAAATATATAATGGGATATGGTATGATATCTTCCAATTTCAAAAACTGGTGCATCAAATGGAAAATTTGTTTAGGAGGCATGGCGAATTGGTAAAGGAATTGGAAGTAAACAAGAAGAAGAACAAGAGCAATGAAGTAGCTGCAAGGTTTGAAGTAAAACCATCCAATATAATTTCAGCTTTTGACCATAGGAATTCTCATTGTTAATTTGATGGAATGTGCAGCAGTTGGTTTGGTGTTTGTTCGAGGTGACCTGTCCAAATGACCTGTTAGATTTGTTTTGTTTGCTTGTCTATTATCTACATATTTAATGACCTTACTATGGTTTTTTGTTTCTATAACCCAGTGATTTGTAAGGGGCCCAAGCTCCCATTAGCAGTAACCCCATAGTGATGTACAAAGCAAACTTGTTTGGAATCCTATATACCAAGAAATAAAAAAAACAGTAGAAAGCTTTTATCCAATTTGACACACCAAAGCTTCAAAAATAATCCCCAAAATCCCTACTAAACAGATATCATTTTGATACAGGATGAAACCAAGGATGATGATCTTATATCAAACTCCCTTTCCCCTTCTACTCACTCTACAACCAATTGCCAAAAGCATTAGGCACACCAAAGCAGTCAAGAGAGCCAGACTAGATACTCAGCTTTTTCTGTTTCTCTTTCTTTTATTTGATAATGCCCCTCTTGGAATTTTTTTGCATGATAAGACTTTGAACCCTTGGGAAAACCATGAAGTATCAAGTTGTGACCTGTATAGAGAAATGGGATCGTTGGTGTTACTAAGGCTGTGTTTGTTTGCAGTGCAAGATGTCACTGCCGGTTCGGTTTTGTCGACGTTTGTTTGCAGTGTAAAACGGTCACTGCTCATTCGGTTTTATCGACGTTTGAATGGAGTGAAATTTTACATTGCAAATCAATGTAACGTTTGATTATTGATGTAGTATTACATCGATGGTCACGTTTTTCGATGCTTAACGGTTCAGAAATTTCAAACAGTTCGGTGTGAAGCTCTATCGATGAGGTTTTACACCACAAACAAATGCAGCCTAATGGAACCACCGTGGTAAATGAGACTACAACAGCTGAATGTTGGAGCTTGGGTCATGGCTGTATGTCTGGTCTCATGGTGCAACATTGCCAAGCTAGAAGTTCTATGTAACTCATAACAGGATAACTTGTAGGCACAGGAGAGATAAGAATGGACTGAAAGGCCCTAGGTTCATCTATTTAATTACTTCTGTGGACTTAAATGTATATACTCAATTTTAACCGAACAGCTCATCTCTAGCCCACTAGAGCTGTGCCCATTGGCTTACCTTTCTGCATATGTACTCACCCTTCAAATGGCTCAAAAGTCTTCCTTGGATGGTGCTTTGTGGGCCTTTAGCTCTTCTTTTAATGCAAGCTACTGACCCAAAGAAAAGTTGTGTTTCTCTTCTTATCTTAAGATAGCTTGGATAGTTTCAAATTCTTAGACAGTTCGATTTGTACTAATATTTTCACAAGTTGTGACTCTCTTTGCTTCCTAAGATAGCTTCCCACTCTTGCAGCTGCATAGAGGCTTGTCTCATCTTTCTAGTTTGAATTTTGAAAAGAGGGAAAAAGGCAACATGACTTCAACTCATACCATGAGACCCTCCAAAGATGTCAAGTATAAGATTAGAACAAGAATTCACATGATGTTTACAAGATTTATCCCTTCTCAACTTCTTACACTGTATAGAACCCTTGTATGATTGTCTGTCAAGGTACCTACTTAAGCTTCAAGTTTCTCATTCATGGACACAAGTTGTAAGCCTTCCTCTTCTGCATCTGAAGACACGGCATCTGGAGCCTTAGTCAGTAGGTCAGATGGTATCAGAACATCGGATTGATCTGCTCTAGGAACAAGGAAAATCAAGCTCAATGTAGCAAATCTCAGTATATTCCTGATGAAGAGTACTGACCATAGGTTTGTGAAGTCTGTTCTTGTTACATGAAACATATGTAGAATTATGCCTCCACCCCACTTGGATGAGAGTGAGCCAAGGCTGTCAATGCACATCAACAGGGCAAAGAAGGTTCCTTCAATGCCTAGAGGGCAAAGTTTGGTGCTTAACACAATCATGGGCATCCATCTTATTCTGCTCACAATCCGAGAGACACACTCTTCCAGGATTACAAAGAAGTAGTCGGGGATCCCTAGTTTGAGGTTCCATCGAAGGACAAAGATAACATCAAGCATGCCTGAGGTTGCATAGAGGAGTTGGGCAAAGAAGAGCAGATTCCTGAATGGGTATTCCTTAAGAACCTTGTGGTAGACTAGGACCCCAACAATGGAAGCCATTGCACCAATAGCATATATCATCCCAACAAACTCCTGCATTGTTTAAGGTGAAATCAAGGAAAACTGTAACAACTATGAAACTGTGCTTACATGGTTTGAGAGAGATATACCAACCTGAGAAAATGCAGGGCCAGCGTTGGGGTCAGTGTACCAGTAGAATTGGCCTTCATGGGTGCTTATGCTTAGGGCCAGAGACAGGTACATGTAAAGAGAAGGCTTCCAAACTTGAGGATACTTAATGGTTCTGTACATGCCACTGATTGCTCCCCCTAGCTTGTCCAGTGCCATCTGCAGCATAGGTACAATCAGTCCAAACTGTCCAATGCACTGGATGACTGGTGAAAGCCCACAGATTAGCTCATGAGCACTGAGCAGTTGAATATGGATCCACTCAATCCAATCTGATAATATTTAAATATACATGCTTGTATCTACATATTATTAAGATCAATTTATTAGTAAAGTTGGATTCAAATGGATATGCCTAGATCCAAATTTGATCCATTTATATTCAGATTGGGTTGGATCCATGGAAAATTCTACCTAGCCCTGTTAAGAATTGGGATCTGCTCTTCACACAGCGCTCCTCACACCCACCTCACAGGCACATCCCACCGTGCATTGGGAACATCTCTCATGACTAATAACACACAAGTATAGGAGATGTTCCCGATATATGGTGGGATGTGACTGTGAGGAGCAGATCCGGTCTCCCCTGTTAAGTTAGAATCTCTATAGGTCAAAAGGATCTCATGTGGATGTTGTGGGCTACTGAATGTGCCCCAGTTGACCCCAATCTGACCAAATAAAGAGGAAATATCAAACCCGACCCGACCCATCCCAGTACACCTATACTCAACCAAGATATTTCAATGCTGCACTGTTAGATGGGCCAGGTTTAACACAGGTTTACCTCAACCCAAAACCTGGTCAAGGCTAACCCATCTACTTCTGTCTCCATACGAAGTAGACATTCCCGCTCCTGCGTTACATGTCAGGAGTAATCCAATATTCTATAAGGTTTGCATTTTGGCACAAGCAGGTGGTGAGCATCAAATACTGGGCCAGTTCCCAGCTGCCACAATAGAACACTGTCTACATACAAACTCCCCTGGATGTTACCAATGCCCAAAATAATTCCGAGGGGGGGGGGGGTAGCAGGTAGCTGAACTCGATGACTTATATTATTAACTATACCCTAAACATTTTATTATATGATTTTTTTTATCAAGTAAATGACAAAGACAATAAGGCATTCAGTTTAGCTTTACTTCAGCTGTTATCCAACAGTCACTAATTAAAGACCAAGAAGTCTCAGGGAAAATGAAACAAGAGAAGAAAAGGAGAACTCACCTTCTTCTCAGAATGGCCACTAGTCTTCAGTTCATAGATCACAAATCCCAGCACTACCAGCAGAGCAGGTGGGAGTGCCAGAAGTCCCAGAGATCCCTACAACAGAAATCATGAATACCCATTTCAACTTTCAGAAAGAAAAGGGAGGTTTGAACATCAAAACAAGTGACTGAATCAATAGATAAGAAGAAACCATGTACCTGAGCTCCCAAGTGATGAACAAAGAAACCACTGGTGGAGTACCCAACCAAGGCCCCTGCCGACATGCAGAACCCACAGAGGCTCTGCATGTCCGGCGCCAATGCCGGAATCTCAATGCTATTCCTGGCAATGCATGCATCAATCGTCACATCAGCAATTGCCACGCTTGCTGCAATCCCAATTAAGCAACCCAGTGCCATCACAATTGACAACTTGGCATGAACAGCGATAACCAAAGCCGGAACAGCCCCCAGAGCACCGGCGAGAATGAAGTACGGACGGCGCCGGTAACCCCTCACCGGGAAGACATCGGTGAGTAATCCCCAGATGGGTTTCATCACCCAAGGGATGTAATAGAGCCCATAGTATAACTGGACGGCAGAAGGCTGCACCTTCTGCACATCCTTCCAGTAGTAGTCGGAGACCACCCGGAAGAACGACCCAGAGAAGCCTTGGCTGAGGCCATACACGAGCACCACCCCAAGCACAAAGCTTGTGTTGAGTTCCCTGCAGAGCATCCGAAGCCAATGAAATGGCTGTTGGATGATGGAGAGAAGACTCTTGCTTGGGCGTGTGTCCGGCACAAGCTGCTCGATCTTTTCATCATGAGATAGGAGTTGTTCTTTGGAGGGATCAGGTGGAGGAATCTCTGCAAGCTCTTGTGTCTCTGTGGTACCCATCTGGAGGTTGAGTTGCAGAAGGGATCAGCAAGCAAACAAAGAACATGAACGACTGAACATAGATAAAAAATCTGGGCAATTAACTAGCTTTTGTTGACTTGGGAATCTGGAGAAATGCTGCAGAAATCCACCAAAGTGGCTTTCATTTTCCATTTATTGAACACTGTTACCCAATCGAGAAAGATAAAAACAAGTGAGCTGTAATAAACATTAAACAAGTTGCCATGCACAGATTTTTCTTTTCTCCTTTCATTGTTTAAGATTTCTTTGGGTTAGATATCAGACAAGTTGGTGATATTTTAATCGGAATTAGAATTATTTTTTAGAAACATAAACCCGGTTGGTGATGGTTAAACCGATCATCTCATGAAAGGTCTATTAATGGGTCGTATTCATTGATAGATATCAGAAAAAGTTACAACCAGTGTTATAAAAGAGGTGAGTAATCAGGTCGTATTCATCAAAATTCATGGTATGCTTTCATTGTTCAAATTGTCTTTAATACCACGCCTCTCCAGTATTATAGATTTTTTCTTTTTCTAATATATTTTAAAAAGGGAAATTGTCTAATATATTAACCATAACTTTTCAAAGCCTTTAGAGAGAACCCCATGTCAATAACTTTTTGTTTTTCAAAATTCACCATCTGATAGTGTTTGGAAGTTGTTTACATTAGCATAAGTGCAATTTTTATAATCAAATTGTCCCTGAATGGCATGCTAGTCATATTAAACATATTTTTATGTCAGTCTAATCTAACCTCTGATAGAAGTGGATGTTGGGTCCTATGGAGCCAATGTCCTCTTCTTGACCATAGGTCTTGTCTTTCATCTCTGTTCTTGTTCATTTGAAATTAAAAGGGGCAAAGTGAATTGTACTGTGAAAATAGATATGTAGCATTAGATTTGAATCAAAAGCATTTTTTTTTTATTTGAAACTCTCTTTTTTACTTAAATATGCAAAATGGGAAGAAATTTTTTAGACCGAAATATTTCTGTTGTTGTTTTACCAAAGTTTTGCTTTATTTTTCATTTACAACAGAACAAAGGTAAAATAGTAATCTACCAATATTTGTTAGTATTTAACGTCAATTTATTGACATGGGGTTATTTGGATGTTTTGAAGAGTTATGGTAAGTAAAAGAAATGTTGAAAAGTCATGGTGAATTTTAGACAATTTCCCTTTTTGAAAATTCAATAATAATTAATTTAAGTTGAAAATTGGTTCATCGATCTGTCAAAAAAAATTTGGTTCATGGGTTCCAATGTATCACTTCTCTTCTCTATAATAAAAGAAGTGTCCTAAACTTATGGGTCTAGATATTGCAAAAATACACTATGCATGTAGGAATATCATGACTTCGAGGGGTGGGTTAGCGAAACCCCTACCCGACTAGAACTCAATTCGGGTTGAGGAATGAAATCTCTAGCCCTAAACCCGTGCGAAGCTGACTCTAACCCCACCCTGTAGGGTCGGGTCAAGCTAAGTTTTCCATTTAACCCGGCCCATTGACATCCATATTCCATAGTCCATACCAATGTTTTAAAAATTGGCTTAGAACCAGAACCACTCTGGCCATTGGTTTCTAGATCAATGGTTTGATGTTGATCATCTAGTGTGAACGAATGGCTTGTTGTGATTTAAACAAAATAAAAAAATAATTAAAACACAAAGTGGGTGTTTGGCATTGATGTTGTTTTTTGAGAAAACGATACCATGTAGGCACCACATCAGAGAAAGCGGTGCTTTAGAAAACGCTCTCATGTTTGGTACCTGATTGAGCGCGATCTAGATGCTCCAAGCTGAAGGGCAGCTCGGATGTCGGTTGCTTAGTTGGCTAGTCGAACTGTAAGAAGATGATACTTAGGGAGCCCAGGGTGGCTTACCTAGTGTGGGCACTTTAATGCTTAAGTTAGTATTTGATAGTGTGAGCTGAGAGCTTGTATGCTAGTAGGCTAGTGAGCAATGAATCACGTGTATCTTGTATCATTGGGCTGAGGTGCCCAATGTACCCAACGTGACCCAACTCGCTGAGGTGGCAGGGAATGCCAAGTCAATGTCCAATCAATAGGTTGCTTCCACGTGTTTGTGCACGAATAGGTCATGCCAAATCACCCATCATCAGTACCGTTTTTCTAGAAAAATGTTGCTCCAGACCATGCCTTGGAAATCGGGAAAATGTGGTCTGGAGCAACGCCAAATTCAATGTTTTATAAGAAAAATAATGCATTGTTGCTAGTAGTGCAATGATGTGGCATCATCTTAGACGTTAGATAATATAGATCAATGCCGAAAATATTTCTATAGCATTAATACTAAACAAAACCTGTGTTATTTTCTAAAAAACAGCCAATGTAGCAGCACCTATTCTAAAAAAAAACAAACACCATTTTCTGCTTACAACTCCACATGCCCAACAATATTTGAATGAGAAATGGTGCACTATTCGAAGCACCAATACCAAACACCTACAAAGTAGCCAGAAAACTGTTTTTCCGAATGATGGTTGAAAAACAATGGTCCATACTTAGTTGCAAGTTGACTCAAAACTACTCTAGCCGTATTTTTTTTTGGTAAAAAAACTCTTGCCCTTATGTTCTTGTGCCGACCTGCCAAACCATACGAACTTTCGGCTGTTATTCCACTACACAGACATAGTTTCAAGTTTCAACTCCAAAAGTATTAAATCCTTTGACTAAGGCGCAATACCCCACTAATTTGCCACGTGTCCAATGTACAGATGGAGGAGCCCATGATGATGGGATCTGCTAACAATAAAAACTGTCCCAATACGGTCGAGATCGAAAGTTCCCACAGCATATTCCCACCGTGTATCTCCTAATAACAAGTATAAGAAGAATCCGGATTATGGGGAGATATTCGCAACATAGGGTGGGATGTAGTTGTGAGGAGCATATGTCAATTCGTATTGAAAATGTTTTTAATGCATGCTGAGATTTGCTCTTCTTAAAACGCGCCTCACACTAATTTGCTCTTCTTAAAACATCTCCAATACGCAATTTATGATTCATTCCATATGCAATGAGGTTAGTGTGAAGGTGCTCTATTAGAAGCTAAACCCGAATTCAATACCGTCTCAACTCTCAACATGATCAATGTCCCCACGCCTCACTGTAAGATTGAACCCATCAAGACCGGATCTGCTTTTCACACAGGGCGTCTCACTCGCGCCTCACACGTACATCGTATTATACATTGGGAACACTTTCCGTATTTATAAGTTATTATTTACGGGAAATGTTCTCAATGCACGGTGGATGTAAATGTGAGGCGCTCCTGTGTGAGGAGCAGACCCCGTTCCGAACCCATCATGTTATAACTTGTGCGGACACAGATTAAGTGGGAATGTGTTGGAACGAATTTTTTTGGGAAGCATATCCCGGCCCCTATGTCATGCCCTAATCTAATACCGTAAAGCTCGCAAAATGTTGATAAAAAATAATCCATGGATCAGATGGCTTTAAACGAATTTGATCATGCTGCTGCCTTTTTGCTGTATACATTTGCTTGTGTAGGACCCATTCAATGCCATCCATATCCTATTGGAGACAGGATGGCCCATAATCCCAAAGTTCAATGGGTCCCACCAAGGAGCAAAGGAAGACCCGAAATACTTCCATCCATACTTGAGAATGGTTCTGACTTCTGACTTCTGAATTTGCTGGGACCAGCCAAATCAGGGCAACTCTTTGACCAAGTGAATGTCCTCGACTCCTCGGTGAGGCCCAATTTCTATGTTTTAAGCGTTCATTCTGATGTAACACAGATTTGCATCTCCTGTTCCTGCTTTGAATTTTGATTCCACAAAATCCCAGCCACTGTGCCAACTACCTTGGGTCCCATCGTCATTCGTTAATACAATTGTGAATAGGACCGACCAAAAATAAGGAATTTTTCATTGACCAAAAAGAAGGAATTTTTCATCGCTCCTGGTGAATTGTCCTTTCCCAGAGCTAGAAAAACTGAAAACCTGCAAACCCATCGCTTCTCAAAGTTATGTAGATAGATTTCTCTCATTGGCTGAAACTAGCCTGTTTTAGATTTGAACAGTGTTTTCAGAGGATGGAGTTTCCTTCCAGCACACACATACAGATAGAGATAGAGAGAGAGAGGAGTTAATGGAGCTTTAGATGAATCAACCCATGATGATGTTAGAAAATTGTAAAGGCTTTGGGGAAGTAATGAACTCAAATCAAAACCTTCCTTTACAATAATCTACTGGGTGGGAGCTAAATTGTCTTGTTATTAATATTTCTTACTCGACAATGGCAAGTTTGGTGCAATGTTAAAATCTCACTGTACAGTCATGAGAAAGAAGTCTATGAGTCAGAGTGGCCAATTCGTTCAAGAAAATGCTCAAATGTTGGGTTCGTATCCAGTCCACCCCTCACAAGAACCTAGATATCTGGGAGCAACATTAGGTAGTATTCCTTTTTACTGTAATGTGGGAACTTATGGATGAGTCTTTAGAACTAACACAGGTCATTTTGTTTCTATATTTCTGTTGCAGAAAGAGAAAGGACAAGCAATACCAAATTTATCTACATTTGGTGCAATTGCTGAAAGTTTTAGGCCATGTTTGGGAGTGCTTAAAAATAAGTGCTTATTTGGGTGGGGACCACACTATTAAGCACTTATTAGAGTTTGGGAAATAAGCCCGAAATAAGTGCTTATTTTTTAAACCCAAATTTCTAGCTTTTTTTAAGTGCTCATACAATAAGCACTTATTCAAAGTTTTACTCCCAAAATTATCCATGGTAAATTTTTAGAATACCAATTATATCCTTTTACAAAAGCAATTTTACATAGGCACTTATAAAAAAGTAATTTTATAAAAAGTACTTTTATGAAAGTAAAGTATTTTTACCAAAGCACTTTTAGGAAAATACTTTTATGAAAGCACTTTTATAAAAGTACTTTTACATGAAAGTAATTTGATAAAAGTACTTTTACATGAAAGTAATTTTATAAAAGTACTTTTAACGAAAGTAATTTTATAAAAGTACTTTTATAAAATCACTTTTCTGAAAGTACTTTTATGAAAGTATTTTTATAAAAGTACTTTTACAAAAGCACTTTTATGAAAGTATTTTTTTTATGAAAGCACTTATGAAAGTACTTTTATAAAAACACTTTTATAAAAGTACTTTTACAGAAGTACTTTTATAAAAGAACTTTTATGAAAACACTATAAAAGCACTTTTACAGAAGTACTTCTATAAAAACACTTTATAAAAGAACTTCTATAAAAGTAATTTTATTGGAAGTACTTTTATGATAGCACTTTTATAAAAGCACTTCTATCAAAGTACTTTTGTTCATTCACTTTGGATTGGATGTTTTTGAAAATTAAAAAAAAAATGAAGGACAAAAGAGTCACGGTTTCTTATTTAAGTGCTTATTGGAGAAAAAGACCACCAAACGCCCAAGATGAAACAAGTGCTTATTTAAGCACTTGAAAAAGCTGAGTGCCAAATGCAAATAAGTGCTTATTTGAATAAGTACTTGTTTTTAAGCATTTATTCAATAAGCACTTACTTTTAACATAAACACTCCCAAACATGGCCTCAGACTTAGAAACCTGAAGTGGAGATAGATAGCTTGAACCAATCATATTAGATACTTCAATTACTACTTTACTTCCATTTCATGCTTCACTCTACCCAGAAGTCATCAAATGATTTGTCTTTTGAGATATAGCCCATGATAAGCGGTAACTTTTCAAGCAAGTACACTACCTCTCTATGTAATCAAACAGTATTTTGGGCTGTAAATATAAACACAATATAACAATCGAAGGAAAAAATGGAACTCCATAGTATAAAATGCAACTTTAACTGAAAAGAGGAGAATGAAAGCTTGTATGTGGTTAACTCAAAAATGTATTAAAGAAGCTACAGAAACATTCATTCACCTCAGAGCGCATAATTGCAACTACAATAATCTCAAAATTTACATGATAAGTGATCTAGATGAGTCACAATGGGCTCTACTACTCTAGCTCACTGAATTCTAGTGATGGGCCTGATGGCCTATGGGAGGCTGAGGCTTGTGACTCCAAATATGGGTAACTATCTGATCTTCATCCTTTGTGTCCCCAAGGTTTATGCATTCAATTTTAATGTTAGTTTCACTCCATATAAGTAGTGATGAGGCAAGCCTTAGTGATTATATATATATATATATATAGGAATTGAATAAATCAAGGATGAGTTTAAGAGGGTTAGGATGGGTTTAGGAGTGATTGGAGGACAAAAGGCAGATTTGTCCCAGTAGCCAGTACAAATTGCCATTATCATAAGAAAATCCAATATCATCTAGTGACTGCGAAATTATAAACATAACTAATCTATCGCTAGACAAACCAAAATATGAGGGTGGACTTCACAAATAATATGTAAATGACCAAAATACTCCTATAATTTGAAAATACAATACAATTCAGTTTTGGCTTGCTTCTTTACTCCCGCATCACCTAAATTCCTGTTGGATAGTGAACACTACATTAAAGAAAAGGCTTGCATAGAAGTTAGAGATTGGACAAATAATTTCTTCTACTTTTATCATGTTCATGGTGCAATGATTCTATTACATGAATTTTAAGTTTTATAGTAAGCTCTCAAATATTTCTAAAGCATGCACATTTTATTGCTAGATTTTTAAAAATGTAAAATGAATTATTTCTGAATATTTTGCAGGTCGTTATTATGTTCATGAACTTTCTCAACTTTCAATCAAAGAAACTAATGAAAGGGATCTAGTATATATAAAATAATAAAACATCTAGATTGGAATGCAATTTTTCTCATGGGGGTATGGGAGATAGCCCCTCCCATAACCCCCCAACCCTGGTGGCAACAGGATTTGATCCCAGGTCTCTTCTACAACTAGTCAGACATTACCAACTGAACCACCACCAGTTGGCCAAGAAGGCACAATTAAAACATCAGTCAAAGCCGAATTTTTTGAAGGTCACATATATAGATAACAAAGACTGCTGCTCTGAAAATAAGATCATGTTAGAAGAATTGCTATTTCTGATGAACATCAATGGTTGCACAGGTATTTAAAATTTTCTTCCAACAAATTGGAGTCTACTAATGCTTTTCATCATTCACCTGATTGTTGCCATATGAGAAAAGTTGACCACAAAACCAGGTAGCACCTAATTTCCAAGTTCTCTCATGCATATGATTCCATAACAGCGGAAAGCACAAGACAACAAATTTAAAACTAGCTCTCTACCAAAAATATAAAAAATTTAACCAGAAAAGTATTTTGGATTTGTAAATAAAAAGCTAAGACAAGTGTGAAAATGCTGGTTTGAGGATGAGATTATCCATTTTGTGCAAAAGCACCAGAGTTTAGGTAGATATTAACCCCTCCCAAGACTCAGATAGCTGGGACCAACATTAGGTAGTGGTCCTTTAAAATCACAAAGCTAAGAAAACTAAACTCTAAAACTAAACTAATTAGCTAAAGTTCAGAAATTAATATAAAATATCCCTGTGCCATAAACTAAGAAGCAGATCTAGGTAGGAAAAATTACCAAAATCAGGTATTTAGCAGAAAAATGAATTTTAAAACCTGTCCCAACCAAACTGGTTTTCACTGGAAATAGTAAATTGCAAACCCAAAGTCAAATATGGATCAAGCAACTATGAAGACCCAATAACCATGCCATATACTGTTAAATTTATGGAGTTTTAGTATCAAGAACTCCAAATCAATGCACTGACGACTTATCTGAATAGTTGAATAGTTTCTGGCTATATGGTGAGTGAAAGACCCATGCCATAGGAAGAAAAGTTGATTGGATGTGACAATGTCATTCTGGTTAAGAAATATAGTAGACTGTTTCTTGTCATGTTATCAGTTAATATCTAGTTTGTGCCTCTTCTTAATATCCAAATGTTGAAGTACAACATTAACAATTTCAAATTCAGAACTTAATATCAGATGAGAATACTGTTCTATACAACCAGAGTATATAACTCATTTTTCTCGATCATAAAGCACTAGGTACTATTCTAACTCTACTTATTGTTAACTCAGAGATGATTTACCATACCCAAAACACCAAATAAAGAAACTAAATCAGAAATTTTGAACTAATGTAAGGAGAAAAACAAATCAATAATAGTATCTTCCCTAAATACAAAGACATCCAACCAAGTCTCCTAATCCACCAAAGATGGCTTAAACTATCCCTAGTATTTCCATATGTGTGTCTCAAACACTATACAAAGGTATCCACAATTATATCTCTCTAACAGTTAGGTTTAAGGATCACCACTACTCTAACCTTTGACCAGTTTTGTTGATAACCTTTCTATCATTTGAATACCCAAACCTCACTAATTTCAACCACGGATATGACTCAATATTTTGAATTTGCAATAAAAGTTTTATTCGTTTCAATAGAACAGCTAAAGTAAAAAAAAAAAATTGATACTAGAATGAGCATATGCTTTGCATGAATGAAAAATCTATTGACAATCATAATCAAAAGAAAGGGACATGAATAAACTTTTTTTTTGCATCACAAAACAGATTCAAACTGAAATATATGGAACAATAAAAAATATACAAGCATTCGAAATCACACACAAAAAAATGAAAAGAACAATAAATGGAACCAGAACTGTACTTTAATCCTGCCCCAACTACCAATAAAAGATAAAAAATGCTTCCCATTTAAAAATACTAAGAAAACCACAGAAACAATGATGAGAGAGATTGAGAGTAGCAACAGATCTAGAGAGGTCAACAGAGAAATTTAGAAACATCCGGTTCTATTTGTTTGAGCTGCAAATTCATTTGCACTAATACAAATGCATTAAGGCTCAGTCTGGAAGGAGTACAAATACAAATATGTAGAGTGCAAAGCCTTGTATTTTGTATGTATTTGTACTGTACATATTTGTATTTGTACTCTTTCCAAACTGAGCTGTGGAAGGAGTACAAATACAAATATGTAGAGTGAAAAACTATGTATTTTGTATGCATTTGTACATTACATACTTGTATTTTACTTTATTCTGTTTTGTCTTAATTTACTTCATTTGTACTGCATTCAAACAAAATAAGATAAAATTTGAAACAAAAATAGGTCAGAATTTACACTCAAATCATTTGCACTGCCATGGTTTTGCATCAGTGCAAATTTATTTGCATTGCAACCAAACACAGCCTAAAGTGCAAATGAGAAGAATGCAAATTCTAGTCCATTTTTGTTTTGGCTACTACTTTACTTTGCTTGAGGTTTTATTTTACTTCATCTGCACTGTAAACAAACAAAATAAGATTAAAAGTTGAAACAAATATAAATCAGAATTTGCACTCCATTCTTTTGTACCAGTACAAATGGAATTGCACTCCAAACAAACTGGGTTAAAAAATAAACTTAGAGGGGAATAGATAGAGTAAGAAAAATTTACTGGCAGCAATAAAAAAGGAAGAAAGTGGAGGCATGATGTGTTCAGACTTCAGAAGGTGATGGCAGGAAAAAAGCTTCCTCTTCCAAGACCAGTATGTAAGAAAACTCCTTTCAGAATCAACAGGAAATGAGTTGAGCCTAGATAACTTAACAAACTATTTTCTTAATTGAAATTTTGATACCCTTGTAAAATAGTGGGCTATACTGAATCTTTTAATCCCATTTCTTTTCCAATTGAGGCCATTTGATTCAACATAAAAGGGACAGAAGACATTTTAAGTCTGAAACATTTCAATACTTCATCTATATTTCTGCCCCTTTTGTATTGTAATAAATGCTCCTTTATGTTGAAAGAATGACCTAAAAGGGGTGGATGGGCATAATAATCTAATTTCTGCCTCATGAAAGTCAAAGCAATAATACCCATAAGCACTATTCCGGAAAATATGCTAAAATGGAACAAATAAAAGAGAATAAACATGATTATTAGGTAAAAATTATAGGGCTCCAGTGGAACTTCACTTCCTCTTTTTCAACTATACAAGCAGAAAAAAGTTCACAAAAGCAGCCTTACAAGGAGTAATAAACCAAATCAGAATGCTGGTTACAGGTGGTCTACAAATGCCGCTCATATTATTTTCTTCTATACACATTCGAGGAAGCAAATTCACTATTGCATCTATACATTGAAGAATAATCCTAAAATAAAAGCAAATCTATAGTAAGGTAACCATCTTAGCACTCTCACAGGATTTTTTTATCAGTTCCTGTAAACAGGATTTTTTCCCCAAAAGATTTTGGAACATTTTAGGCACTGAATACTTAGAATAAGCACATGCAAAAAGAGTTCGACTGAAATTTAATGTGATGGGAAGCATCAATCTACTTCTGAATATTTCAAGGCAAAGGCAGCTGATGACAAAGAAATCAAGTCCAAATCAGCATTTTGAATTTGACATTCTCATCTGTTTCATCCATAAGGACCACTTAACAGCCTCTAGGAAGTTATCATTCTTCCTTAGTGCATTGATGAGATTAACATAAGTTATCTGATCAGGCTCAATCCCGTTCTCTCTCATTTCCTTCACCACACCTACAGCCTCTTCAACCATTCCAGCAATCCCATAAGCCTTTATCAATGTATTGTAGCTACACAGATCGGGCTGCAGTCCGCATTCCTTCAGTTCAGTCAGCACGTTAGCAACTTCTTCAATCCATCCTTGCTCTCCATAAATATTTATCATAGTGTTGTAAGTATAGTGGTCAGAATCACAGCTTGATTCCCTCATCTTTTGCAACACACTTCTGAAACTCTCCATTTGACCCTCTTTCCCATAAGCATCTAACATGCAATTGTAAGCTTCTAGAGAAACAGAAAACCCATTAAATTCCATTTTTTTAACTGTTGATGTCATATTATTGAAATCCTTGCTTTGTCCATAGGCTGCTATGATCGTATTATAGGAGATAACATCAACTAAACCCCGTTTCTTTGCCATCCAGAAGACCTTCCTGACCTTCTTGAAAAGCTTGGCTTTTCCAAAAACATCAAGCATGACATTGAAGGTAATGACATTGGGTGAAAACCCACGTTGAATCATCTCATTGAAAAGCCGAGAAAGCTCATCCACAGGCAAGGCACGAGCACAACAATTTATGACACAGTTATACATTTCCTGATCCCATGTGATTCCACTTTTCAAAATCTTGTAGTACAAGTTTGCCAACTTTTCTACCATGCCACACTTTTGATAAATACGGAGCATGTCTAGGAACAAAAAATTGTCTGGAACAATGTCCTTCTGTTTCTCCATTTTGTCTAGGACCAAACAAGCTTCGTTCAAAGACCCAGCTTTGGCATACATCCTCACAACAACACTATAGGCAATCATGTCCAAGGAAGTTCCTGAAGATTCCAGATTCAGATAGAGATTTTTTGCATCTGCAAAACGGCCCATGGCACCATATATGTCAATCATTGTGCAAGTAATGTGCAAGTTTGGGATCCCTTCCTGTTTGGGCATTTCAGTGAATATTTTAACAGCATTCTCATGATAACCCAACTCCTTGCAGGAGCAAATTAGAAAATGGTACAGGTTGTCTTCAAAGTTTGGATCCTTCCACCGTTTGTCCTTTAGGACATCTAAAGCATCATCCACCAGGGAACACTTAACATAGGCCATGACCAAAATCGAGCATGAAGTCTGGTCAACCAAAACATGTTCATAAAATTTACCTTTCAGTATGAGAGGTATTTTGTCTATTCTTCCAACTTTCTCATATGCCCGTAGAACACTACTGAGGATGGAGGAGTACTGGCAGCCTATCCTACTCATATCCTCAAGAGTCTGCATTGCACCTTCTTCATCTTTATGTTTTGCTTGCAAGTTTATCATTGTGTACAAATTCGATGAGTTAGGTTCAAACCCTGACCGTTTGAGTTCATCATAATACCACCTGGCTTCTCTGTAATTGTCAGCTCTACCCCATCCTTCAATCATGGATCTGTAAGTTGTTTCATCAGGCTCCAAGCCAACATTCTTGAGGTTTTGGAATAGTCGTTGGGCGCCATCCATATTAGAAACCTTTCCATACCCTGTAATCAACGTGTTGTATGCAACAATATTTGGGCTAAACCCCACTTCTTGCATTGATCTCAATACTTGTTCAGACTTCTCTAACTTGCCCTGCTGGCTGTAAGCATTAAGCTGAACCAACCAATTTTCCAAATTGGGAATCACACGATCTTCTTTCATGAGGCCAATAATTTCTTCTGATTTATCGTATAAACCTAAACGGGTATATATAGTGATCATTGCAGAGTAAGCAGAATGACAATGCAGCTTGAAGAACCTCATCTTTGCAAACGCGGACTCTGCTTCTGCAACATTGCCACCCTTCTGATAAAGGTTCATGAGCATCCCAAAGGTAGCAATATTTGGCTGAACCCCATTTTGCAACATCAAATGGAACCACTTGGTTGCCAAATCAGTTAACCCCCTTCTATAACATGCATATATAAGCGTATTAAAAACTTGAAAATTGAGTATGCATTCAGAATCAGTACTCATCTCACGAAGAAGTTTTTCAGCTGAATCCCACTCCCCCTTCCTGCTTAACACTCTGAGGACTAAATTATAAGCAAGACCATTCTTTTTCAGTTTTCCGTTGTTCCGCATCCACTCGAAAAAGCTCAACGTCATGCGGTCGCTACTCCTCTCAAGCCGTTTTAAGATAGAGTTACAATGTGCCACACTCGAGTCAGACCCAATTGCAGAGACAGCAGCCTCTAATCCCTTATCCATAACAGAAATGGAATCACTACCATTTCCCTTATAATCAAATTTGGACCGTTTCTCTTGTTCTTGTTTAATCCTTCTAGTACCACATTCCGAAGAAGCAACTTCTCCACCTTTAACTTCTCTCTTCGATCCACGAAATCTCCTCCAGAGGCTCCTTGCACTCTTCCTAACCTCACTGCCAAGAACTGGGTTTTGTAAATTCGAACCCTCACCAGCTGAAGCTTCTTCTCTCACTACAATATCAGCTTGGCTTAACTCAGATACATCGGCAACTTCCGTGGCAAGCCGAGAAACCCTAACCTGTTTTAGGCGACCGAAAGGGTTAACGTTACGGGCTCCATTGATCTGAGCACAACCCGTAAAAGATGGATTCGAACGCCGATCAGACCATCTATCAATGTTACTTAAAACACTAGAATTCAAGGAGGCCATGGCTTACACTGGCCTCCAACCAAGCACGTACAATGAATTCATTAGAATTTCAACTAACAGGAAGAGTAACTCAATACATAGAAACTAGAATTTGAGTCAAAGAGAGTGTCTGGAGCGGACTGGAGATGATCAATCGAGAGATTACAAGAAACATGTGTCAAATTTCTCGAAATTCAACTAATTAAATAAAATTTGGATCGAAATGATGGAGCAAAGAGAGATTGTTCTTGGCCTACCTCTCTTTTGTTCTTCGGATAACGAACGTTGAAGCAGTGGCGGAAAATAACTGAAATCGGATTTGATTTGATTTTGGTTTCTCTTTTATATCAAGTCGGAGAGCCTGGGAAGTGGGAAGTGAAGGCGGTCGTTAATGCTAATTTACGCAGTGGTGCGTACGGATGGATCGGAAAACATAGACATCTTATCGTCTGAGTAGAGTAGGGGGACCCACCATTTGATCAAGGGTGGAGATTGGGCTTCCTCTTCTAAAAGTCTATGAATGATAGAATACATTTTACTCCATGATAGGATAATAATTGGAAGAACCATTGAATTGGAATCTTTTGTTCTGATTCTTAGGCATGTTCTCGAGCAATAACCCAAGACTAGAAATCTGAATCCAACGGTCCTGAGAAGGAGGGCAGTTAGTTATTGACCGTGTTCCACTAACGGCTGAAGAGCTGAACTGAATGCCTTCATTGCTTTCGCTGTGTTTGTTGCTGGTGTAAATCTGAATTAGATACAAATTCTGACTTGATGCAAAATTTGTATTTTTATCTCATTTACTCATTGGTAGTACAAATTTTACATCTCAAAAACTGATGCAATATTTGCATCACCTCATCGATTATTCTCTTTTATAAAGTGGGACCACGGCATCTTTCTTCTTATCCCATTCTCAAACAAATAACTTTCCTACCTCCATTCTCTTTCATATATGTGGAAACACTAATTTATTTCTTACAAGCAAGTAAGACAAAGGTCATATCCCATTGCCACCAAGGTTGGTCAGTGTTATGAGTATTAATTAATGAGGGGTGATTTGGCCCTTTACTGACCTGGCAACACGTGGCATCCGTCTTTGTCGCTTGACACCTCACCACCACGTAGATAGACACATATTTCGCCAAGTCAAAGAGATGCACCTCGAAATCAATCCAAGACACCTCATACATAGCAAGGCGGTTAGCAACACCTCGTCCAGGGTCAACCTATGGTACCTCATCGTTACTGGTTCAAGAGACCTCGGCGTGAGAGCAACCTTCCTCAAGGACTTGAAGACCTATGGTATCTCGTCAGTACCGATCTAAGGGACCTTGACATGAGGAATGATTTCTCTTGAGGATTTGCTGACCTAACTAAGGTCTAGGTGGCAACCTGCGAGATGTGCTCGCCGACTTCCTCTATGGGCATCCCACCATTCCAGGGTCCTTTGGAAGTCAACTCCCATACCAAATGTTGTGGAGAAAGGCACAAAGCCTAGTTTGCATGCGAAACTATCTCTAAGGACTTTGAACCAATCAGCCACATCCTCTTAGAGACCTTGGATGTAGTGCGTGGAGTTCACACCAAACAATATCTATATAAAGGTCTCATTTCCAACTTCAAGAGATATGCACAATTTAACACTCGCAACTCTCTAACTCTCTCCAAAATCCCCGGTTTGTTGATTTAAGCATCAAAGTGCCCACACCTAGTAAAGCATCCTAAACACTCTAATCTCTCTTCTTACAACTCAACTAAATGACCTACTTAGCCCAACTTCCAAGATGCCCTCCAACAGGAAGTTGCTACATCGCACATCATCTAAGTATTGGGATTGACTTACCCCTTGTTGTATAACTTCAATAAACCAAATAATACGACAATCAAATATGAACAAAATTAGGTAAGAATATACATTTAGCCTATTTGCACTCCCATGCATCTACACCAGTCTAAAACTATAAATGGAATTTGCACCCCGAAGCTCAAACAGACTGAACCTTTGTCTTGGTTAATTGACCTATCGACTTAGAGGATTGAACCGTTGATGATCTATTGTGAACAGGTTTTTGTGTTATTTATTTTTTTGAAAATTTGTATATTTGATTACATCAGGGATTGATCCATCGACCCAAATGGCTAAATCGCCAACCATTGGTCCAAAAGAAAAATGGTTCAACTTTCGGGTCTGGTTTAAAACACTAATTACAACAATATTTATGTTTTTTTGGTGTTGCAATAGAACAGTATCTACGTCAGACATATGAGACAAATTGATTCTTATTCTTGTCGGGCGGGTTGGGCTGGCTTTCTGCTCTACCCAAGCCTAACCCTAAAAATTAGGGGCAGGGCTTGAGTCCGACTTGAGACCAAGGTCAAGCTTAAATTATTCAATCCAAGCTCAGTTCGTATTGAAATTTGATATGAATGAATATGTACATGGTATATATGTGTGTATATGTATATATGCCAATGTGTATTTATATCTAGATGTAATTGAATCAGGTTCGGACTGTGTAAAGGCTAAGTCCAAATGCAACCCAAAATATAAAGAAATTCAAACTTTTGAACCAAAGTCCAGTCTCAAGGCCAAAACTCTAACCTGGCCTGTCCAAATTCTGGTTAGGTTGGTCTGGGCTCGAGTTGGGCGATCCAACTTGACCCTAGAATTAAATGGATTCTTTAAATAAAAGGGCATGAATTGAGTAGTTCTGACAGTCAAAAATGCATTAAATTTTTGCATGAAGATCTGAGTAGCTCGAAGCTAGTTTGGCAGATACACGTCGTTTCATGTCTTTTTATGCAAGAATAATGCATAAAAGACGGGGGAAAACTTCATTTGAAGTTTCATGAAATCAGCCCAAAATGAACTTCTTGCATCTTTTCAACACTCCAGCTTTTGACGGCTAGATCTTCCGCGAACCAAACGGGAATAGACCGAAAATCTATCTGCCCGATTTGTAAACAACCAAAAAACCATACAGAAAAACACGCCAAACGAGCCTTACATTAGCTTAGGAATAAAAAAAGAAAACCCTAATTTGAAAATTCCTCTCCATTGAACATAATTGAAATGCCAACGTTTCAGTGGATTCCTCAGTCATCTAAACGTTTATGGGCTCATGGTAGTCTTCTCATCCAAACTCATTGATTGAAGAATTACTCTTTTGAATTTTTCATACATACACAGTTGAGTTGTTTATTAATTACCCACTTGAGCAGATCCCCCTACCCTTCATAAACTGCAGTAACCAAATAGTTACCTGGGTTTATGTGGCCCCAAAAAAATTCCAAATCAACGCTGGAGAGGGAGAGAGATGTTGACATGTTGCTTTCTCTGAAAATATACTTGACTTCAACACGAAGATTATTCCCAAGTCCATGAACCGTTAACCTCAAATTACCAATAAAATTTAATTTAATAAAAGACTATCATGCACCATAATTCATGCCAATGAAAAGAAGCTTCAACAGAAAGCCTTTTTCATTTTTTTGCTGTTTTGGGATTTCCACCAAACAGTCCTTATAGGCTGTCCAAAGGGAGGTTCAGTCATGAAGCAAAAAATTGCTATTTAAAAGCCCTCCCAAACAGGCATCAAAGCTTTTAAGGATTAGAACATGACTTTAACGCTGTGTGTGGTTTGATAAAAAAAAAGTAAAAAAACCTATAAAATGCCTGTATAGATTTCTTTACCTTTTATTTCAAACCAAACACAACCTAAAATGTTAAGCTGAGCCTTGCAAGAGTAGCACACGTTTCTGTTCTGTCGCTTGTTGCAAATGATTTTTGCGTGTGAATGCTGAATCCTTTGCTTGTTGCATACTTGCATCAAAATAAGCTAAACCTATTCAATTTAACAACCTGGTGTGCACGCAGGGAGGCAACTTGAATCCAAATCCAACTCAACAACAAGGAAATAAAGGGTTAGGTGGGGTCTGGTCGAGCTTCAGGTTAGGGTTAGGGTGGAACCTGAGTATAAATTCTCATATTTATTCTTTTAAATTAAACCTAAAAAAATTAAGTTAAAATTTGAGATTCGACATACATGAATAAATTTAAATATGACTTGATTCGATTCAATAAATATCTAAATCAATTATATATATATATATATTATTTCATGTATAAATCAGATATTTTTTGGTCTTTTTGAGTTGAATTGGCAAAATGCTAAACCCTAATCCTCAATATTCAAGTTAGAGTTGACATACGGCTCAGGCAAGTCAATGGTTCAACCCCTAGAGTCGGCTGGTTTTTGATAAAGTCAATGTTTTTTAACCAAAGAATATAGATTTGATCATCTGGTTCAAATGGTTTGAATGGTTTAATCACCCAGATCAACACCGTTTTGAAATGTTGTTTTGGAAAATGGGTGACTCAACAGTGACCCAACCCAACCCAATTTCTTTTCGGGTCAAGCACCTTCTAGCCAGGTCATTAGATAGAGGACTCTAACCCGCTTTTTTTGCGAGTTGGGTCGGGTCATGTTTGTGGGTTGGATTGAATTTTTTGCCACGTAACCAATCACGAGTGAACACGCCAGTTAATTATTTATTTTTACCCATTTACCCCAAGATTTTGCCTCTTGATTTATTTTTTCCAAGTCAATGATAAATCTGCACGGCAACAGTTCACTAAACGAAATGGTTAAATTTCCGTTAGGGCTATGACTGAAGGGGCTGAACTGGATGATTTATTTCTCTGTCTTTTAATGGAAAGGCAAATTAAGCTACTTCAGCCGTTATCTAACAGTCCACGTGGCAAGTTTTTCTGTTGGAGTTCCATAGCGAATAATGCGTCCCTAAACACGGTTTTATAGTCAGATTGGAGTCTATTAAACATCGTCCATAATGACCTTCTGCGAAAATAAGTTCTATCTGATACCAATCCAACGGTCAGATGGTTCCCCCAAGAGTGAAGACACATCTATTATAGTGACAGTTAACACGAAACGCGCGCTTGGTCGGTTCGAAGACGCATAACAGATTGCCGCTTCTCATCCATCTGGTTTCGGAAATCGGGGCTTGAAGCCTTGAGCTTTGCTGGGCTTACTGTTTCTTATTTTATAAGTTTGCTTATAACTGAAATTGTTGTAAAATGCGATCGCTCTTCTCTTTCCATTGTCTGCTCAAAGCTCTCAATCCGGGTGGCTTTTTCTTCTTTTTCTGCGATTCTCTGCTCAAAATCCCCATTAGCTAATTGGGTTTCTATCTTCCCTCTGATTCGCCTGCTCACAACCCAAGTGGGTTTTCTGTTTCTCTCCGATTCTCTGCTCAAAACCCGAAAATCTAATTTGGTTTCTCTGTTCTTCAAGTGGGTGTTCTTTGTCAATCTCTGGAATTCAAGCGACGATGAAGCGAAGGCGGCGACAGCAGAAGACGATGGAGATGGGTAGTGATGGAAGGACATGGACGAGAGGAGCTACGATCGGGAAAGGAAGTTTTGGCACGGTTTCTTTGGCCAAGACGACGGGACCCAACAAGCGCCGAAGCTACCTCCCGCCTTCAATTGCAGTGAAATGGACCGAGGTCTCTGATTCGTATTCTCTTCAGAAGGAGAAAGAGATTCTTTCCAACTTCAGTGGATGCCCTTACATCCTTCATTGCTTTGGGGAGGAGGTTACAGTTGAGAATGGTCAGATGATCTACAATGTGTTGTTGGAGTACGGCGCTGGCGGCAGCCTGGCCGATCGGATAAGAAATTCGGCTGGTGGGTTACCTGAATCCGAAGTCAAGCGATATACAAGGTCGATTCTTCGTGGTCTCAGTTACATTCACGCTCAAAGTTACGTCCACTGCGATATCAAACCTCAAAATATTCTTCTGGTACCCGCTTCTTCTCTAATCAAGAAGAGGAGGAAGGGTGAGGACTATGTTGCGAAGATTGCCGACTTCGGAGTGGCGAAGAAGGTTCAACAGAAATGGAAGAACGAGACTCCTTGCTGGAGAGGCACTCCTCTGTACATGTCGCCGGAATCAATTGCGCATAACTCACAGGAGCCTCCCTCTGATATTTGGGCTCTTGGGTGCGTCGTATCTGAGATGATCAGTGGGAAGCCGGCATGGAGTTGCAAGCCAGGTGAGACTAGAGATGATCTTCTACAGCGTATAGGCTGGAGCCATGAATTACCCAGAATACCGGGTGATTTGTCGAATGAGGGGAAAGATTTTCTGAAGAGATGTTTTGTGAGGACTACTATGTTCAGGTGGACGGCGGAGATGCTGCTGCATCACCCCTTTGTTGCATCAGATGGTGAAGATATTGGAGAACTGGAGGGGATTCTATCTCTATCTGCTCCGGCTGCAGCAGGGCTGGTCTGGTCCTTGTTGTCGTTGTCTGAAACTGGCAATCGCATTCAGAAACAGGAGATAGGAACAAGAATCAAATTGTCCTGCTCTTCTAGTGATTTGACTACCGTCGGGGGAGAGGATCTGCATATTTCTTCGGGTTCAGAAGAGGTAGATGAGATGAATGCTCCAACATCAGGCAGCAGTATAGAATGCACGAAGCTGATCAAAGTTACAAGCTCCACAAGTTCTATTGAGGATGGAACACTCGAGCAACTCTCACAGGCTTCATTGGATATAAGGCAGAAACACTGGCATGAAATTAGCAACTAAATCTGATTCTTTCTTTCCAATGCTTTCAGGAGTATAGGATTTAATTGTAAGAAATTGGAGGAACAATGATTTGTAGTCAATTTTTAATTAATGAGTAGGTTGGTACAGATGAGAAGGCTTTCTTGTCTATGTTACATCTGCATCAGGTCAGGGTTCTGTAATTTTCTCTTCATACATTGATTTCCGATAATTTTTTATTTGTAAATATTGCAGAATTATAGTGCTCCATTTGTAGAATTCTTACTTCTCTCTTATTTTTTATTGGAGAAGATTTTAGTTTCTTTTCCACGACTGTTTTCTACTTATTTCTTTTTGTGTTATAACACCAATCCCTTTTTCCTAGAAAGCTTAAGATCAAGAAAATGGGCTGGGTAAAAGAAGACTCCATATAGAAGCATTTAGGTTATAATAAATCATCAAAAGAAGATTCACATTATTACTTCTACTTTTAAACTATACTAATTCAAATACCATAAAGTTTTTGATAACTAAATGCAAAGAAAAAACATGTCCTGCTACAATATTTGGTCCCAGCTATTGACTTAGATCACTATGATTCGTTGATCCAAGAGGAGAGAAGTTTTATTAGGAAAGGAAAGTAAAAGGAAATAAAATCAAATAAGTAATCTGGCTAAAATGGAAAATCCAGATAAAGTGATAAAATAGAAACATCAATTTATTTATTTACAACCAAATAGGTAAACTGGCTAAGGTCCTAGATCTCTGATGTGCCAACACCTCTATTGGTCTGTATACTTGAATATATCCACTTTAAAACAGTGAGTTAGCCCCAAACCAACCTCCAGTAACCAGGAAGGACAATAGTTCAAGGCCACAGACGAAAGCTTAGCGATTATGATTTATGAAAATTGATTTTTGCAATGGAAATATCTTGGGCTGACAGGCATAAGAGCGCCTCCAACTCTCTGAGTGGCCACTTCATGCTAAAAGATTCTGGTAATTAGGTCTGTAACCAGTTGTGCCTCTTTCTTTAAATATCTGTCATCTTCATCTCCTCCTTTGCCATTTCCTGTTAAAGAGGTGTGGGCTGCCCTATCCCTCCCAAGGTGGGAGTTTTTTGCTGGAAGATCTGCCATGGGGCCATTAATACTTGTATTTTCTACAGAGGAAAAGACCCGGCTGATGCCTTTTCCCAAACTGGTGTATTTTGTGTAATTCTAATGGTGAAATTGCTTATCATCTTCTAATCTCCTGCACCTTTGCTTGCTGTATTTGGGATTGGTTTTTTTTTTTTTTCTCTTTATGGGTGCATGTGGAATACTCCAAGCAGTCTGGACAGGTTGTTCAACT
This sequence comes from Nelumbo nucifera, assembly GCF_000365185.1. The sequence goes on along the minus strand of NW_010729156.1, from coordinate 1,992,399 downwards.
CTACTACTTTCAGATGGCCAAAAAGAAGGGGGGAAGTACTGTGGAAGTGCACGAGGGCAGCAGTGGTCTGGACAATATGGGAGGAAAGAAATCTAAGACTCTTTGAGGAGGGAGAACCAAAGAATTGCTGATAGAAGGTATTATGGTGAAGGTGTTTCATTGGGTAAAGTCACTGAAATTATTCTCAGACTTTACCTTGATGATTTAAGGAATAGGGCGCAGTTGCAGCTTCTTTATCTTCAAAAACGAAAATGTCTAGAACCTGGGACCCACCTAAGAATGGCTTCCTGAAACTCAACTTTGATGGCAGTAGCTATGGAAATTCAGGTCCCTCTGGAATAAGAAGGGTTATAAGGAATGAAAATGGAATTATTTTGGGCTTGTATTCAGGGCCCATTGGGGTAGGGGACTTAACAACTGAGTTGAAGGCAGTACTGTATGGGATACAAAAAGCTGGTGAACCAGAATGAAAATCTCCCCTGGCATTTCAGGAATGAAGTCAAAAAGCTTAGGAGAATTGCATGGGATATGCAACTAGGTTCCAATGGACCCCAAGGTCAGCCAACAGTTTGGCAGATCAACTAGCAAAGCAGGGGCTTAACAGAGAACATTTCTTTTGGACGATATTGTAAAGCTGAAAAAATAAATCTTTTTCTATTTTTTTCTGTTTTCTGTTAAGTTTGTTTGGGGTAGCCGAGGCTATCTATAATTTGTAATGATTTTCTCTTAATTAATAAAATTTTCATGTTGCTGATCAACAAAAAAAAAATTAGGTCTGTATCCAGCCACTCTTTCAAGACCCTGGATGACCGGACCAGCATTGACTAATGACCTTTTTTTAGTTCTTTAAGTTGCGTGTAAATAATCATCAAGGAGCAATTTATTCTTATTCTACAGAACTCTTGTTTTACTATTTTGAGAAGTTCATGCTGCATTGAATTGGTGGGAAAGGTTCATTTAGTTAACCCTAGCTAGTTAGGGATAAAGCATGAGAAATTCTAGGTAGATGTAAATTTAGAATTGGGATCTGCTCCTCACACAGCGCACCTCACAGGCACATCTCCAATGAATAATAACACATAAGTACGAGAGATGTTCCTGATACATGGTGGGATGTGTCTGTGAGGTTGGTGTGAGGAGCAAGATCCGGACTTCTAAATTTATAATTGAAAGCAGGTCATTGGATATTCTAGAGTATAATGTACTTTGCTTGTTTAACAATTTGGGATATGGATTAATGGAATATCAAACAACTCACCTAGACTTGCAAATTTTGATGGCTTAAGTGATCCACAAGAAATTATGATACTTTAAATGTGGGAGCAGCTGCATAAGGCTTGGTCATGTAGATAATGTCAAATTGTACAAGTGGGTATTTATTGTTTTACTGATTTTCAAGCAATGGATGAGCTTTCATAAGATCCTGCAAAAGAACAATTTAGGTGATGCATGTTCTATACAGAAAAACATATAAAATGTGTCTGGGAAGAATGACCATGTATATGATAAACCCTTCAATTAAAACAAGAGGTAGCTCTAATGTTGAATACTTCTGGTATAGGATAGGCCCAAGCTAACAACTGAAGGCCTTGTAATGATTTTTGTGTTACTTGTCTGAAATCTGTAGGTAAGGTCAGGGGGTTCATTTTGATGTCTGAGAACAAATCTTTAATAGTTTAACTTTTGTTCAGTATGTTCAAGGGTTCTATAGAAAAAAAATTTCATTTCTGAACTAGCTTTTTATTATCCAATATATCCTGGGTTACAAAAGTTTTTAGGACTGATAAGAAATAAAGACTTCTTTAACTACTAAAGAAGCATTCTAACTAATTATTTGGAATTCTAATATCGGATAACTGATCAGAAGGTCGATCTCTAGAGAGATTGATTGTGGGTGGATAAGTTAAATCGGGTGTGGATGGGTTCTTTTCTGTAATGATAAATTTATGCCAGTCTTTTTTTCTTTCAGTGTTGAGAATGGTTCTACAAATACTCCCTATAATCTTGTATAGTTTCCCCCCTCACATATACATCCTTGTTGCAACCTTACAGTTACCTTCCCCTAGAATTAAAAATGAAAAGAAGAGGATGGAACACTCTGTTTGCAGTGCTATTTTATGTGTTTCTATTGAGGGGAGAGATTTGGTATTGTTTTGGGGGTAAGATCAAGATAATTAGGCCAAGAAAGGATTCATTTGATGTTCCTACTTTGCATTTTCACATTCTTGTGTTAGTATTCCTGCTTTGCAGGATTTGTAAGAATGATAACCAGAAAGGCAGCTTTTGTATTAGTTATTATCTTTTTTATCAATAACTTACTACTTTTGTTCCAAGCATCTATTTTAATTTTTAATTTATTTTGGCTTTCCATGTTTGACAGCCTGTGGTGTCCATAAGCTCTCTCCACATGACATGTTAGTCTATACAGCCATACATCCAGCACTGTTATTATTGCATGGATTTAGTATTGACTAAAGTGTTATGCAGGAACAGCCCTGTTGGAAGCACAGCTGTGGAATCTAGACAGCCATTTTTTTTTTTCCTTTAGGATGATTGACTGGACCAACACTAGAGTGGACATACCTTCTGAAATTAAAACAACTTTCTCTTTTGGATTTTAGTTGAATCTTGTTGTTTGTGTACATATGTTTAAGAGCTTCCTTATTTATAAACTGTACAAGTTTGTTGGCTGCCCTTGAAGCCCACAAACTTGCTTTGCAGGTTTGCAACTCTCTGGTGGTTATAGAAATTTCATTCATTGGTAACAATTCAAGCCCTCAAGGAAGAGACTCAACTTCCATGGAAGTGCCTCTTGCTGATTCAAGATTGCAGAGGAATTGCTTAAAGTCTTTATAAGGGGGTGAGCCATGTCCACACCCAGTGAGAAGGAAACTATGCTGCTAACTCATTGGCAAACAAAGGACATGATCATGATGAGTTCTTCTCTCAAGACTTTCTGTGGGACCTCAGATATATAGCTTTTCTTGATCTTGTGGGGAGAGCTTTCTCTCGCCTCTTGTAGTTCTTTTTTTGTTTTATCCTTGCTTTCTTAAAAAAGAATAACTGTGCAAGTGGCAAAGGGGCCAAGATAATTAACCTGATTACTTTACTTTTCTCTTTCTCAATTTTGCCAAGTAAGGTTTTTTCTTTATCGTCTTATGTCTTCCAAATAGTACATTCTTTTGTTTTCATTATCATCTTATCATTCTTTTGTCTTCCAAATAGTACATTCTTTTGTTTTCTTTATCATCTTATCATTCTTTTGTCTTCCAAATAGTACATTCTTTATCATCTTATGTCTTCCAAATAGTACATTCTTTTGTTTACACAAATATTGTTTTCTTCTTTCCTAAATTATGTTTGTTAGTTTTTCCTTTCTGCAACTTGCAAAGATGTGTGGTATTTTCTGGTTACATTTGATCTCAAAGGCCTCTCTCGCTTTTTGAATTGGTGAAGAGATTTAGTGGTATATATCAGCCTAATAAAGAAGCAAATCAAATTTTACATAACATTTTTATTACCATCAGTAAAATCATATTGTTATCTATCAAAAAGGAAAAGTTTCTAATATAGACAATCATGTAATTCCTTTTCATGAAGCGTTCTTCTTTGGAATTTAGAGGCCTCACCTCCATATTTGCTTCTGCATTTTTTTATCTTTTATTGTTTTTTCTTGATTCCTGTTATCCTTGTTTCCTGAGATTGTAGGGTTCATCCCTGATTTGCAATAGCAGTTTCATTCCTTTGTTGCCATAGTTCATAATTCATAGAAGTTATTGATGTTGGTATCATTTTATGTTTGATCCATGATTAGTTTACTTCTATAATGGAATGCATGTAAGTAAATTACACAACCTTCCAAGCTAACTTGTCTCATTGTGGCAAATCCTCTCTATATTAATGCAAGGAAATATAGAGATAACAAGTTTTGCTCTCAGCACCTTTGGGATTACATTCTTTTATTTTATAGTTTCCCATTTTGCTACATTCTGCTTTCATTTTGTGTACTTTGGAAGAACATGAATATTTCTAGTTCTGAGATTAGGTTGTCCTGCTTGGAACTTTGATTTAACGTGTAATATAATTTTCCTGTTTAGGCTTGTGACTATGGACAGAATTATATGAGAAAAGCCACCGAAGGTGTGAATCCAGTGGCAAGTAAAAAGGAGTGAAGTTTCTGATACCACACCCGAGGGGCTTGCTTCAGCCCATAGAGAAGCGTCTTAAGTGACAAACATGAGAAGGAAATCCTCTATCCACGAAACCTGGGGGTTAAACCATAAGATGACTTCAAGAAGCATGCTATGGAGGAATGCATTTTTGACATCCAACTGATGAATTGCTCAACCCTTAGGGGCAGAAAGAGAGAGGACAACACGTATGGTTGTGGGTTTGATAACAGGGCTGAGTGTTTCTTTGAAATCAATACTAGCCTGCTGATTATAGCCCTTAGCAACAAGACGGGCTTTGTAACAATCAATAGAGACATCGAGTTTTCATTTTAAACAAAAAAAAAAAAAAAAAAACATTTACAACCAGCTATATTTGCACCAGGTGGAGGAGATGTGAGAACCCAAGTACCATTTTCAATAAGGGCATTTAACTCCTCTTCCATGGCCTGTCGCCAGTTGGGATCCTTCATTGCTTGAGAGCAACAAGTAGGTTCAGCAAGAGTGTGAGAGATGGGGTGCCAAGAGGCAGTGAGATGAGATTAAGCAACTGACGAGGTTTGAAGACACTTCACTTCGATCAAGTTTCCAATAGGATGGCTACTGACATGTGGGAGATGAGTAGACGGAGCCAGTTCAACACTAGCTAGTTCAGCTGTTTCAGAAGGAACCAATGCAGCCATTGATGAGGAAGTAGAGTCTGTGATATCCTCAGCGATTGGAGAAGATGGAGATTGTATAGCAGGTGTATCAGCAATAGTAATAACCGGGGAAGGTCCAATAATGAGTGGTGGTTCAGTAGCATGCGACGAACAAGAAGGTTTGTCAAGTTCTTTTGGTAAATGTAAAATAATGATCGTTGAAGATAACATCACGAGAGATAAAGGAGCAGCCACTGGTGCGATCAACACATATAGCCATTGTAAGTTGACGGATTCCCCATTAGAATGCAGCTATGAAAGCGGAGTTGAAGCTCATTGCCATTGTAGGGTCTTACTGTGGAAAACACTCCCATGTCTTCTCCTTGATGATTAATTTATTTATTATAGATTATATGGTCAGGAGTATAGGAGGGAGGAGTGACAAATTAAAGGAACCAATGTCAGCCACATTCATTTCTCACCATGGTACTCAAGAGAACCATGTTAGTTCTACTATCACCAATTCCACCAACACTCCCTACTAACCAAGGTTCAAAATATCATACGTCTCGGGAAGCCCTGATATGCCCCTATAGGGGGTGTTTTGGGGTCTTGACCGGTTCGGGGGTGGACATACTTTAAACTGACCCCTCTGAACCAGATTTGAAAAAAAAAAAAAAAACTAAAAAAAAGAAACAGCTACTAATACACTCCGATATGCCTCTACCGGCGTATTGGATGTATCGATATTTAAACCTTGTTACTAATAGACAAATCTGTTCTTCTGGCTTTCAGAGAGTATCTCTGAAGTCTACAAGAGCAGCTTTTCTGTTAGTAGCAAGGTTCAAAATATCAATACACCCAATACGTCGGTAGAGGCATATCGGTAGCTGTTTCGTTTTTTTTTTTGGTTTTTCCCAAATCTGGTTCAGAGGGGCCAGTTTAAGGTCCATCCACCCCCTGAATCGATCGAGACCCCAAAACACCCCATGTAGGGGCGTATCAGGAAATCCCCGATACGATACGTATAGGCCAATACGGCCCGATACATATCAATATTTTGAACCTTGATTAGTAGGGAGTGTTGGTGGAATTGGTGATAGTAGAACTAACATGGTTCTCTTGAGTACCATGGTGAGAAATGAATGTGGCTGAGTTTGGGTTCCTTTTATTTGTCATTCCTCCGTCCTATGCTCCTGGCCTTGCAACCTATAATAAATAGATTAATCATTGAGGAGAAGACATGCGAGTTTGGTTGAAGAGCAAGAGAGAGCCACCACAAAGAGAGATGATAGAGTGATAGCACTGAGAGGGTGGAGCTGGAGGTGGGTTATGACCTGTGATAGTGGGAGCTGATTTTCTTTTGGGAGGAAAATTCTATGTTAAGGTATGATTTGTTGTTGGACTTGGTTCTTCTGTTTTCTACATTTGCTTCATGGGTTTCAACCGTGATGAGTAGATTCTCAACTCATCAACTTAAGGAACCAATTAGGACCGTAAAAGTACTTGGAGATTGATGGAAAACATTTCTTCTTAGGCTCAGTTTGGAAAGAATACAAATACTAATATGTACAATACAAATACATATAAAGTAATACAAAATATAAAATTTTGCACTCTACATATTTGCATTTATACTCTTTCCAAACTCAACCTAAGGCATGGGTGGCTGAATCTGCATAAAGAACATACTATTCCAGTCCACCCCAACGTCAATTTGTCTACTAAGTATTAACGTCAATTTGTCTACCAAGTATTGGTAGGAAAGCATAATAGAACTAGAAGCAGGAGTAACGTAATAAATTATATTGTAATATCTACAATAATTATTTTTGATGATTTTAATAACATATTATACATGGATAGATCAGAACGTATACGAGAACAAATACTGTGAATTCTTTTTTTTTGGTAAAATACAAAAACCTTTCCTGAAGTTTCTGATAATCATAAACCTCGCTTTTAGTTTTATTTCAGCAAAATCCTCTCCTGGATTTTTAAATAATTTGACAAAAACCCCCTTTTCGTCAATGACCCAGACATAAAACAGTAGACCGATGCATCATTTTTTTAAAATACCCATTTTTCCCTTTAATTAATTTGTATATATTTTTATTGAAATACCCTATCTACCTATTATCCTCTTTTCCTATCCCTCAACTCGTATTTTTACTGAAATACCTTGTTGACCTGTTATCCTCTTCTCCTATCCCTGAACTCCACCGTCTGAAGAGGAGGAATTCAATTCTTTCAATCTATCGTTCAAAACAGATGGAAACATGTTGAATGATATACCGTGGTTTTACAGAGAAATTTTCTTATAAAAAATCTTCAAACCAGAGAACCTACGCTGAAAATTGAATGCTTTAATGGAGGTGCCAATATCTCTATCGGGCCAAACGTATCGCTTGTTTCACAGCCATCTCTGGTGGTCATAATTTCTTTTGCGGGCTGAAGTTCGGAGGGAACAGTCTGCTCTGTTGGAATTGGGATTTCGTACCCAAAAGGGTCTACTACAACGATGCACTCAAGTTGAAGGATGTCGGTGGGCGATGACCACGTCTGCGCGTTGGTGGACGGAACCGGAGTTGTCAAGTGTTGGAGAGGGGAGAGAAACAATTTTTTGGCAGCAGGGACAGGTGAAGGTTTTCTCTCCATGACGTCAGGGCGAGGGTTTTCTTGTGGTATTTTGAACACAAGTTGTACAGTTGAGTGTTGGGGTACCAGACAAATTGGGCAGGAGATACAGGCCCAGTTTGGAAATGTCTCTACCATTAATGTGTACAACCTTGATGGATTCAAATTAGTGTATATTTGATTGCATTGCAACCATAATGGATATATCCATAATCATGAAGATAGAAAGCATCACTCTTGGTTTTTAAACTCCGATAGATATCTAAATCTGATGGACATCTCCATCCCCTGTATAGGCACCCCTGTAAAGGCATCAGAATGTTAGTATTTTTCCTTGGAAAGCATCAGATAAGAAAACCACTATCAAGAACAGTTGCCAAAAACATGAGCTTCTAAACGGAAATATGAGAACACTTGTCAGTCAAGAATAACCTCCAGTGAAGAACAGTTGCCGGAAAAATGGATAAAATATTCCAAGAATGGAATATATTGATTGAGCAATAGATAGGGTTTCATGATGCTTTAGGGGTAATTTCATAAACGTTGACGTGAAACTATAGGAGGTTTTTGTTATTTAAGGGAGGCTTTTTCGAGTTATTTAAAAATTTAAGGGAGGTTTTTGTTAAAGTGAAACTATAGGAAAGGCTTTTATGATTATCAAAAACTTCAGGCGAGGTTTTATATTTTACCTTTTTTTTTGATAAATAGTGAATTCATTTACATTGGTGTAAATGCATGGGAGTGTAAATAAGTTTAGTGTAAATTCTTTTTCATTTTTGTTTCACAATTGATTTTGTGCTATTTGTTTGTAAGAAGTAACATGATGTATTCCACTAGTCCTCATTTTATTTGAAAGAGAATAGAATATTAAAGCATATATATTAGGGATGCAAACGGATTGGATCATATTCGAATCAGGATACGATACTGTTCATGTCAGTTCCAATCCAATCTGAAGATTCGAACAGGGATGATCCGAATCCGATCTGATTTCAGATTGAATCCTATTATCCTATCTGAAGATCTGAACAGGAATGGTCCGAATTCGACCAAATAGAGGATTGGATCTCAGATCGGCACCCCTATTATATATATACCGACTTCTGCCCCCACAAATTTAACAAGGATTCTTGGCATATTTGGACGGTTTCTTAGTAGATTTAGAATCCTTGGTATCAAGTGAGAAATCTGACTTAGGTTTGGTACCTCGTGCTGCAACATTTGTTGTGGGACTAACAAAGTGAATATTATGAAGTTCGGTCTCATCCGAGAGAAGCTTAATTCCCTGCAAACTAGCAAACTGAATTTCATCCGTACGTGGTAATCGAAGTTACAACTCCATCATATTTACTTATTTAGATCCAAGGCCATTGAGAGCATAGTGAATTATTTAGAGGCTATCTAATGGCTGCAAATTTGTTAGAAAGTTCCTTGAGCCTTTTGAAGATAAACTGTCATATAGAGATCATTCTTTCGAAGACAACCTAGTTTATTTCGTAGGTTAACCGCATTTGTTGTTCCCTTCGGAGAGTAGAAAAACTCTAAGAGGTGTTTGGGACCGATGTTGATTCCTTGATGAGATTTTTCAAAAATCACTGATTTCTCAAAAAATTAGAAAATTTGTTTGTTTGGTACCATTGCTGTCATGTCAGTCGATTTTTCAGAACTTGATTATGAGTTTGTTTGGTAGTGATTATCAACGGTGATTTTTTGTGTTTATGAGAACTATCTTCCCCATCCATATCAGATGCCACATCATTCAAAAGTAATCAGAATCAGCCTAAAAATTTGCTGAATTTTCTTTTCAGCCCGATTTTCATAATTGTTTTTCGACAATTTTTTGATTTCTGTTGTGGCTCTGATGCGGTGCCAACTTCTGGTGGTCCCAAACACCATCCTAGTGTGAATCACAAGTCTTTGCAGGTCTTGCAACCGACCACCTATATAGTCTGTATCAGGTAGGACAAAGTTGTAAGCATGTTCAATGAGCGTTTAGAAAATTTTTTGACACCTGTCTCTTAATATACCCCTAGCCTATTCTTAAAAAAGATTAAAAGCCACTTTTGACAATTGTCAGAATATTTATCAAGTGCTTAATGAAGTCCTTACTATATTGTGCCTACTAAATCCGGTCCCCCCACCTATACAAGTGATGACCCAGTGAGAGACAGAATAGGGGCCCGACTGAACAAAGATTGATCCTGCTTGATCCATTGAGTATACACCGAAGCTTATGTTGAGTTGGACAAAGAAGGTGAAGATCTGAGAGGATATGGGTGCGAACCATCCAACTAACCAAGAAAAGTGTGGCTCAAGAATCTTCCAAACATAATGTCTAGCACTGGGTCTTCGTCCTAAATATCTCTACACCCCAAATGGATAGCCCTGAGAAGCCGGCTGTTTGCATCTCTATTACACATACTAGAAGTAATCTTTTAAAAACCGATCTGGAAACGGAACCATCATTGTATCTGATTTTTGGGTGAATGGGTTCAACCATCCAGCTTAAATGGGTCGACCATGACGCCAATTGTTTTGAAAATATAATACAAGTTACACCCCCTTGTATATGTTGTAATTTATGGCATTTAAGTCCCACAGGTCCCACTGAGAGGTTAAGGTTTCAAAGTTGTTAATATTAATCATGGCTAGGCTAGGCTGGTGAATTTGTGTATCGGTTTTTACCTTTTTGTTCCTTTCTCTACCTTTTCCTTCAAACCAAACATAGCTTTAGGTATATTAGGCACTAGGACTAGGGTCGAGTAGAGAGAACCATTGACAGAATGAGAGAGACTAGGTCGAACGGTTCAACAGTTAAACTGTCCAGATCAGTGGTTTTTTTTTTTTTTTATTACTTTTTCAACATTTTTTTAATAAAAGCTGGTCAGAGTATAACCGGAGTACCGGACATAAAACCTTGACCGGTTTCCAGTTTGAACCATCCAAGTCAACGGAATTTTTAAAACCATGTAGGGAAATACAACCACCCAGCATACCAAAGGCTGCACCACAGTTACACTTCAACAAGGCCAGGGGGATACAAGACTGGAGCGGGTGATCTGCCAGCTTAGTACTTGGATTGAGGACTGAACCATTTTTGCAGTTGAGTTCATACCAACTACCGGGGAAAAACTCATGAAACTGTACACCTACTTATTGAATTTGAAATTAATAGAGTAGATAGAAAGGAGATGTTCCCAATATACGGCGGGGATGGGACGTTGTGGGGCGGAGATGTGAACTCAATAGGAAGAAGCTGTGCAAATATAGTTTACAAACACTTCAGCTATTTCATTGGTCTCAGATGGGAATCCTGCCAACTCAGTCAATTTTTCTACGATCTGGCTACTGAATCCTTCAAACCATCTAAACTGAATCCTTCTCAGTTGCTAAGGAAATCTAGAAATGAGGTTAATTTGAGATTCCACTTTAGAGAACATTGTGGTTACAAATGATGTTGAAAAGTATAAAACTACAATCACAATTTTCATTTCAGATGGCTTATGAACCCCACAAGAGCCAATTCATGTAGGCCAACAACCAAAATCAGCATCTCAAATAGATACAGGAATTCACTAATTCAGCAAATTAATTTAAGGAGATGATCATTGAAAAGAAATACAACAATGATTGATGTGAAGAACAAGATAATTTATTACTATTAAATAAATAGAAAAACATGGATGTCAAAAACGAATGGCCGACTCTAGTAAATAAGACAAGCATGAAAAAGACACCATCAACACCAGAGTTCTCTATAAATATACAACTAGTCATTTGGTGGAGAGTCTTGAGATCAACATCATATAGAAAAGAAGGGACTACTTCTGGCTGAACAATAAATCCTGCCTTATGGCAAGCATCTTCAAGAAGCTTCATCCATCTGGACAGAAAGCAATCACAGCTCCATCTCTTAGTAAATTTTGATGCAGCTCCCACCTTTCTAGCCACCTCTATGTCCATAGAACCAAGGGCTTCATCCCCAAACATCCGCCTGAGAAACACCCAAAATGTGCATCGAGCTAAAGGGAATGACAAATAAAATATAAAAAAAAAACTAAACAAGATAAAATCTGGAACATGAGAAATAATAAGATCCATCTTAATTCTTAAGTTCAATTTTACCAACTTAAATATTACCTACAGATTGAACGAACCATGAAAAGTGCATATGATATTAGAAGTTCAGGGGATCATATTGTGAGAGAATCCATACTGTGGAAGTGGTGGAATCTTGATTCTCAGAAGAATGGTATAAACACCTTGTTTCTTATTACACTGCAAACTTAATGCTGTAATAGTTTTCGGGAAAGTTACAAAAAGAAGAGGTGTATGATTTAAATTCTCTTTACCAACTATGGGAAAAAAAAACTCTGTGCCAAATTGGTACAGTAAACTATTTCCATTGATCTTTCTTGTTTCTAAAGCTACTCCCAGATCTAATACAAACCGTGTTTTGTATTACTTATTATTTTATCAACTAAGGACAAAAAGATGAATATCTCTATATTCTTTCCCCTGCACCATACACCATACGATTGACACAACTTTCTGGAATCATGTTGTTGGAAATATGAAAACTGACTTGCACTTCAGCAGTTTGGTTGTGTGTAAAAGTGGAAATACAAAGGAAAACAGAGAAAATATACTTCAGTTTTAATGAATTTCTCCCCAATAAAGATAGAAATCAATAAAAAGAATGATTAGACGTGTAAAAGCCATTTTAAAATAGTGGGCAGAAATTGAATAAAATAGGAATGGAGTAAAATAGTGGGCAGAATTTCTCCTCAATAAATATACTTCACATTACCTTACTGTACATGAAATTTTAGAAGTGCCCCATATAGTAATTTTCCCTTATTAGGCTGTGTTTGGTTGCAGTGCAAATTTATTTGCACTGATGCAAAACTATGGCAGTGCAAATGTTTTGGGTGTAAATTTTGATTTATTTATTTTTTGAATTTTACCTTACTTTGTTTGATTGCAGTAAAAATGAAGTAAAATAAGACTTGAAGCATAATAAAGTAAAATCCAAAACAAAATTAAACCAAATTTTGCATTTTTTTTTCATTTGCACTCCCATACATTTGTACTACTGCAAATAAAATTGCATTGCAACCAAACACGGCCTTAGTTTTTTTTCTTCTCATTTTCCCCTTTTCTAGAGCTTACCTTTCGAATACCAAAATTATGATTCATGAGATCTGCCAACCTATAGCCTTTCTTAAGTAAAATTGTGCATCCTTTAAAGCAATTTGCAACTTTTGTCATTGATGATATGATAAACTCATCACCATCAAGTCACCTCTTGCAAACCTGTTTTGACAAATTTGATAAACAATGCATATTAAACATAAAATAGACATAGAAAAGTAGGATTCAATGGGTTGCACTGGGATGAACATCTCGGTTAAAAATAACAAGGATATAGAAAACAAGTGGAATGCATCAAACAGCGGTCCCTCCGTCCACACATGATACATCAAATGGCACATAAAAGCTTATGTGCATATTACTATTTCAACAAGAGTGCTGATGTGTTGTACATAGGCTGCCAATGTAATATATTGCATTGGCAGTTTAGATTTAATATATTTCAACATCTCATGCTTTATCAAGAAACTATTATTTTGATGAAGAAACTCCAATCAAGATTTAATATAATGAGAAACCATAGAGTTTGGACGTTCTAATATTTAACTATGATATGCCAATCTAAGCTCAAATAGTGGATAGATGTAAGGGCAATGACAAAGCATGAGAATATTTACACAAGAAACCAAGAGGCATTCCCAATGAATGAGAACTACACTGACTACAGGAATATTTGCATCTTCTGTCAGTTAAGTTTATAAACCAAAAGAGAGAGAGAGAAGAATGACAGTATAGGAAGCCAACCTTGCCAGAATCACTTGGGTTTTCAGTGTAAATGAGATAAGAGAGGAGGAAGGAGACTAACATCCATGGGATTATACAAACCATGCCCCAAGTTACCCATGTTAACATGCCAATTTTCATAAACAAAAAGGGGAAAATAACCAACTCTTCTTTAAATCATCATGTTAGCAATTAATGTTGGCTAAGTGCTAGTCTTGTTTATATTTGTGTTGAGAGTGAATATCAAATCTAGCATTTTTTATTGACTCCAAATAATGATATATTTGGCACAGATGACTTTCTTGAATTCACATTTCCCAGAAAGTTGTTGCACATTCCTAGATCATTTGTTTGTTTCTCAGAAGTTGGATGCAAAAATTTTGCTTATTAGTCATCTGCAACCATAATAAAAAATGGTTAGAAGATAAGATGGAAATTATTTCTCCATGGAAATCATGGATGAGAAGGGAAAAAATCAAGATTCAATTTTTTTTGAAGGTAAAGTATTGAATTGCATTAATGGAAAAAGCCAATTACATCAGCCCATGTATAATGAAAGCCTGTACAATGGGAATGTTTGCTGGAGAACAGCAGCAGAAGAGGAAGAAGAAGAGAAGAGAAGAGGTTTGAGAATGGGCGGCAATTGTGTCTCAGCCAGCCCTAGAAGCTTATATATATATAATGAGAGATTACACAAAAGGACTAGAATGCCCCTGATTAGTGATGGGACACCTAGACATAATAAAGAAAAATAAACAGGTTTAGGCCCAATAACTAAAGACCCATAATAGACTAAGGAACTTAAACATAAAAGTTAAACTAAGCCCACCAACACTTAACCACTTGAACCAACACTCCCCCTCAAGCTAAGCATAGATGTCAGTCATGTTTTTTTTTTTTTGAATGTCGGTCATGTTTAGCTTGCCAAGTAAGCCTAAGAACTTCATTGAAGATAGTCCTTTTGTCAGAACATTTGCAACCTGCATCTTAGAAGGAGTAGAAGGAATGCAAAGTTCACCCGAGACAATCCTCTCTCTAACAAAGTGTCGGTCAATCTCAATATGCTTTTCCTATCATGTTGCACTAGGTTATTTGCAATGTTGATGGCAGCCTTGTTGTCACAATACAACTTGAGAGGACACTCAACCTTTATCCCGAGCTCACCAAAAAGGGTCCTAAGCCATATCAATTCAGCAACACCATGAGCCATAGCCCGATATTCAGCTTTTCAACTTGATCTAGCAACCACATTTTGCTTTTTACTTCGCCAAGTAACCAAATTCCCTCCAACAAATGTGCAATATCTAGAAGTAGACTTCCTATCTCCAATAAAACCATCCCAATCTGCATCAGTATACGCCTCAATTTCAATTTTTTTGTGCTTTCTGAACAAAATTCCTTTTCCCGGGCATGTTTTCAAATACCTGAGGATCCCTTCCACTGCTTTCATATGAGGAATCTTTGGAGAGTGCATGAACTGGCTGACAACATGCACTACATAAGCAATATCAGGTCGAGTAAGAGATAGATATATCAATTTTCCTACCAGCTTTTGGTATCTTTCTTTGTCATGGTAGTCCTCTCTAACCGATTCCTGTAGATAATGATTCTACTCTATTGGAGTATCTGCTGGTCTACTCCCCATCATACCTGTCTCCTCTAGAAGATCAAGGACATACTTCCTTTGACATATATAAATGCCCTCTTGTGACCTTGCAACCTCAATTCCGAGGAAGTATCTCAAATGACCTAAATCTTTGATCTCATATTAAGATGCCAAGAACTCCTTCAATCCTTTTATCTCTTCTGGATCATTTCCTGTAATCACCATATCATCCACATAGACAATAAGTGTTGTAAGTCTGCTATCCTGTTTCCTTATGAACAAGGTATGATCTGCACCACTCTGAGTGTATCCCACTTTCTTCATGACCCCACATATCCTTTTAAACCAAGTTCGAGGGGATTGCTTAAGACCATATAATGCTTTCCTTAATCTACATACTTTCCCATCAAAAACATAACCAGGTGGAGGATTCATGAATACCTCCTCATGTAGATCACCATTCAGGAAAGCGTTCTTCACATCCAACTGATGTAGCTCCCATGAGAAATTTGTAGCTAATGACAATAGAAACCGGATTGTGTTAAGCTTTGCAACTGGAGCAAAAGTCTCCTTGTAGTCAATCCCTTCCTTCTGCGTGAACCCCTTCGCCACTAGCCTAGCCTTATATCTTTCAATGGACCCATCCTCCTTATGCTTTACAGTGAACACCCACTTACATCCCATAGTGCTCTTCCCTTTTAGTGAATCCACTAATTCCAAATTCTGGCCTTCATTAAGGCTTTCATTTCTTCATTCATAGCCTCTCTCCATCTTGGGTCAGACACTATCTCTGAGTACCTAGTAGGAACATGAACAGAAGAAAGAACATACACAAAGAAGTAATAACGAGGAGATAAACATGAATAAGAAACGTATTCAGCAATGGGGTGTCGGGTAGTACAAGAACGGGTAGGCATACGAAAAGCAATGGAAAGATCCAAATCAGAAGTATGAGTGATAGGATTACCTGGAACCATTGAGACAGATTGATCCAAGTCCAATTGGTTTTTGTCATAAGTTGGAGGATCTTTTTTCCTTCTTCTGTAGGGAATTCTCATATCTTTTTGCTTGCCTATTAGTGTTATCATCACATCCTCAACATCAAGAGCGGTAACAAGTTCAGTGGGAGTCCCACTGGATTCACCTGGGTAGTCAGGTGCAGTAACAGGTTCAATGGGAGTCTCACTAGATTCACCTGGGCTGCTAAAACTAGGAGGATTAGGAGGAGAAGATGGAAGGCCCGAGGCTGAAAGAGGCACAAAAAAGGAGGGAGAAGAATCCTCTTCCATCCCACTAGTCTCCCCCTGAAGAGGATTCTTGGAAGACTAAAAATAGGACTGAGACTCAAAAAACACCACATCCTTGGTGACATATTTTTTCTTGGTAACTGGATCATAGCACTAATAACCTTTTTGTGTGGGAGAGTACCCTAGAAAGACCCCTTTAGTATCCCTAGGATCCAACTTAGTTTTCTTAGGATCCTTGACATGAATGAAACACACAGCCAAAGACTCTAGAAGGAAGAGAAAAATCAGGAAGGTTATGACAAAGGACAGAGAAAGGAGTTCCCATACCCAACACCCTAGGTGGCATCCGATTTATCAGATACGATGTTGTATTGCTTGGGACCAATAGTGCTTGGGAACCTTGTGCTGAAATAGTAAGGCCCGAGCTGTCTCCAATAAATGTCTGTTTTTGCGCTCAGCAACCCCATTCTATTGAGGGGTACTAGCACAAGATGATTGATGTAGCATGCCTACATCCTCCATGAACAAATTCAAGGAGCTTTCAAAATATTCAGCAGCATTATCTGAATTGAATTGCTTAATTTTTTTGCCAAACTAAGTTTCAATCATTTTACAAAATTCCATGATTATCCGTGGCACTTCATCATGCCCTATTAACAAGTAGATCCATGTGCGTCGTGAATAGTGATCGATAAAACTGATAAAGTAACGAAAACCATCTATAGAAATAAGAGGTGAAGGGCCCCAAACATCAAAATGAACCAAATCAAAAGGAGCTTGAATTTCATTACTAGAAATTGGATAAAGAGTTCTACATTGTTTTGACAACTGACATACTTTGCAAACCAAACTCCGACTTGAAACACACTTGAACAACTCAGGAAACAATCCTTGCATTGAAGAAAAAGGTAAATGACCTAGTCTAGCATGCCATAAATGTAACCTAGCTACTGATTCCTCATTATCCTGGCCACTGACAGCAGATGATTGTGAGGCTGAACTAATGTCTGCATCAAAATAATAGAGACCTCCAAACTCATGATCGCTCCTAATTGTTCTCTTTGTCAATCTGTCCTAGAAGACACAATGAGTAGAAAAGAATGTTATGCTACAGTTTAAATTCTTGGTAAGCTTAGAAACAGATAAGAGGTTGGAAGCAAGATTGGGAACATGTAGAACAGATTTAAGAGAGAGATCCTTGCTTAGGTCAACCTCCCCTTTCCCAGAAATGGTGGAGAGGGAACCATTAGCAACTCTCGTCTTATCTTGGCTAGACATCAAATGATAAGAAGAAAATAAAGAAGACATGTGTGTCATGTGGTCAGTAGCACCTGAATCAATAATCCAAGAATTAGACCCTATAGGACAAGTTACACTGTAAGCAGAGACAATACCTGATCTAGCAAGAGAGGTGGAAGCAAGGGAATTGTTCCTTAGACGAGCCATGGCCCGGCTAAGGATTTCTACCTCATTAGCAATGAAATCAAAGACCCGGATGTGTAGGAATTAGTAGTCTGTCCCATAGGAGGAGGTGCAACTGTAGATGTGTTCTTTGGGCTCTCACCATTGTTGCTTATAACAACGTTTCCACTTGTTGCTTGACTCCTCTGAGGCTTCTTGCCTTTCCTTAATGCAACTGGTTTCAGATGAGGATAAAGAATCTAGCAAGTCTCTTTCAAATGTCTGTCACCTCCACAATGAAAGCACTTAAGATGCCACTTGTTTGAATGCTTGCCCCCTTTTTGGGTTAAAGAAATCAAGGCTGAATGCTCAACAGGCTGTACTTGGGTGTCAACTTGCATCTCTTTCCTTCTAACCTCTTCATTCATTTCAAGATAGTAAACATGATGTAAATCTGGAATTTCATCCCTTCCCAAAATTTGGGATCTTATGCTCTCGTACATCGGGTCTAGGCCAGCCAAGAACTTAAAAGCTTTGCCTTCTTCAATTTGCTTATCATGCCTCTCCTTATCCCTTGCATTTTCACAATCCAAAATCAGGTGATGGTCAAGTTCTTCCCATAGTCCTTCTAGAGTTGCAAAATAAGTTGCAACAGACATATCTCCTTGTCTCAATGCAACAATATCTTAGGGTTAGCTTATAAATTCTTGCATTGTTCTTTCTCTGTCTATAAGTTTTAGATACCTTCTCCCAAATCTTAGAGGCAGTAGGGAAGTGCTGAACAGTCCTAGCCACTCTTGGAGTCATTGAGGCAAGCAGCCAGGACATAACAGTAGCATTTTCCTTCATTTGTCCACCTAAATAACCCATAAGTTCCTGGGAAGTATTGAAAAGCTTGGCTGCAACATACCATTCTCTGAAGTTGTATTCAACTAACAACACACTGGTGATCTACAAGCTATGCAGATTTGGGTTTTTCAGGTTTGAAGACTTCCCACCAGTCCTATTGTCCTTAGAAGACACTTCACCTGATATTGAAGACATATTCTTCCTCTTACAGTAACCATAACTGAAATCTCAACACAAGGAACTAGATTTCAGACTTACCGGAGTTGTTACAAGGCTGAAAACACCCTCTGTAACTGTACTGAAGCACTTCTGGGCTGAAAACAACACCACTTCTGGAGGTCGACCCTGGACTGTGACCACCCCTACGATCTATTCAATCTCCCAGACACCAACTAGGACTGTCTATTCAGTCCTTCTACCTAGATCTGGTCTACACAAATCTCTCTAGCAACCGAATGGCCACTAACTGCTGCAGAACCACTAGTATGGCATAAGCTTATGGGAAAAACTCCCCTTGGGCCCTACAGCCAAGAGAAACCCTAAATACAGACCTTGCTGTTGTGTACGGTCAGTCCTAGGGTTTCTTCACAGTAGCAGAGATAAGAGAGAAAAAAAAAAGAACAGAGAAGAGGAAAAGAAGAAGGAAGCTAGCTGTAACCAGTTAGGCTGAATGGAGCTCTGATACCATGTTTGCTGGAGAACAGCAGCAGAAGAGGAAGAAGAAGAGAAGAGAAGAGAAGATGTTTGAGAATGGGCGGCAATTGTGTCTCAGCCGTCCCTAGAAGCTAATATATATATTTACAATAAGAGATTACATAAAAGGACTAGAATGCCCCTTATTAGTGATGGGACACCTAGACATAATAAAGAAAAATAAAATAGGTTTAGGCCCAATAACTAAAGGCCCATAATAGACTAAGGAACTTAAACATAAAAGTTAAACTAAGCCCACCTACATTTAACCACTTGAACCAACAGGGAATATACAAAAATAACTGACTAATCACTCAGAAAAAGGCCCAGCTTGCAAGAAAGAAATAATCTGGACACCCTGAAAAGCTCTTTGTACACCCAACCATGAGCATGAAAAACCTGTAAGGTTGTTCTTAAGGAGTCTAAATCTGAACATTGTCAAAAATGCAACTATTTCTTTCTTTCCAAAGAGACCAAGAGACAGCATCCAGAAAGGTCCTCCATGGCATTTTGCCCCTCTTGTTCAAATCCTTGGCTGTCCACCCCTGCACAAGCTGAAGAACTGATTCAGGCAGGCAAAAATGAACACCAAAACAGGACCAAGCCATTGTTCACAATTGAAGAGCGAAGCTACAGTGGCTGAAAAGGTGATTGGAAGATTCAGGAACCTCATTGCATAAAGGACATAAGATACTAGAAATATTTATCCTCCTAATCAGCCAGTCTCAAATATGCCCATCATATAATAGAACAAGTAAAAATAGATCTGTTTGTCCAACACAAACTGATAACAGAAATAGGGGGGGCCATGACAACAAGAACAAATAGATCTCAATTTTAGAAAATTAGTCTAGAAAACAAGTACCCATAAATGAGACAAAAAGGTATCAAAAACAAATAACTATAGCAGAAAAAGAAGAGGGAAAAAAATGATGAGAACACAGACAAGTAGCCAGGTTGAGTTGTCTTAAGTGCTATGAGAGAAGAGACAAGAGAAAAGAGAGAAGATGGAAGAGAGAAATAAAATTAGGGTTCAACCACACCAAATTTATCCCTCTCGAATGAGAGAGGTGCTTTAATATTAACATTAAAAATATCAAAATTACAAAATAGACCCTAATGAGGCAGATTTACATTAAGAACCCTGATTATAACTTTTCTACCCAAAATACTCCCTTCAGCATACATGATACAACTTGAACACACCAACAGGCTCTATCATGAAGCTTAGTCAACTATCCATGCTGATGACCCAAACTAAAGGCACTCTATAATTAAAAAAAAAAAACATAGATTGAATGTCTATAAAACAAAGTATTATTTGTTTGAACAATTCGAGTTAAAGCGATCTTCCAGGTAGAACCTAAAAGATGATAGGTATTTGCATGCATCCAATACACATAGCTATGTTGCTTAAAGGAAATAATTCATGGTGATCAAAACTAAGATTGTAAAAAAGAAGCATGGGGGATTTCAAGATCCCAAGAAACTCCAAATTTGTATCGAACCAATGAATATTTCCGTTTGTCCAAGGAAGCTAGAGTCATGGTAAACATTATCATACCTAGCTGCTATTTCTGAATATACATCTGCAGGCTTCGCTCCAGAAACCAAGTTCACAACAGTTGCTTCCAACTGAGAAAACACCCAGCATAAATAGCTAATTATCAAAAAAGGGTTTGAACATAAATAATGAAGCATAAGACAATTTGGGTTACTCATTAACTTAGAACAGAATAATCATATGCCAAAATTCATCAGTTAAAAGAAAGAACACAAGTCAAAGCTTCCTATTGAAATCCAACAAAAGATCAATTAGGAAATTATGTGGTATGTACATCATAGCATGAATCACCTTAAAACAAAATCAGGTTGGAAATATCAAAGGATACTTGGATGAAAGGTTCAAATGGTTAATGGGACAGAGTACCTAAATGAATTGTCTTGAATACATGTGATGTTAGGAAAATGAGACCATAATATCACCATATTTCCAATCATACAAATCAAAGCCAGAAGTAAAAGACAATTTGGGTAATTTTTAAATTAGAACAGAATAATCATATAACAGAATTCAACAGTTGAAGAAAGAACACAAGTCAAAGTTTCCTACTGAAATCTAACAAAAGATCAATTAGGAAATTGTGGCATGTACATCACAACATGAATAATCTTAAAATAAAATCAGGTTGGAAATATCAAAGGCTACTTCGATGAAAGGTTTAAATGGTTAAAGGGATTGAGTACCTAAATGAATTGTCTTGAATATATGGAATATTAGGAAATGAGACCATATCACCATATTTCCAATCAAACAAACCAAAGCCATAAGTAAAAGAATGGAAGAATGGGTAACTAAAAAGCATAAATGGTATCTTCCAAGAGCTGCATAATGCTGCCAACCATTGCATGAACCATCCTAAGAAAGAAATGCTCACTTCAGTTTCCATATAATTGTCAATCCACAAAAAGTGGAAAATATACAAAAAAAAACATGCAACAACAAAAAGAAGCAAAGGATAAGATGTTAAGACACATATGACTGAAACAGGGAGACAAGTGTACAAGAAAAGGACACGTCAGCCTTTAAGCAATGCAACTGAAAGCCAACCACTCGAACAGAATACATAACAGAACTGTACAAGTGGATAGGCTGGTGTAACTGAATTGTGCAACTGATTGTATCACAGGTATAAATAAGGAAAGAAAGATCAGAAGGGAACACGATTGATTATGGGAATTCTCTCTCTCTCTCTCTCTCTCTCTCTCTCTCTCTTGCTTCAGGAGGTAGGCTCCCTCAAAGAGCCCTTCGTTAGGCAGTTACCTAATTGGTACCAGAGCTAAGATGCCGAGCACGAGGTCATCCTCGATGGAAAACAGGGTCGACAACATGGATGGAGAGATGCAGTGATTGTCGGCAGACATTAAAGAAAAGGAGAGCTTTGTGTCCTTGCTCGGACGACTGGAGCAGGTACCGCCAGTTTCGAATTGAGAAGGGCAAGAAGAACGCAGCGATACCAGTCACTGGAGCGGATCAGGAACCAATAGAACAGCAAGAATCAAGTTTCCCATCTTTGCAGGGGGTGATCCAACATTTTGGCTTCTTCGAACAGAAAGGTATTTCGATTACCATGACACGCCTGGACCTGATTGTGTTCCCCTGGCTTCTGCACACCTAGAAGGAGAAGCGATCGTCTGGTACCAGTGGTACCGGCGACAACACCCAAGAGCCACATGGGCAGACTTCACACATGCCTTAACAATGAGATTTGGCACATCGGCCTTTGAAAATTATGATGAAAGCCTTGCCAAATTATGACAGACCGGCTCCGTCCAAGATTACCAGATGACATTCAAAAGATTGGCTGTGCGCGTGCAAGGGTGGCCAGAAAATGCATTGGTCGGAAGTTTTGTCGGCGGACTAAAGGAAGAACTGCGACTAGAGGTTAAAGCCATGCAACCCACCACCGTTCTTGATGCAGCAGCCTTAGCTCGACTCCATGAGGATAAAATGAATCGAGCAAGAAGGATTAGTCGACCTCTAGGAGCTGCAGTTAGACCAAGTATACCGAATCCGGAACCTGGTATCTTGGGCAAACCGAATTCCAGACCAGGAGTGGGAATCACAGGCAAGGAAGCCAACTCCGGTTCAGGCCCACTCACTCCAGCCAAGAGGTTAACCTAGGCCGAGATGCAAGCCCGTCAGAAAAGGGCCTTTGTTATGCTTGTGGAGACAAGTTTGGACCGGGCCATCTTTGCAAGATCCAGCAGGTATTCTTCCTTCAGCCCGAAATTGAGAACACAAAGGAACCAGCCGACATCGGTGAGCCAGTGGATAACCAAGAATGGGAGCAGTGGACAAAAGAATATCCAGAAGTATCCTTGAAAGCTTTAACCGGTCTTGCATCCTCTCAAACTATGAGAGTAATGGGACTGATACAAGGGCGCCATGTGTCGGTTCTCATAGACAGTGGCAGCACCCTCAATTTCGTTACTCAAACATTGGTCAGACAACTAGGAATTCCGGTCCAACCATCCACAACATTCTGGGTGCACGTAGCTAATGGGAGCAACCTGGTATGTGACAGTACATGCACAGGGTTAAAACTGAAAATACAAGGACACGAGTTCAAGGTAGACCTACATCCCCTAGAAATTAGTGGAGCGGATGTAGTTCTCGGAGTCCAATGATTAAGGCAACTAGGGCCGGTGATATGTGACTGGGCCCGCCTCACAATGGACTTTTAGGTGGGAAAACCACAGGTGCATATTCAAGGGCAGATGTCCAAGGATCCAGGGCCCATTAGCCTCGCCACTCTAAGAAAACAAGCAGCAGATCCAGCCCACATCATTCTAATGCAGGTAGACTCCCACTGGAACGGCCCAATTCTAGCCAAAGGAAGTAATTCCAGCAGATCTGAGGAATTCCACATACAACTACAGCAGTTACTTCAGCAGTTTTTGGTGGTCTTCGAAGAGCCTAAAGAACTTCCACCGGAACGTGTCCATGATCATTGCATCCCCTTTCTGCCTGGAGCTGCACCCACGAATGTAAGGCCCTATCGTTACCCCTATTTTCAGAAACTAGAGATTAAGAGACAAGTGCAAGATATGCTTGATAGAAAAATTATACAACCCAGCCATAGCCCATTCTCCTCACCGGTATTACTCGTCAAAAGGAAGGATGGGGCATGGCGGTTTTGTATAGACTATAGGACCCTGAACAACATTACTATGAACGATCGATTTCCCATACTGGTGATTGATGAACTACTAGATGAACTCGTCCAGGCCACAATATTCTCAAAACTAGACCTGAGATCAGGATATCATCAAATTCGGGTCCATGATGGCGACATCCACAAGACCGCCTTCCATACACACGATGGGTATTATGAGTTTTTGGTCACGCCATTTGGATTGACCAATGAACCAACTATGTTCCAAGCACTCATGAATGATGTATTTCGACCCCATTTCCGCAAATTTATACTAGTTTTTTTTTATGATATACTAGTAATAGCGCTACATGGGATGAACACCTAGTGCATTTACAAATTACCTTAGAATTACTAAGGACTCATAAACTCTTTGCAAAGGAGTCAAAGTGCGCATTCGGACTGACTCAAGTACACTACGTTGGACATGTAGTTGAAAACGGAACTATAGCAGTAGACCCAAAAAAAATCACAAGCATGATAAATTGGCCCCAACCTCAAAATGTCAAGGAGTTATGGGCCTTCTTGGGTCTAACAAGGTACTACCGTCGATTCATTAGAGGGTATGGACTGATTGTTGCACCTTTGACAAGTTTACTTAGGAAGAATGGATTTTGCTAGACCATGGAGGCCCAACAGGCCTTTGAGACACTAAAAACAACTGTTTCGTCTCCACTGACACTCGCACTTCCAGATTTCACAAAGGACTTCATCATTGAATGTGATGCGTCAAGCCAGGGAGTGGGTGTGGTTCTCATGCAAGAAGGGAGGCCACTAGCCTTTTTTAGCAAAGCATTGGCATCACAAAGATGGGCGAGGTCAGTATACGATCAAGAACTGATAGCAGTTGTTCTTGCAGTTGAGCGATGGCGACCCTACCTTCTAGGGAGGAGGTTCATCATACGAACTGACCATCAGAGCTTGAAATTTTTGTTGGAACAGTCAGTGTTATCCCCAGAACAGCAGCGGTGGGTAGCCAAATTACTTGGCTATGATTATGTCATTGAATACAAGGCAGGACACACTAACAAAGTGGCAGATGCACTGTCACGCCAACCACAACTATTCCCACTACTACTCACATCCCCAACATGTTCTTTCATGGATCAGTTAAGGGAAGAAACCGAAAGACATCCAAAATTGAGCAAGCTGCGTTCACAGGTCCAGGAGGACCCTACAGCCACCTAGGGTACATAGTGGAGAATAACTTGCTGTTTTATAAACACCGACTGGTGATACCATAGGATTCAGCCCATATTCATTAGCTTCTTGAACTGTTCCACTCATCATCAGCAGGAGGCCACTCAGGAATTCTGCACACTTACAAGAGACTAGCCACCCAATTCCATTGGAAAGGCATGCGGAATTCGGTCCAAAAGTTCATAATCGAATGTGCCATTTGCCAGAAAAATAAGGCGGATACCCAGAGCCCAGCAGGCCTGCTACAACTACTCCCAATTCCTACACAAGTGTGGACTAATATATCCATGGCCTTCATAATAGGGCTGCCCCTTTCCTATGGCAAGTCCATCATTCTCGTAGTTGTTGATAGATTCACCAAATACTGTCACTTTCTCCCCCTCTCCCACCCCTTCACAGCTTCAATGGTGGCTGAGATTTTTACTAAGGAGGTGGCACGGCTGCATGGTACCCCTAACTCCATTGTCTCAGACCGCGGCCCAATTTTCACGAGTCATTTCTGGGCAGAACTTTTCCGGCTATAAGGAGTGAAGCTCTTCAAGTCTACCAGATACCATCCTCAAACAAACGGACAAACTGAGGTGATTAACCGGAGTCTGGAAACCTATTTAAGGTGCTATGCTGGCGATAGGCCACGACAATGGCTCAAGTGGCTTCATTGGGCTGAATGGTGGTACAATACCACTTACCATAGTGCAGCAGGAATGACTCCATTCCGGGCTCTATATGGATGGGACCCACCTACCCTACTTCCATATGAGAAAGGTTCTACAGCCGTAGCAGCAGTGGAAGACCAATTTCTCCAACGGGATGTAGTGTTACAAGAGCTCAAATCCCACCTCTATCGAGCCCAAGTGCCCAACAATGGATGACAAACTCATGCAACAAGAAGCATAGGTCAGTCCAGTACCAAATTGGAGATCAAGTCTTCCTTAAACTACAACCATACAAGCAAATTTCAGTAGCAGGCCGCTGGTGGAACAAACTGAGCCCCAGATACTTCGGCCCATTTCAGATTGTTAACCGCATTGGGTCCATGGCATACAAACTTGACCTTCCAGCGACGTCAAAATTGCACCCTGTATTTCATGTATCCCTATTAAAAAAATGGCCAAAAACTGGAGCAATAACGACAACAATCCTTCCATCATTTTCGGAAGACAACCAAGTTCAAACTGAACCTACCCATATAACAGATTTCAGATGGGTGCGCAAAGGTCATCACATCGAACCAGAAGCATTGGTGGTGTGGTCAGGTCTCCCACTTGAAGATGCAACTTGGGAACCTTACTTGGACTTACAGAATAGATTCCCACATCTTGACCTTGAGGACAAGGTCTCTTTCAAGGGAGGAGGAACTGTTAAGACACAAATGACTGAAACAGGGAGACAAGTGTACAAGAAAAGGCCATGTCAGCCTTTAAGCAATACAACTGAAAGCCAACCACTTGAACAGAATACATAACAGAACTGTACAAGTGGATAGGCTGGTGTAACTGAATTGTGTAACTGATTGTATCACAGTTATAAATAAGGAAAGAAAGATCAGAAGGGAACAAGATTGATTCTGGGAATTCTCTCTCTCTCTCTCTCTTGCTTCAGGAGGTAGGCTTCCTCAAAGAGCCCTGCGGTAGGCAGTTACCTAACATAAGAAGTATATATATATCATAGAAAGAAGTATTTGAATTCATGTCGTGTTTTAAATTTTTTTTTCCAAACTCACCTGCCTTATTAAGAAGGAATAAAGATTTAAAGATTTCATATTAAACTTGTTTTCCTTTAGGCTGTGTTTGGTAAGAGTGCAAATACAAATATGTACCCTTCATGAAAATGCAAACTTGGTTTGATTTTGTATTGATAAATTTTGTATTCATACCAAATGTATATGGTTGTGATGGGTATAAACACAAATTCCAAGACTGGAATATACTTTTTTTACATTGACCAACTTTAAGTGCAAAAAATTGCTCCGATTTTAATGCAAACATGTCAGGGAAAAAAAACAAATTTGCTGTCATTTTTTGGTACAAAAATGTATTTTTACAAAGTGCCAGCAAAATTAAACCAGAGTGCAAATTTGTTTCAATTTGGCATTTGCACTCTTATCAAACACATCCTTACAGATCAACAACCACTGAGCCAAACAACAATGATGCAAAGATTTAATGCATAAATACATTATCAAAATATTCATTTAATATAAATATTTCTTGTACTTAAATAGGTATCATATACATGTTCTCATGGCAGATGTGCAATGAGCAAACTATTAATTCTATTTCTGAAGCAAGAAAAGTCAAAACAGGATATGCAATGAAGTTTAATATCTTTAATGGTTAGGCATGATTAGTACCTATATCATTCTTTTTTGTTTCGAGTGAGACTATGTAGTTTGCTATTTGAAACTACTTTAAGGTTGTTGGCTGCCACATTTATATAATTCAGCTACTGAGATCCTTGAACTTTGTCCAGTAATCAACATGAACTAGTATAATCTCATGATAACAATATCTGTTCTGTAGAACTAGGGACATTGCAAGGATGTAGTGCATAAAAGCAAACTCTTCAATATTCATAAATTTGGTATGAAGCAATCTAAAGATCCAAGGAAATGTTTAATGCAATTGAAGCTCTGCCCATTTTGGAAGATTTCAAGAGAAAAGTCCATCCATTTTCTAACTAATAGTGGCAGAAAAAAGATAAGCTTATCTGTTCAAGATTTTATGAGGATGAGAAAGAGAGGTCTGGTGTGTAAACTAGACTTGGAGAAAGCATATGGCATCATTGATTGGACAGGTATAAAGAATCGTCTTGCTCTAATCATCTTTTGTGAGGAGAGAGGTGAGGAAGGCATAAAGAATCTTGTTGCTCTAATCAAATGTTTTGAGAGGACCCCTTAACCCTGGGATAAATTTGGACAGGATTCATTTTTTTCTTCTCTTTTGATCAACAACACAAGTTTTATTTTTTGTTAGTAAGAATGATATGCAAGAATGGTTGTGCCAAGAACCCCCTTTTTTGTACGCTACCCTTATACACAATTTTTTGTTATAACTACTTCCCCAAGGGAACCACTTCCAAAACAATTGTTCCCTGATTGTCCCTAGTCTTGCCAAGAATGTGGATAAGGGTTGTTTAGCTGGTATCAACCTGGTTGATGGTGATCTTGGGTTCTTGACTGTTTTAATGAAACACTAGGGTGTTTGGCTTCTTAGCCTCTTGGACTATCTCAGAGTGTCTTTAGGTGGTAATTTTAAATCCTGTTCTTTCTGGAGCTAGGTGGTAGAGAGGATTTTGAAAAGACATGGAATGGAAGAGATATTACATCTCTCTAAGGAATAAAGTTACTTTGATTACATTCACTTTTGCAAATCCCCATATCTACTTTTCTTGGTTTTTAAAGTTCTGCTAATAATTACGAGAAACAATCACAGCATGCAATAATTGAATTGATTTCTATGATATTATCTTACTGAATATTTTTTTTGGATAAGAAAAAAAATCTTACTGGAAAAGAATGTTGGAAAATTTCAAGGATTTCAGTATTGATGTGGAAAATTTCAAGGATTTCAGTATTGATGACATATTGACATCCTTAGAGGTTGACATTTTTTCTTACTAGAAGAACCATAAGGAATCAGATCTTACTCCCACTCTCACTTGATGACAAATTGAAGTATGATGGATGCAGTGTTGGAAAACTGGGTAACTCAGAGTTGGAGAGTATTTAGAAATGATCAAGGTCATGTCATAATAGTCTTTTCAGGTCCAATTGGGGTTGGGGTTCTGTTTGAACTGAAATATTTTCTCCATGGTTTCAAATGTCACGAAATGTCGCTAATGTCGCCCGACATATGTCGATGTCGAGGCTCACCGACATGAAAATGGATGGTAATATAAAAATTACATTATTTCAGTCGGCATTTCCTATATTTCAGAAATGTTGACCAAATCAGTCCAAATAACCAAAAATAAAGACAGTTTTTCCTATTATGTCGACAGGATGTCAACTAATGTACATTAATAATATAATATATTAGTATATTATATTATTATAATACAGTATATTAATATAAATTATTCCATTTAATATTTCAAATAAAATATTTATAAAAAACAATTAAAAATATATAAAAAAAGAATAAATTAATTACTTTATAATTTCAAACATAAAATATTTTTCAAGTAATAAAATATTAACTAGTTAGTATTTTTTAAAATATTTATTAAAATCAGAAAATGTTTATTAAATTTTATAATAAATCATATTCTACATTTAATATAAAAAATCAGAATAAATTTATTAAATTTTATACTAAATCATAATTTATTATAAGTTTAATGTTAAAAATCATAATAAATTCATTAAGTTTTATAAGAAATCAGAATTTATCATAATCTTAATACTACAAAAAGGAGAATCAGTTTATTAAATTTATAATAAAACATAATGTATTATAACTTTAATATTTAAAAAAATCAGAATAAATGTATTTCTATTTACTAGTGTGAAATAARTATATTAGAATTTATAATGAATCAGAATTAAAAATAAGAAAAGAAAATATCATGTAACCTTGTAAAAACATCAAAATGCATAATAGATCAGTAAATCGTCATTTACTAATTTGTTAGTGATCTTAGTTTCTTAGCTTTATATAATGGTTGGGAATAAGATAATAGCCTAGAAATATGTATTAATGCTTCTTTTATCATTTTACTAAATTATTATTGGAGAAAATGATGCTTCACCTAGTAGCTCTTATTATTATTCTTTAAAAACAAAATCTGATCATTATCAATAAAAAAGGGATAAGCAATATACTTCTCAGGAAAAATGGCTTTGAGTCACTATACAAAAAGTCTGGTACAGTTGCAATACTTCTTATTTGAGATAGATAGCTACTCCGCCGCCCTACAGTTGGGACTGTTAAGCTCTAATGGTGCTGTCAATGTATCAGGTCAGGTATGGGACAGTGTGGAACCAGTCCTGACCCGATTATAATCAGAACACAGAACTCAGAACCAGAACTGAACCAATTATTAATCAGGATAATCAGGTTTCGTAGAGAGCTTCCATCAAAATTTAGCTTCAGCTTGTGGCTAGCCAGTGGTTGCCACACCATTATAGCCTTCTCCTTTACTTTAGGAGGAGGCTATAATCATCTATAATATGACAACTTGGAGATTTATATTGATAAATACAAAACCTTAATAGAAATGATAGTAAATAATAATCTGTTTACATGTTGATAAAGCAAATTTTTTTATTGGATACAGTAACTTTCATTGCTTATTTAGTTAAGGAGAATGTCAACCACTTACTACAAGAGTGTTGAGCCTAAAGGCCCAGAATTAATCTCAAAGATTGCAAACAGCCCAAAGAGGTCCCTTGCTTTTCCAATGTATCAGCCAAACCATTTGCTGATCTCCTGATCCACTTGA
Source organism: Nelumbo nucifera (assembly GCF_000365185.1). The sequence continues at coordinate 1,961,916 of NW_010729156.1, read as the reverse complement.
AAAATGCCCCAACTTCCCTTGCTAAGTAGATTATTTCCCTCATTTTCTCTCTATATGTCTAAACTCCCAAATCTGCAACTACCCTATTAGTAACTTATCCCCTTCCAAGTTCCACCTCAAGATTGTGAAAGCCCCAGTGCTTACCCAGCCTCAAGCCTTGAAGTACGGCCGTAACCTCGGATCTTAGTGAATCTCCCAAACCTATTGGTCCAGAAAACAATGTGATCAGTCTACCCTTTTTTTTATCAATAACAGTAACTTTTATTAAAAATATTAAAGAGAGATACAGTATAAAGGGAGAGGTAAAAGAACTTAACCCTCCCTAACAATTCAGAGATGTGATCAGTCTACCCTCCCCATCTCTGAATGCTCCCCTAACTCCAGAGGGACCCGGATTATCCAAGGAACTTCCATCAAAATCCAACCTCAGCCTTTGTTCTTCTGAAGGGATCCATTCGTCCCGACTCCTGAACCACATTCTTGATAAAAACAAGAATTTTTTAACTAAAATTATCGTAAATGCTGTATGAAACTTTACCCTTTTGGACATAAAAAATAACAAAGTTTACAAGAAAACCATGACACTTTTATATATTATTGATTACACAATCGACTTGGGTCTTAATTGGTTCAAAACAGCAAATACAGGTGCTGGCCCAATTATAATCAGGACACAAAACTCAGAACCAGAACTTGCATTATTGGTTTGGTCCTATCAGGTAGATGATTTTACTATTGAAACTTGAAAGATCAAATGGTTTTGAGAAGAGAAAAAGAAAGAATAAGTGAATAGAAGTCTATTAAATACTTCTTATAGTAATATTATTTTTGAAAAAAAATGAAATTAATATTTAAAAAATTTGTATCTTTTAGATATGATGATTTGCCACATTTTGAGAGGAAATTTAATGTTCTTAATAAAGAGACTTGCTATTTTTTCAATTAATATGCATGCTGAATGGTATATAAAACTAGGGAACTAGACAAAAGTAAGTTCAAATAAAGAGACTTGCTATTTGAAAACAGAAATTCAGAATAAATAAAATGTGTGGTAGGAATTGCTCCTGTACTGATAGCCAGGATAGAAGCATTCCCATTACCCTCCTAATCAGCTCCTAGCATCAACAACTCATCTTCGAAAATCCTGAGATATCTCTATATCCAAATTCACCAAGTTACAGCTACTGGTATAGAATATAATTTTCTCCCCATCCTATTAAGAACCCCAACTTCCAGCTCTTCAAATGATTCCCAAGTGATTTTATCTGACACCAACTGAGGTCTAGGAAAATGCAGAAATAATCTAGGGTAAGAAAACTTAAACCTCCCCTAATGTTTCTTCTAAATACTTATACCTCGTGATTTGGCATAGGACTTAAACCTCCCATGTGAAATAATACCCCTCTTAACTATCTTCGATATCCCATTTGACTTGACGTTATATTTGTCTTATATTTTCTCAAAAGTCCACTTTTTCCCTTTAAGAAACTACAAAGAAAATCAAATAAACAAAAAACCTGAAAAATAAAACTTCCCAATGCCATGAGGCAGTGCTGTGTTGAGTAACATCACTATTAGGTTTGAGGGGGTCAGTGGCGGAAAGATGAAAGGGACCAGCCTTCGGGAACAATGAAGCTTGAACTCAACACTTTATGTTTGAATTGGTAACACCACTAGAGAGAGAGAGAGAGGACTCTTTGGGAAAATGTCGATCGTTAATATTTGATTTGTATTTGTATATATTCGAAGAGACTGGATTTGCTCCCAACGAAAACCGTTCGAATTCATATTGTAGTGAAGTAATGGCTTGCTTAAGCCAGTATTATTATAATAATTAAGTATACAAATAATGTATTAGAGAAGATTGTGTTAGTTGCACAATATTTCTATCTTACATACACGTGTTATCCTTATATGTAAGATCTTTCTTATATTTGAATCCCACCTTAAAAGCTTGGTCTTACTTAGAAATGGTGGGTTGCACAATGTCTCCCTATCTGTTCATTTGGGGCAATTTGTATTGTAAAGAACAGAGGTTTTTTTTTCAAATTGAGTAGTTTCGGTGGTTCACTTTGAAAATTTGAAAAATATTGAAGGACAAAAGCATCTTTTTATTGCTTCTGTCAAATATAACAGCATTTTATATGGTCTGGGGAGGTTTAAGTCCTATTAGAAATTATAGGGGAGGTATTTGTATTTATGGGAAAACTCAGGGGAGGTTTAAGTCTTTTACCCAATAATTTATGCACCACTAGCTATCGGGCAAATAAGGAACAGATGATCTGCTTACTTTTTGATAACAGGGGAGAGATTGAGGAGAATGTCACCCAAAGAATTAGAGCAGAATGGCAAAATGGAGGGATGCATCTAGACTTTTAGGCTGTGTTTGGTTTTAAGGAAAAGGTAGGGAAAGCTAAGGAAACCTATACAAATCTTTTATAGTACCTTTCCCTTCCTTTTCCTACTTTTTCCTTCAAACCAACATACCCTTATGTGATAGGAGAATACCACTTAAATTAAAAGGAAAATTCTGTAAAACAGTTGTAAGGCCAGCTATGTTGTAAGGAGCAGAGTGTTGTGCAGTTAGAAGACCACCAATTGCACCAGTTAGAAGAATGATTTGTTACACATTGAGGAGGCTAGAAGAACTCGGGGTAGACCGAAAAGAACATGGGTAGAAGTAGTAAGAAATGATTTAAGCACTAACAATTTAACAGTGGATATTGCTTTAAATAGACTGGATTGGCAAAACAGGATTCATGTAGCCAACCCCATATAGTTGGGATAAGGCATGGATGATGTGATGATGATGATGATGATGATCTGATTATTTTTCATCATTTCAAACGTATAAAAGTTTCTCTAGAAGGCATTACCCAATATTGGTCCCAGCTATTTAGGGCCTTGGGAGGGGTAGACTGGATTATAGGTACAACCCTAACCTTTGGCATTTTTTCACACAAAGTGACCGCCCTTAGACTTAATTTTGGCCCTTCAAATGTGCAAGTATGTTCCATGTATTGCTTATAGACATGCTTACAGCATAAAGTCCTCCTTATGTTTGCAGCCAAATACATCCAAGAAGCTTCAATACGAGTAGATTAACTAAATTTCAATATTTTCATTGAAGAATAAGAGTTAGAAGTTCATGAGTAGATAAGATATAAAATGCTGAAAATAAGGGTTGTAAATGCAGGTTCATAGTGATATATGATATAGTATATGGTCACCTCAAATGACAGATAAAAGGTCACTCTGCAATACAATTTGAAGAAGAGAGTATTATTTTGACAGTGATGTGATATCTGCAGTAATGATGGATGCCACATAATGCCTTAGGATCTGCTATTAGCTAGACAAAAAGTAATGGCATCATTAATATTACCTTCAAGAATATTCTAAAGATAATTAAGTGAAATGGAACTATTACCTCAAATACTTTTTGCATATACTTTCCTGAGACATTCTTAATTGTACCTTGTTATTGCTTTGCCCCACGAGGACACATAACCTATGAAGTGGCCATCCTTGTCATGCCTGATAGAAAAGAGGATGAATAAGGACACGTATGATTCCTTGCCTTTCATTCTTAGAATAGTAACTTTTCAACATATCCAGCTATCACCTTACAAAGATGTTGACAATTGCTGCCTTAAGTTTGAAAATGATCTACAACTACTTTTTGCCCTACTTTCTTCTGATGACAGTAGAAATACAGTCTCACCCACCTTAAGCAATTAGGGAATTTTTTTCCTACTTTTGTCTCTATAGTTGAATACTAGCCTAAGGAATTAAGGTATTTTTCTTCACATTGCATATGCTTACATATAGGTAATAACATCAATTTCAAAAAGCAGTGTGCCAACATCTTTCTGAAGAGCCAGGCAATGGTTTTTTCCAATTTATGTATTTCTTTGTTTTCAATTCATTGTTGGTGCGAGATGATATCATATAGTACATAATTCATCTGGTTTAATTTCCCATCCAGAAAATACCTCCTTCAAAGCAGTATATTAAAGAGTTGGGTTGGGGATGGGAGGAATAGAAACTGCATATTGACATAACATGCCTCCTTGATATGGTACCCTTTCCACCTTTTCGGTGGTACCAACATTGGCACATAAGGAATCACCATATGCTTAGCTTGCAAATACAGTCATCTGAAAAATTAGCTATAGGGTGAAAAATCAAGATAAGATACTGACAATTTCTAAGTGGCTGGTTATGCATATTTTAAAATTTTCAACAGAGAAAATATGTTTATTGCTTACTTCAGAAAAATAAATATTATGGTATAGAATAGTAGAAAATATTCAATTTAGAAGCTGAACACGAACTCATGCAGAGTTGACATGAAACCTTGATGATTACTCGAGTATATGTTTTCATGATATTGATCTTATATTAATGTAAGAAACATATATTCATAAAAAAACAACCATCAAATAATGCAACAGTAAACAACTTTATGGTCATTTTCATCTCAATTCACCCAAACAATTCAGGATAGAGCATCAGCAGCTGATATGTTGATAACTTAAAATTCTATCAAGTCCTCTCAACTAGCGGATCACATTCAATGACACCATACCTCTTCCCAACCCTCCAGCTGTATGGACCAAAAAAAATCATAACCATGACGAAATATAGAGACAAAGTGTGATGGAGCTAATGATAAATTCATCCTCAACACTCCATACCCAACACCGAAGTACACGTAGCTGATCATCTCTTCAATCCCAACATCTTAATTAGTTGGCCAATTCTTGACTGAGAATAAACCAAAACTTAGATCAACTAAAGAATCTTCTTTGAGAACTAGAGTTAAAATTTTTGACAATTAAGATATAACAGTGGCGGAAAAAATGGTTGACATATAATCTTCTATAAGCATCCAGCCAATACAACTTAAGGACCATGCTCATCACAGAAATGGAGCACTCATCATATAATCCAGATTGGTGACCTAGTGGACCATGATTATGTCATGGACAAATAAGGTAAAGATTGTTGAGGATGAATTATTGAAGACAGAAATGAAGTAGTAGAAATCTGCTGAATTCAAAAATATGAATAGAAAAGGTAGTTTCTTGAAGAGAGAAGGAGAAGAAGAGAAGAAGAGAACTTGAAAAGAAAAGAGGGCAATAACCTGGCCGCCCCTTCACTTATTATTTATACTAAAAATAATAGAGCAGTACAAAGACAACTATGCCCTTATAGGGCAGCAAAACATAAAACAGCATATATAAGACTCAAAAACATAATAAAATTTGGACTCACATAACTACTATGGTCCCCACCTCCTATCTAACAACTAACATAAAACATCTACTCAGAAAACAGCATATATAAGTCATACTCTGTTTCTTTGGTAGAGTTTTAAATATGTGCCTAAAATGCTGGTCGAACTTCAAGTGACTATCTCCTAACTGGTTACCTGGAGGTTGTACAGAAGCTGTTTCAGTTAATAACTCTACTAGACAACTTCCCAGCTGCACACATACAGAAAGTTGTCTTTCAAAATCGAGCATAAATAAAAAGCAAATAAGTAGAAAATTTCTTAAATATTCAGAAGAAAAGAAGAAGAAGAAGAAGAAGAAGAAGAAGACATAAGGCAGCAAACCTTAGCATGGGCATCCCAATCCCCAAGGTCTAATCACATTCTCGTTTTTTTCAAGCTTTTGCACCTCAATCAACTTTTTCCTTTTCATTAAAATATTAGCAAATTTCACGAGAATATCTTGTTCCTTATTTACTTTGTCATCTCCATGAAGAAGGAAGCAGGCAATATTGTAGTACTTACAGCCAAAGCTTCACAAATCACAAGAGCAAGCAAGCGAGCAAGAGGGATTCTTCAGCTTGGAATCTACTATGCTTCCAATATTTACCATGAATCACATGTATATCTGGTGCTGCTTGAGTGCTTCTCAATAAAATCACGTAAGTAACATTCAGTATAGAGAAAGATCTCAAAATTTTGGTCCAGGTAACAGGGCTTTGCTCTGCAGTTGACTTGATTTATCAACTTAGTTTGACTACTTCTATGTCCCTTGCATAAGCAGGATTTTAGGTTGCAACTTGCAAGCCACCCAACCTCAAGTCTAACTGAAACAAGTGAACACCCAATGCAAGAAAATGCTTCTATGGTCTGGCTATTGATTTCAATTGTGAACTGCCAGCCACCCTTCTCACATTTACAGCTCCCAAATTTTAATTGAATAACTGATCTCAATCATAAAAGCTCATTAAATTCACTTGGTTTCTGGTAAGCAACAAATCCAGTTGATATTCAAATTGAATGATCCATGTACTTGTGAACTTTTGGAGCATTCTCATTCTTTTTTGGTATAAATTATTGGGCATTGAGGACCATAAGAAACAAAACATCTTCGTTATGGTCTTCCATTGCACTTTGGAGCAATAGTTCACCATCCAAAAGGAATCCTTCTCGGTTGCTAAAGAAATATAAAAATGAGGTTATTTTGAAAGTGCACTTCAGAGAAGAGTGTGGTTTCAAATTATGCTGAAGAGTGAAAACTAGAATCGCAATTTTCATTTAAGATGGTTTCAGAACCCCGCAAAAGCCAATTCATGTAGGCCCACACTCAAAATGAACATCTCAAATAGATACAGAAATCCATTAGTTCAGAAAATTAATACAAAGAGATGATCATTGAAGAGAAGTCGAACAACCATTGATGAGAAGAAATGGGATATTTTATTACTATTAAATTAAAAACACAGAAGTCAAAAATGAATGGCTGACTAGTAAATATGACAAGCATGAAAAAAGACATCATCGACACCAGAGTTCTCTAAAATATACAGCTAGTCATCTGGAGGAAAGAGTCTTGAGATCAACATCATTTAGAAAAGAAGGGACAACTACTGCTGGCTGAACAATGAATCCTGCCTTCTGGCAAGCATCTTCAAGAAGCTTCACTTGTGAAGGTCCATCTGGACAGAACGCAATCACGGCTCCACCACTTCCAGTAAATTTTGACGCGGCTCCCACCTTTCTAGCCACCTCTACCATCTCTATGTTCATAGCACCAAGGGCTTCATCCCCAAACATCCGCCTAGAAAACACCCAAAATGTGTATCAAGCTAAAAAGGAATGACAAATAAAAAGATAAAACAAAAACTAAAAAAGAGAAAACCTGGAATATGAGAACTAATAAGATCCATCATAATACTTGAGTTAAATTTCACCAACTTAAATGTTATCCCATGGTCAAACCAACCATGAAAAATTAATATGATATTAAAAGTTCAAGGGATCATATTGTGAGAGAACCTATGTACTGTGGAAGTGGTAGAATCTTGATTCTCAGAAGAACGGTATAAACATGTTATTTCTTATTACACTGCAAAGTTGATGCCAAAATAGCTTTTGGGAAAATTACAAAAAGAAGAGGTATGATTTAAATTCTCTATACCAAATATCAACAAAAAAAAAACTCTTTGCCAACATCATTCAGTAAACTGTTTGCATTAATCTTTCTTGTTTCTAAAGTTAGTCCCAGATCTAATACAAACCCCGTTTTGTATTACTTGTTTTATCAACTAAAAATAAAAAAGATGACTATGTCTTTATATTCTTTCCCCTGCACTGCCACTATTTTGATTGAAAATTAACTTGCTGGAATCATGTTGTTGGAAATCAAAATAGATAAATGATTAATTAAATAAATATGAAAATTGAAAACAGAAGAAAACAGAATTGTACTTTGGCAGTCAGGTTATGCGTAAAAGTAGAAATACAAAGGAAAAAGGAAAAAAATGCTTTATTAATGGACCTCTCCTCAATAATAATAAAAATCAATTAAAAAGATTATTAGATGTGTAAAAGCCATTTTAAAAATAGTGAGCAAAAATTGAACAAAAGGAGGAATAAGTGGGCAGAAGTTCTTTTTTTCGCAAAGATTTTTGTTTCGCAATCCCTTTTTTATCAGCAGAAAAAGGAAATTTTTTTATCACAATCCCTTATTGTAAATGAAAATTTAGAAGTGCCCCAAATAGTAATTTTTCCATAGCTTTTTCTTTTCATTTCCCCCTTTTCCAGGGCTTACCTTCGAAGATCAAAATTACGATTCATGAGGTCTGCAAGTTTGTTGTAGTCCTTCTCAAGTAGGGCTGTACGTCCTTCTAAACCAATATTTGCAACTTCTGTCATTGATGATATGATAAACTCATCACCATCAAGCCACCTCTTGCGAACAGTACTATGTACCTGTTTTGACAAATTTGATGAACAACTCATATTAAACAATAAAATAGACAAAAAAGTAGCATGGCATGGAAACAAGATTCAATGGGTTGCACCAAGATGAACTTTAAGGTTAAAAATAACAAGGATAGTATATATTTTCTTAACACCAAGATGATCTGTACTACACTACTAATCATAGTTTTCAAGGTGTCTAGGCGATTCTGGGCGACACTGGGGCGCCTAGTCTCCTAGTTGCCTAGGCGTCACCCAGGCAATAAAAATTTTATAATACAAAAAACTAACTTTTGGCTAGTTCCCTAGTTTTATATATCATTCAGCATGTATATTAATTGGAAAAATGGCAATTCTCTTTAGTAAGAACATTAAATTTCCTTTAAATATGTGGTAAATCATCACATCTAAAAAATAAAAATCTTTTACATATACTAATTTCATTATTTTCAAAAATAATACTACTATAACAAGTATTTAAAAGAGCAATTTCATATCAATTAGCAGCTAAATAAGGTTATTAACTTTATATGATAAATATTCAAGATGGAATGTAAAATAGAAAAAACAAGGATGGAGTTTCTGTTTTATTTAATTAGAGAGAGAGAAAGAATAGAAAAAAAAACCTCCTTATAATTATATCCTTTCTTTCCTCTTTCTTTTTTTCTTTCTTTCTCTCTTTTTCTCTCTTCAAAACCCCTTGATCTTTTAAATTTCAATAATAAAACATTAAAATAAGGTATAATTGATATATATATATAGCATATAATAAAATCTTTTAGCATACATTAATAAGATACAGCAATATAAATGATATTATAACAGATGCCTGCCTTGTCATTTTTGTCGCCTAGGCGGGTGCCTAGTTGCTAAAAGTCAAGGCGTTTGGGCAAGGCGCCCAGCCAAGGGTGCCTAGTCACCTAGGCAACACCTTGACAACTATGCTACTAGTCTATAATCTTGGACCATTACACTTGTTTTTTCTCCATCAGTTTCTAACCTAGAAATCAAGTGGAATGCATCAAACAGCAGCCCTCTCCTTCCACACGTAGTACATCACATGGCACATACAAGCTGATGTGCATAGTACTACTCCTTCAACAAGTATCCCCCAGTGTTGTAATAGGCTGCCAATGTATTATATTGCATATTCCTTTATCAAGAAACTATTAATTTGATGAAAAAACTGCAACATAGATTTAATATAATAAGAAAACATACAGCTTGGACTTTCTAATATTTAACTACTGTATGACAAAGTATGCTCAAATAATGGATAGATGCAAGGGCAATGACAAAACAGGAGAATATTTATACAAGAAACCAAGAGGCATTCCCAGTGAATGAGAGAACACAACTGACTACAGGAATATTTGCATCTTCTGTCAGTTAAGTTTATAAATTGAAGAGGGATACATGACATTATAGGAAGCCAACCTTGCCAGAATCACTTGGGTTTTCAGCGTAAATGAGATAGAGAGGAGGAAGGAGACTAATATCCATGGGAGTATACAAACCATGTCCCAAGTTATCCATGTGCTCCTTGTTGAATTCCTGTCAAAGAATCAATCAGAATGGTTATATTTCTTGTTTTCATATTAAACAAATTCACAAAAAGCAACAAGGAATCTGACAACTGGAAAATGACAAAATTGGACCAATTGAAAATTACTTCAAAATTTAAAATATTACAGTACCATGTATACAAGGCCGCCATAGACCTGTGCGACCCGATCTTGAAGACCAGCAACAATTCCAAGTTCTTTTTCTGCATTAAGAATTAGATTGGGCCTGACCTCAACTTTAACCAGGTGTCTGACCTTGTAGAAATCAAGTAAGCAACTTAAAGCAGCACAAACAATGGCACTGGAACCAGAAAGCCCTGTCTGAAATACCAAAACCATAATAAAAACTTTGGCCATATGTTGCAATTAGGAAAAGAGATTCTCTTTAAGTGTGAGAAAATGTTTTTCCATAAAGAATAAGAGCTATAAAAATGCAAAAATCCAATTACTGTAACAAAAGTACCTAGATTTTATAAACCATTAATAATTTCCAAATACTTAAATGCAATATTGAAATGTACATATTTACATGTCAATTTTCATTAACAAAAAGGGAGAAATAACTAACTCTTCTTTAAATCATCATGTTAACAATTAATGTTGGTTAAATGATAAACTTGCCTACATTTGTGCTGAGAATGAATATCAAATCTAGCACTTTGATGTTTGACTCTATCAAATAATGATGTATTTGGCACAGATGACATTCTTGAATTCACATTTCCCAGAAAGTTGTTGCACATTCCTAGATCACTCATTTGTTTCTCAGAAGTTGGATGCAAAAAAAATTGTTTATTAGTCTTCTGTAACCATAATAAAAATGGTTTAGAAGATGATCTGGAAACCATTTCTCCATACAAATCATGGATGAGATGGGAAAAAAATATTAAGATTCAAATATGCCCATCATATAGTTAATGTTTAATGGGGTGAATTAACATGAACATGTAACAAGAAGTTCTTTGTTTTTAAGTAAAACAGGATGAAGTTACAGAAGACAAGGGTAGTGACACGGAACAGATCTTCTAAAAAGGATAAGAAATTAAGAGCAAACATGGATTCATGATCTTCTATAAGCAGATGAAGTGTGACACCAGTTGGCTAGCCAGTTCTTTTATATTCTTTCTGCCACTTTTGTCAAATATTACCTGGTGAGGAATTTTGGTATCAAGTGAGAGTGTTAAATTTCCACCATTAAGATCAATATGTACTATGAAATTATGCAATAAACTATTTCTTAATAGAAATCATGAAGCCTTCAAAAAAATAGAAACCATGGATAAGGTGTGCAAAAATATCAAGATACAATAATATTTCCATCATATAATTAATGTGGTGAAGTTTCATTGTAATGCACATGTAACAAGCAGTCAAGCAGTTCTCTTATACTACCTGCTCTTGTTCTCAAATGTTACCTGGCGAGGAATGTTGGTATCATATGAGAGTGTAAAATTGCCACCATTAAGATCAATCTTGTTATCCTTGCAATAATTGTAAAAAACTTTGCAAACAGCCATAAGCAAGCGCACCCCTCCATAGTAACCTTCACTTTGCAACCGATTTACCTGTAGGAAGAATCTATTAGCAAAATGAATTGCTTCCAAACTGCACAGAAACTCCATATAGAGAATTTTCCAACAAATGCAATCCATTCTTGTATAGATGCCACATATGCTTGAGAAATTTGGAGATAGAGGAATAACTTGGAAAAGCATTTGAAGAGGGAGTTAATTAAATAACGAGTCAACAGATTCTTTGTTTCTATAAAACCAAAGTTCTATCTATTGCTTGTCCTCGTAAATCAACTATTTATCTTATTTAGTAAAGATGAGGTACATTGTATTATCATACAGAAATTAAAAAGGGCATAGCCCATATACAATAGGTATTTGCTTATAAAAAGGGGAAAAATTAACAGTTTCGCTTTGTTTAAAAAAAATCCCTGGCATAACAATATTCTTTAATAGCACATTAACAAAGAAAAAGAACTTGGCTTACAAAGAATGATCAGCAAAAAGAGATAAACTTTTCTTTTCATGTTCTTTTTTTTATTAGAAATAGAATGCTCACATTTGTAAGAATATAGGGGAGGAAAGGAAGTAAATAGTAGTTCATAGCACTCTAAATATCATTTTATTTAGAGATTATATTATTTTATTCTTGAAGGCTGACCTGGAAAACATCAACAACTTAAAAAGGGTAATCACTTGTTTTGAGAAGGTGTCAGGTCTTCAAGTAAACTTCTCTAAGGGGGCGTTCTTTTTCTGGATTTTGAGAGGGGGGAAAGATGGTCAATGGGATTTTGATTCCCATTGACCAAGAATTCCATGTTCTTATTTCAGATTTATGTGAGTTTATTTTCCTGGGTATCACTTATCCGGGTAAGTGATACCCATCTCCTAGGTGGGTAAATAACTTTTCCACCTTGGAGGAAAGTTGCCAACACTTGAATGAGACAAAAATGCCCCTTGTAATAATGGATTTTTATGACTAAAATGGTCATTGCCTTTTACATGGGAAATAAAAGAACATGGGTAAATGCACTTACCTAGGTAAGTCTTTCCTGGGAAGCACTTACCTGGGTAAGTGCATTTACCCGGGTAAATAACTTACCGAAAAGCGAACAGGGCCTAAGAGTAACATTGTGGGAATAAACACAAATGAGAGTCTGGTGAATAGGTTCAAGGAGGTGTTAGGGTGTAAAGTGGAGAAGCTTCCCATTTCTTATTTGGTGATGCCCCTTGGAGGGAATCCAAGAAGCCAAAGTTTTTGGGATCCAACAGCAGAGAAGTGTGAAAAAAAGGTTGGTTACATGAAAGAAAGCTACCTTTCAAAAGGAGGAAGGCTCACTTTAATCAAGGCCTCTTTGGCTAACTTACTAATTTATTATCTTCCACTCTTCCAAATTCCAGCCAAGGTCAAAAACGGACATGAAAAACTCCAGCAGGACTTCATGTGGGACGGGGGTGGAGAGAAGAAAAACCACCTAGTCAGTTGGGTTCAAGTTTGCAAAATACAGATCAAAGGAAGTTGGAGGTCTTGGCTTAGGTCATATCGAGGAATGTAGCTCTTCTAGGGAAATGGATATGGTGATATCCCCTTGAAACAGGTGCTCTTTGGACTTCTGTTATCAGCAACAAATATGGGAAGAATGCCAATGGTTGGGATAGCAAGTTCCACTTGAATCGAATGAAAGCCAGAAATCCTTGGAAAGGCATCTCTTCTTTCTACAACACCTTTATTTCTTTTATTAGATACAAAGTGTGGAGTGGGGATAAAATCAAATTCTGGACTGACCTCTGGTGGAGAGAAAAAACATTGACTAACTCTTACGCCCCCCCCCCTTCTTATTTAACCTTTCCCAAACCCAAGAAGCCAGCATTGCTTCATGTCTTCCTACTTTGCCTCCTGTAACAAATTGGAACCTAAGTTTAAGAAGACCTTTAAGGGATATAGAGATTGCTAAAACTCACAGATTTGCTACATTCCTTAAGAGAGGTCTACATTTGCCCTTCAAATCCAGACTAATGAATCTAGAATCACCATGCTGGTAAGTCCTCAACTAAGTCTTTTTTCAGGGCCTTGGTGCCAGGAGCCAATAACTCTAGGTTCCCTTTCAAGGGGGTTTGTGGTGCACGGTGATTCAAGCAGTAATGTGGAGCGTGTGGGAAGAACAAAACAACCACATTTTTTATAACAAAGCTAGATCCTTTGATTACCTAATCACATTCATTTGAATGTGGTGGAGACTTTGTTCTCTTCCCCCAGTCCTCTAAGAGTTACCAGCTTCCCTCAATTGAGAGAAGGAATTGACACTGGGCTTTCATGAAAGTGCTCTTGAAAACCCTGGAGCAACAGGGATTGTTTTTAGGGGGAGAGGATTTTGTAAGAGGGACCTTTAGAAAAATGGAAGAAAGTCCTTGTTGGACACTGAAGACTATGAATAACACTCAGGTGGTTAGTGAGAAGAAAATTCCCAACGTCAAAAGTGATGTTGTCAGAGAGAGAAGGATTTTGTTAGGGGAAAATTCTAACAATGATAAAATTGTAAAGAAGATCAGGTGTTTGAGAAAAAATGCAGTGTTAGAATTAGAAAGGGTAGCTTCAAAGCAAAAGGATTCTGGAGTTTTTGTGAAGGTTCTGAGACTACAAAGAGAAGATCCAGAGCACAGAAAATTCAAATAGTTCAGGTTTCAAAGGTGTTCGCCAGGCTGAAGGGGGGCTATTTGGTTTGTGTTGTGTTAAGAAGGTGAAGAAAACAAAGAAGATTTTGAAGAAAAGTAATGAGGATTCTTTCAAAGAGGGTGGTGTTAAGATGCAATAAGATTAAAAGGATTTGAGGGGCCCAGGTCTTTTAGAAGGAAGGTTTTGGTCTGGTTGGGAGGGGTGACATTTGTGTTGTTGTTTAGCTTACTATAGTTCTCACTTTGGATTTGGTCTTTGTTTTAGGGGTGGTGGCTGTTGTTCTTTTTCTGTTTTTTATTTGGTTTGTTGGTTGGGGCTTCTTCTATCTTTTGTGGGATGGTTTTTTTGCTTGCTCTTTGGGGCTGGGTGATTTTTCATCACCTTTGTTGTACCTTCCTCTCCTTTCTTGAATAATTTTATTTTTTATTTTTCTTAAAAAAAATGGAGCAGAAGGGAATTGGTGGTGTGTTCAAGAGGAGGGATAGAAGCCCATGGTGGGTCTTCAGTGAGATTGCCAATTCTACAAAGGCTGAAATCCTATCTGTGTTAAGTGGACTCTTTATTCAAGGAGCTAGGCTTAACAACTGTAGTCATCAAAGGTGATTGATTCTTTTTTTTTTTTTTGATAATTATCAAAGGCGATTCTATTAATACAATCAAGTGTCTAGGGGAGAAGGAAGGCGCACTTTGGAGGTTGGCTCACTATTTGGATGAGGCAAGAGATCTTTTAAAGCCAATCTGGATTCTTAGAGAGTAAATTCTGTAGCAGATAGCTTGGCCAAATCTGGTGCATACAAGGAAAACTTGTAGAAATATGCCTATGTAAACCTGTGTTTGGCTTGCCTCCTTTGTACATTTTCTCATGTACTCTCTTTTGCTAATAATACTCTAAACAAGGTAGCAAGCAAAAGCCATGCATGACAAGACTACAAACTCACCAGTATGACTAAAATCTCTGAAATCCTAAGCTTCCCAAAAGATCAAGCTCAAATTTTAAAGGGAAAAGAAGCTCATAAATTAAACAAACAGCTCAAGCCGGGGGGGGAGCAGAGAGAGAGAGAGAGAAATCGGTGACACTAATGCACTTCACAATCTTGGCCAGACGAATTCTAGTTAACAACATAGGTTCCGGTTGGAACTCACAGAGAAAAAGAAAAAAAAAAAAACGCAAGAAAAGAACTGTATGATAGATAGTTTAGAGTCCAAATCACCTAAAACACATGAATATCTAATAATTGTTTCCCAACAGTATTAATCAAATCAAATTACATAAAAAGGAAAAGATTCCCATTCTACCAATTCAACTCAGTGTCCAAGCATAAAAGACTCGATCTTTCACTTAAATGGCATTACGCGCATAATAAGCTCAGTGAATCTAATCCAGCAATTCTAGAAGCAGTCACAAAACACACTACATGCAATTGTAATCCACACATCAAGAACAGCAAAACGTTTCATACAATACGTGAAATATCTTAAATGCGCCGCAGATCTGGATACAAGAATCAAAACAAGCAGAAAAGAAGTAACAGAGAGAAAGAAAGAGAGGGAGAGAGAACCATATGAGTAATTGAATTGAACTGAACGAGATCATGAATAGGGTGAGGACGGATGACGAGATGTTCAGACGGCTCCAACCGAACAGAAGCCCAGAAATTGCCGAGGCTGAAAGAGATAGTCCGGCCGTAGTAGACATCGCTAGGGTTTCCGAGGAGGCCGACCCTAGCATAGGCCTTGTGCTCGATGAAGGCGAGAGAACCATTTTCTACAGCACCGGTGGCCGAATAGTCAGTCATCGTTGCTTCTCTCTTCCTCCCGGAATGATCTCCGGTCTCAGTCCTTTTTTCTTCCTTCTTTTACGTTTCACTTGACTTCCTGCTCTTTTACGTCTCTCTCTCTCTCTGCAAATGTGCCACGTCGGAACCAGTTCGCCGTTTCCACTTTTATCCGTCTTTTTGGTATCGATGTCGTTCATCAAAAAACGATGCCACGTCGGAGTCAGTTTGACGTTTCCACTTTTATCGCCTATAATGCTGGTTCATCATCGGTGAGCCCTTGCTCCCAATGGTTATGTATATGTGATGTGGTGTCGATGTGTATCCTATGTGTAGTCTGATGTGGCAGCATGAGTAATGTTTCGGTGTTTCGTGGCCCATCAGAACTTTAAACGCAAATGTGCATTTTAACTCTAGACATTCAAGCTTGCCTCGTAGAAATAGTGTTAGGTTCAATTTGAGCTCGAGTCCGATTCGAGGTAGAGACTCGACTTCGAACTCGGCTCGGTTCAAAAGATTGCAAGTTCGAGCTTGGTCGAGTCAAGAATTTTCTAAAAAATAAAAATTATACATATAAAAATAATTTATTATTTTATATACAAAAAATAAGATTTATAAAAATTATTTACTATTATACATAAAAAATATAAATATTATACAATATATTATTATTATATATAATAAAAAATATTTATTATTATTATTATTAGTAGTAGTAGTAGTAGTAGTAGTATTAGTATTAGTATTAGTATATATTTATATGTATGTATATATAAAATAAAAAATATTTATTTATTATATTAGGCTCGATTAGCAAACGAGCCTATATATTAGGCTCAAGTTCGGTTTAAATCGAGTCAAGCTTTTCACGAGTCGAGCTCAAATAACTCAAGCCACCCCTAAATTCTAAGTAGGGTTTTTGCCAAGTCTTCACTTCTTCTTCACCACCAACCTCTTTCCCCCTCACCGCTTATATGCTACAGTGCAACTATTGTCGTAGGAGGTCATTGCCGGTAAGTTTTTCGATGTTTCATTCTTTCTTCTGATTTTTT
The DNA here is from genome assembly GCF_000365185.1 of Nelumbo nucifera. The sequence goes on along the minus strand of NW_010729156.1, from coordinate 1,945,115 downwards.
ATCAATAACTGCAAATTCATTAGAATTAAGAAATATGTGTACAGAAAAATACAAGGATTGGGAGATAAACTCTCTTATCTCCCCTCCTAAATTATGTTTTTTGTAGTTGTGCCCAAAAAATATTTTCTCTTCCCACCCCTTGCTTTGCCAATACCAATAGAGCAATGAAGCAATTTACTTTTCTCTTAACCCATCGTATTCTTACTTCCATATCTTTGGTCAACCAATTAAACTTGTTCTTTTCATTGTTGTAGTGACATAGCTTCATTTCTTTACTCATTAGCCATCCCACTACCAGCTATGATTTCCTTCAATAATTAGTTTCCTGTTATTCAATAGTCTTGCCCTTCGTACTCCTATCATAGCCATAACCTCTGCCCTGAGAGAATCCCCCACACTGGCTGGACCTGAGAATAAGGTTTTAACCTTCCCCTCCTCGTCTCTAAACACCCCACCAATTCCTGACAAACTAGGATTCCCTATACTGCTATCATCGAAGTTAAGTTTGATGAATCCTACGTTTGGTGAAAACCACAATGGGTTGGTGGGGTTCTTTTTAAGGGCAAAATCTGCCACTTCCTTCCAGTTCCTATGTAGATCATCCGTTGTGATAAAAGATAATAGTTCCAATGATTTTAGTCAATGTATAGTTCTAATTGTGACAGATTCAATTAAAGCCTCCCTACTTCTTTCCTTCCTTAAGAAAATTCTTGAGTTTCTTTCCTCCCAAACCATCCACAGTATAGCTGCCCTTCCACATCTCCACATGATTCTTCCCCTCTTCTTTGGCCATTCAAAGGTTGTAGGGGCAAAGCGGCTAGGAACATCAACTAGTGGATTCCACCTGTGCCCAAATAAAGAAAGAAACCATTCCCACAAATATGCAACAAAAGGATAGAAAATCAGTAAGTGGTAGCATGCTTCACCATTAGTCTTACACAAAGCACACTTGGGAGATAAACACCAATTTGGTCTCTTTTTTTGGAGCAAGTCATAGGTATTGATATTCTTATGAACAGCTTCCCAACAAAAAGCTACAATTCCGGATGGGATAGGCTTGCACCATATCTCTTTAGCAAGAGTTGAAAGAGGTAGTGGAGGGTTCAGAATGGGCTTTGAAGAATGAGGCACAAGAAAACATGCCCAAAGAAGAACAAGTCCAAATGCGACCATCCGGATTAATAGGGTCCAAGAAGACTTCTTCCAAGGTGTGAAGTAGGTTAAGCATATTAGGCATGTCAAAATCCCTTATTCCCCTTCTAAAACCCAAATCCCAACTAAAGCCATTATTAGAGTTTGAAGGACCCAACAAGTTGGAGATGGAAGATTATGTTTAGCAGATAAAGCAAATAACGAGGGGAATTGATCTTTTAGATGGTAGTTTCCAACCTAAACGTGTTCCAGAATTTTATATGAATTCTTTCTTTTGATTTGTACGTGAAAACTTTTCTCATTCCTATGCTCTATTTTGCATCACCATGTTCTGTCGATCTCTCATTCTAGAGTTGGACAAGATCATCGGAAATAACCAACATTCTAATATTGTTTATTTTTAATGTTTTCCTTACTGTTTTCAGGACAAGAGTCCTGATTATTATTATTTTTTTTGTGTATGCTTAAATATGCTAAGATTTTTCTATGTTTGCTTAGAAAAAATTGCATTACATGCTCAACCTATCAGGATAGTTTTTGAAAACAAACTTTAGCTTTATGTGTGAAGGAACAAACTTTAGCTTTACAAATGATTCAATCATCCAAAACTAGAAGAAACCTAAACCAGATGGTGTCTCAGGCTAATCCCAACAAGTCATTAATTCGATCATCACTAACCCTACAAATTTACAGATGATCTAGTCATCCACAAGACCATAACCAATAGAAACCTCAACCAGATGGTGTGAAATTTTCATATCAGCATAATAGTAGACAAGTACAGCTTTGAGCTGATGGCCTCCAAATATGTGACAAAGACCAGTTTTTGCTAGTAGAGATATGATTAAAAGTTGGAGGAGATGACCTTATTTTTAATGTTAACTGGATGGATGTCTTAAGGTGTGTAATTCCTTTCTTTACACACATGATCTCTCTTGAAATTGAGGGCATTCCCTTTGCCATTCTAGTGCATCATTAATAAATTTGTAGAGCATTCATGTCTTTCATTCTCTTGTTTGCTTAAGGGACTGCAGTCACACAGTTTGTTGAATTTCTAGGATAGACTAATTATCTCTTTTCTTTTTATTTTTTTTCTTTTTTTTCTTTCTTTCCCTACCTTGCAATGGGCACAAAATGACATCGTGAGTGAGACAAACTCAATACACTACTAGTACCTTGCAACAAGCATGAAAATGACAACTCATGTCGTAACGAATTGAGGATAGAGTTTGAGATTAGAAACATCCACCTATGGGTGATTGGCGTTCCTTCTAGTCACAACGAGTTGTGACAATGTGCCTCGAAAGTGATTGAACAGACGACCGAACACGTCAATCAGACTTAGATCTTGTCCTTGATACGTGGCCACATGAAAACCCATAAAGGGCTGTAGCCAACACGTGTTGTGCAAGAATCCTTAGGAGAAAGGAAACTTTGTCATTAAAGGATCACACTAATCATGTGGAGAAACCCTAATGGTACTTCCTTAATAGCTGACATAAGGACAATTATCCCATTTCCTAATAGAAAAGGTCTTCTTTTAAATTCTTCTCCTTATAACTATGAGATCCTATCTATCAAAAGGGGGACGGAACACGATCTCTCTCCATCATCACCTGAAACTTCCCAAGCCTCATTGGAAACCAAATCCCACTTGAAACCTCAACTTGGAACCTTAACCTAAACCCCTATTCCATCTTCATCTTTCAAGGAGACCATCCCATACTGCCTCACCACCATACTTGCAAATCAAATTTAGATAATGTGTTAATAAAATTAGATTTTAATTTGAATAAAAGTAGACCTTTTGCATCCTTATTTAATGATTATACATTTTGAAAGATATAAAAGAGGATATGAAAGTTACATGTTCATCCCAAAAGATTCAATATTTTATTTGGAGATGTTGTAGATATGCTCTTGTTGTGAATTAAAGACTATGCAAAGTTGCCAACTAGCCTATTAAAAAAGTCCAGATGGTTGTAGTGGAGACTTACAACTAAGCCCTACTTTCATCCGAGTTGGGGGATCTAGGGGTTTGGGGAAGGGCTACCCCATATTGTGTTGACCTTATGTCTTTTGATGATAACAAACTCATTGAGAATACTAATGTTATGAGTTACAAATGAGCAACTATATCAAATGATTCTCTTAGAAGAACTATCTAAGGAGTGCAAGAATATTCTTATGAACAAGAAGAAAAAAATGAAGAAATCAAGTTCTAGAATCTTAAAGTGATGTTATTTGTTAGGACTTGGTGTAATTAGATGATAAGAATGCACTATATGGGCTAAACTCAAACCTGCCCTAGTTTTACCACATCCCTAAATACTAATGGTTAAGTTAGAAAAGATTCTTATGCTCTTCCTAGACTTAAAGACTGAGTTACTAAGAAAAATATAAGTATGAAAGACTAAGGAATCAACTTCCAAACCTTAGGAGTTTCCTACCCAATATTCGAAGGTTGGGACATAATCGATAGTCAATTGCTCATAAGGTAGTAGTTGACTACTTATAACAGTCGAGACTATTATCACCTAATAGTTGACTACCTGTAATAATCGAACCTAGTGCCATACTGGTTTTAATCAGTAACCGACTATCCAATAGACTATAGTTAACTATGCAAAACAATTAAGATTGAGTTACAAGTAACAAGCAATAGTCGAAATGCATATTTGAATTCGATTATGTAATCACTGATTCAAATTCAATTCAATATTCCTTGAACATCTAAAATGTGTATTCAAATTCGATTTGAATAAAATATTGGATATTCGATTTTGAATTCGACCATTTGAAGGAATGGTGGGTTTTAATCCCTTGATTTGCAACAAGGTATGGGCGGGTGAGGGCGATGATTGACGAGTAATTCAAAGTTTTACCATTCAAAGGACAAAAAAAGAGGTATGAAATAGTGAAACGTCTCTTCATTATTATTTTTTATTAGTAGAATAAAAAATAAGAAGTATGAAATGTCTTTTCATTGTTATTTTTTATTAATAAAATAAAATGACATTAAGAAGGAAGTCTATGTTCCATTGAGATATGCCCTTTCATTATTCTTTTATATTAATAAAATAATATTAAATTAAAGTGTGATTTCATCAAGAAATTATCAAGTTTTCTCTTTTTGATAAAAATAATACTAATATATTTAGTTAATATGAATAAAGACAAACAATATACAAATGCAAGGCCATACTCCCTTTTATCAAAAAGATGTTATATCATTATATTTAGTATATTAATATAATTAATATATAATCGGAATAAGATATTTATCAAATCGAACTAGGTCATATTTGAATTTGATTGGATTCCATCGAATCTCAAATTTGAATTCAGATTTTCGAATACTGTTTACACCCCTAACTATTAGAAAAGAAAGATTCCCTCTTACAAGTAATAGTCAATTACTTGATTTTGATAATCAATTGCTTCATGAAAAAAAATGTGATTTTTCAATCATTTGAAGGCTTAATTGCTCTTTCTTCTATTGGTAAGCCTTCAAAATCGTTGGGAACACGCTTTGAATATTTTCCAAAGTGGTTTTATCCCTTCCCAATGGTTCTATAATGGCCACAAGCTCTCTAAGTTTGATTTATGCTATATATGCATGAATTTGATCTAAAAAATTCAAGGAAGTGAAGTGTGCTAAAGTGTTAAAAGTGAAAAAAGAACAAAAATCAAGAGACAAAAGAATGTAAAGAGATTTTGAGCAATAAAGAGTTTTATCTTTGTGAGAAAAATTAAATATCTTTTTATGCTATATTAAATCTCACAATAAACTTGAAACTCTTCGTATGCTATAACCCATTTACTATTATGTATTCTCTTGCATTTGAAGCTATGTATTGCGAATGAATGGTTTGAAAAATAAATGCTTATTTCATAAGTACTTATTTTTTAAATACTTATTTGTGTTTGGCAAATCCTTTCCAAATCTATTTACACTTATTTCTAGTACTTATTCGGGATACAGAGTTCGGTAAGCCACTTAACCAATAAGTACTTATTTTTGCAAAAACTGATAATTTAAGCCCCAACTTAACAAATGCATATAAATGTTATTTTATAAATACTATATTGAACTATTTCAATGAAAATGATAACTCTACCCTTAGCAACACACATGGGCCCACATGTCACACATGTGTCACTACTAAAATCATTAATAATACATAATAGTAATAGAAATTAATAATAACAATAATAATAATGTAGTATTTTCAAAAAGTAACTAAATTTCTTAAACTGTCCCTACTGTTTAGCTAATTGACAAACTTTGCCTTTACTGGTCATATATTATCTTAAAGTACCCCTACTGTTTCTGATAATTGTCATCATCGTTAAATGCTAACGACAAAAATGAAATATCAAATTTACCCTTTATTTTGGTTCAAATTAAAAAAAAACTCAAATCCAAACCATTGTAAAGTTGTCGCCAATTGGACGAAATGACCGCCAGTACCATCAGACACAACGTTGAACCCAACGGACTTGCACTACACAACAAACAACACTAGCATGGCTGGCTGAGAATGTCGTTGACGTCGAGACCTAATTAACTATTCTCTAGTACGGTCCGAACCATCTTGCTTGCCTGTAACGGCGCCAAAATCTTTTTCAATGTCCAAAGCCAAGGTCGGTTTGACCAAGTCCTCAAACGCGGTCAAGGCTTGACAAGTAAAGAGCTACTTCCATGAGCTCATTTGGGAATGAACGACAGTCCTCTTGGTCATTACACAATCTCTAAAGTTCTCTACTCACCAGCTGCAAGCGTAGAAGGAGAGGCTCCCGTCTCCTCCTTCATTTGCTCGATCCATGATTCAAGAGATTGGGTTGAGCTTAGAGATAACGCCCTTCTATTCGTATCTGTACTCATGGGTCGATTTCTTCAAAATCAAGACAAAATGTGGTGGTTTAAGAAGTCCGCCTGCACTTCTAGCAAGACAAAACCTCTCCACCTCTTCTCCAAGGTAAATAGGTAGATGACCTTCCGAAGTCCACCTCCACTTCTAGCAATCATTCCACCAAAAGCTCTCTGAACTGCCTCCACCTGTCTAGCTAGGTTTCCGAGGATGAAAGGACGATCTACGAAACTAGGAGCTGCTTTGGCACTTCGTAATCAACATGATTGGCTGACCTCCTAGTAAATGATATCATGATCTGAGAGAACTTGGAATACAGAGGGTCAATGTTAGTGATTAAAAATCTAAATGTTGAACTGTTGGAATATAGAGGGTTGCGTCAAACAACAATGGCCAACTTCAACCAGGAAGTTGAAGATTTTGGGATTTATAAATATGAGTTTATAAATCACAAGTTTTGGTTGGAAACTCAAATTGTGATTTTGGTTGGGAACTTAGTAGTTGCAGATATCATCAGCTCTTGCAACCCAACTCATATAGGGTTTAGAAAGAACTTTGACAACTCCACCATGACTCTTCTTCTTCTTCTCCAAAGATGTTGTTATAGTTCCGCTAGAGATCATTTGCCGACTAGTTCGGTTTGTCGAGGGTTTTCCAGCACAATCTCTCACCTCATCACTAAGTGGATTAGGAACCCGCTTCGTTCGAACGAAAACCACCATTTCTCTCCCCAAACTAGAGATATTGAGAAGAATAGGAACTCTGTGAGCATCGACACCAGAGTTGAATAAAATCAAGCACATGCGCCTAAGGTTCAAACGGTAGGCACCGACACCCCCACGTTTTAGATGACAAACATTGGCATTGGAGTGAAGACAAGGGCATTATTGTCATTTTTTCAAAATATAACAATCATGTGGTGTGACATGTGAGCGTATTACGATGGATTGTGACGGAACCCTAACAGTAGGGGAGTAATTAGTCAATTGTCAGAAACAATAAGGGTAGTTTAAGAAATTTGCCCTTTAAAAAATTACATTCAAAAAAGTACTTTCATAATGTACTTTAAAAGAATCACTTTTAAAAGTAACTTTATAAAACTACTTTCAAAAACAACAATAATAAAATAATAATTATTATAACAAACAAGAAAGCAATTCATTCGAATATCATTTTTATTAACAACAAAAAATAATAATACTAATAAAAATATTGGCAATAAAAATAATAATTATTAAAGTTAACAACAACAACAACAACAACAACAATAATACTAACAAACAACACTAATAACAACAATAACAAATTATAATAATAAAAAAAGCAATAATAATAATAATAATGATAATAATAATAATAATAATAATAATAATAATAATAATAATAATAATAATAATAATAATAATAATAATAATAATAAANATAATAATAATAATGATAATAATAATAATAATAATAATAATAATAATAATAATAATAATAATAATAATAATAATAATAATAATAATAATAAATTTTATATTAGTAATAAACTAACAATAATAATATTGTATAAATACTAATATCACAGTAAAATAGATAATAAAATCGGACTATCATTCTATTCATGAAGAAAAAAATCTCAACGTTGTTTTTTGTCTAATTAGTCATAAAGGAAATTACAATATCATATAAAAATGACGAAAAAATCATAAATGGATAGGAACGTTAAAAAATGGTTTAGAAGTCACCATACTTAGAATTACTGCCAGCTAGATGGTTGGGTGTCGTCCTAAACTCAAATATGGCGAGAAACAACAATAAAATTAATTAGTTTTCAATAAAAAACTAAAGAATCTCAAAAAACAATGCAAGAACGAAAAATATATCAAGTGAGGTTTCACATATTTGGACACAATAAATGGTTGAAAAGTCGTCAATCATCCATTGTAAGCTCCCTGTTGCTATTGCCGCTACAAGCTCCCTACACAAATGGAGAAGACGATATGGGCTAGGCATTTTCTTTATTTTCAAGGGCATAGGTGGTCATTTTGAAATTTTTTAGGATAATTTTGTCCTAGTGAAATGAAATAAGCACTTATTCTATAAGTATTTAAAATAAATCGGCCCTAGGTTACTTATTTTTTAAGCACCTATTTTTAAAATAAGTATTTGTTATGAGCTTTTTTGCTAAACATAAATAAGTATTTATTTTCCACTTATTGTGTGGTCCCGCCACTTATTTTAAGTGATACCAAATGGGGTTTGAGTAATTTTGATTTATATTTGCATATCAACCTTGTAGAGGCATTATATTGTGCTTTTTGTATACCATGTCATTATTGTTGTATTTGATCAGCTAATAGTTTCTAATTGAATGTTGTTAAGCATTCTAAGATTGAACACCATAAGGTTGGGATAGCACCCATAAATCTATCTAGTAGAAGGTCTTGTTGGCACCCATATGTTCAACTATTATAAACATCTTATTAGCACTCGAAAGTCTAATTGGTGTAAAGGTTTTGCTAGTGTGCATGGGAAGAGAATGTAGGCCTAGTTTGGTTGAACCTCTATAAATTTTATGTGTGCCTTTTGCTTTTTTGTGCCTGTTCTTGACATTTCTTGTTGATATTAATTCTCTACATTGTTATCTTTAATATACTACACAATATATTAGTGTTGTCTATCTTTATTGTATTATTAGTTTGAAGAAGACATTAGTTGGGGAAGAAACCTCATAGAACCCAATTTGCCCCCTCTTGGGTTTGGCTACCTGGGCAACATGAAAGGGAGAAAGATCAAAAGAAAGAAATAAAGAAATACTAGGCAAGAAAAAGAATATTCTTGATGACTTCTGCCCTCATTGTAAATTTGGCCTTGAATCCATAAAGCATGTTCTTCTATGGTCTAGCTTTCCAATCCCCTCTACATTAATGTTAGTAACTTCTTAGAGTGGGTCTTTGGTTGGTTTCTTTCAAATGTTAGTTGCCAAATGAAGAAGAAAAATGGCCTGCTTTCCACACTATATATAGACTACTAGGAGCTTTGGAAGTTTTAGAACAATTTGGTTTTCCGATATGTGGATCACAAACCTCTCCATATGCCTCTACTGTTAACCTCTTAAATGAATAGAACAATGTTGAGCCAATTTACCGCAACAAGCTCCTTTCCTATGCATGGGAACTTACTCCCTGAGGTTGGATGAAATGTAGTTGTGATGTATATTTTACCATCTCATTAGCTTTGACAATAATAGCTTGTTTATTCATGACCATAGGGGTGCCTTGATCATAGCATCAAGTGCCCACGAACAATTTCTCTCTGCAAGTGTTAATTGGAAGCTTCAAAGCTTGCATGCCCTCAAGTGTTAATTGAAACCTATGCCCTCCAGGTGGTCTAGATGATGGCTTCTTTGAATGACAACCCATTCTCCCCTATTGCTGAATCATATCAAACATTTCTAACTTCAGGAATAATTTCTTTCGAAGTGGAATCTTACATGTTCCTTATTCAGCCAACCAATTTGCCCACCCTCTCTCCAAGGCATTCACCTTGTGGTTCTTTTTGTGTTGGCCTAGGACTCCCTAGATGAATTTATAATGCCCTTGAGGCTGACTATCATATGATGTATCCTTCATAATGTTTTTTTTTCCCCTAATAAAGCCATCTTTTACTAAGAAAAAAAGAATCTTCAATCGTAATCAAACAAGGACCAAGTTTGGGTTATCAAGCTAAGCCAAGGTAGAAATGATCATTTCTAGCTTAGCTTGGAAGCCTACTTTGGCTCAACCCATAAATTCTTTGCTTGGGTCTATGTTTTGTATTTAGACTTGGCCCAACCTACAATATATGTGTATGTAAAGGCTTATGGATAAACACTATAGAAAAAGTAGGTTTCAAAATAAGTAGAACTAAAGTAGAATATATGCAATGCAAATTTAATAATAATAGAAGTGCAAATCAAGGTGCACTTAGGATTAGAGGTTAAGATAAAACTCAATGTGACATCTTTTGTTACCATGGTTTAATAATTCAAAACAATGGAGAGGCTGAGTAGGTCTCTTATAGAATAAGAATAGGATGGACAAAATGGAGGGGTACATTCAGTCTTATAGGATAGGCTAACACCATGTAAACTAAAAGGAAAATTCTATAAAATGGTTTTAAGGTGGGAGTGTCATATGGAGTGTTGGGTAGTCAATAAACAACATAACAATCGAAAAAAAAACGAGTATAACCAAAATGCAAATATTAAAATGGATGAACGAAAATGCTAAAAAGGATAGGCAAAAAATGAATTCATTAAAGAACCTAAGAGTAGCTCCAATATGTGCTAAAATAAGGGAAGGTAGACCAAGTTGAAAGGACTAAAACAGTAGAAGAACTAGGGATAAGAGAAAGTCTGTTGGTTGAGGTAGTAAGAAATGATTTAAGGGCTTATAATTAAGGGTGTCAATGGACCGGTTTTAAATTGGACCCCGTCCAGTCCAAAATCAGTTTGGATGGATTGGATGGACCAACAAGACATGTTGGATTGGACCAATCCAGTCCAAAATATTTATTAGATTGGATTGGACCTGGTCCGTCTGTAACAAATTTATATTGGATTGGGTTGGGTTAAGGCAATATCTAGTCCATTGATATAAGATAAGAATTTATGTGTCAATGGACTAGGTTTGTTTTGAAACAAATCTAAATGAAAATGAGTTTAAACAGATTAGATTGTCCATACATTCAATTGGACCGGCAGTCCGGATTTAGAATTTATGTGGTAGCTCCGGGCCAAATCTCCAACCTTAAATATAATATTTATGTATGTAAGGCAATTTTGGGCCCGACCAGGCCCAACCCTGAAAATTTGCGGGCTGGGCTAGGTTGGGCCTGACTGG
>NW_010729156.1:1910675-1934156 GCF_000365185.1 Nelumbo nucifera | reverse complement strand
CGAACCATGTGAAAATTCGGGCAGATTGGGTCCGCCCAAGTTGCACTTTCACTTCATCCAAACCCTAGCGAGTTCATGCATGGAAGGGTCTGCGCTAGGGCCCGGTCCCAAGTGGGATGGTAGGACTTAGGTGTATAGCACTCAATACCGTTGGACTGACTGGACAAGCCGGCTTGACGATTTCAAGAAAAGGAAAAGGGAAAAGCACGCGGAAATTCAAGGGCATTAACGTAATTTCAAGTGAAGATGAGGGTCCGTCGACGCTTTCAAATTTTGACATACAATGAACGAACGTTACACGCAACCTGGAAGCGGGTTCGAACGAAGAGAGCAATTGCCGCCGTTTTGGACACTCAATTCTTCTGCCTTGATATTACTCGCAACTACCTTCCAACGTAATTATCTCCTCCCTTTGTTTTCAGAAATTCCAACCCGTTTTCTCTTCAAAGCCCTAATCATCAACTGGTTGTCTACCTGTTTCAATCCTTTCCTGAGTCCTGACCATCTCCAAACCTAAAACCAGTTGGTTCTTTTATGTGTTCCATCGTTTCTCTGCTCAAAACCCAGAATTTTGTTGTTGTTGTTTTTTTTTGCTCCAAACCGCTCTTTCCATGCTTTCTCCATCTGGGCTTCTTATCTTTGCTTGCATTTTATTCAAAACTCAAACCTGAAGTGTGTTTTCTGGTTTAAGTGTTGGTGGTAGAAGAACAAACTATAGGGGTTACGACCCCAAGAAGGGAATCGATGAAAAGAAGGCGGGAAGAGGAGCTTCAGGAGGTGGATGATATGGAGAGTCATCACGGAAGGAAATGGACGAAAGGCGAAACGATTGGAAGAGGAAGCTTTGGTACGGTTTCCTTGGCCAGGGCGAAGAGACGGAATACGCGTCAAAGCTATTTCCCGCCTGTAATGGCCGTGAAGTGGGCCGAGGTCTCTCGCTCGTGTTCGCTTCAGAAGGAGAAAGAGGTTCTTGCCAACCTCGGTAGATGCCCTCACATTCTTCATTGCTTTGGAGATGAAATCACCACCGAGAATGGTGAGATGATCTATAACATGTTGTTGGAGTATGGGTCAGGAGGTACCCTAGCCGATCAGATAAAGAAGGCGAAAGCGAGTGGTGGGTTGCCGGAATCCGACGTCAAGCGTTATACCAGGTCGATTCTTGAGGGGCTTAATCACATTCATGCTCGGGGTTACGTTCATTGCGATATCAAGCCTGAAAATATCCTTCTCATGTCTCCTCCTGCATCTCCTTGTTGTTCTTCGAGGAAGAGGAAGAGAAAAAGCCGAGGTGGTGACTACGTTGTGAAGATTGGGGATTTTGGATTGGCAAAGAAGGTGTACCAGAACAAGAGGAAGTTGTTGGAGCCCTGCTGGAGAGGAACTCCTTTATACATGTCGCCAGAATCCATTATCGATAATATACAGGAGCCTCCATCGGATATATGGGCTCTTGGGTGCCTTGTGGTAGAGATGGTAAGTGGGAAGCCGGTATGGGATTCTGAACCAGACGTGGACGTCGATGATTTTCTCTCACAGATATGTTTGGGCCGTGAGTTGCCGAGGATACCAAGTGAGATGTCGAAAGAGGGGAAAGATTTTCTGAAGAGATGTTTTGTGAGGACGGCGAAGTATAGGTGGACGGCTGATATGCTCTTGCTTCACCCCTTCATTGCAGGAGAGGGTGTTCAAGAAGTAGGGGAGGTTCTGTGTTCTGAGCCATCAACAAGCGTGGTTTCGTCTTTGTGGTCGTGTTCTTTGACTGATTACTACATCCAACAAGAAGAGGCAAGAGCACAAACCAGTTCCTCCTCTTCCATAAATGACTGGAACCTTCTAGGTGAAGCAGATTCCCCTGTTTCTTCTTGGTCAGAAGATGTTGAGTCATTGAAGGTTCATGCTGTTGGGAAAACTGCAGAAGAAGAGATTAAAGTATATAGGAAGAGAAGGAAGTATAACACGTCTAGTGATGCATTTAAGACATCACCTCAGTCTTCATCAAGTACAGGCCAGCAGCAGTGGTCCAATCGGAACCTTGCAGCATCACCCGAGTCTATTCTTGCCATCCCTGCAGACATTTAGTGTTGAATTATGCATATATAAGAGGATAAGTGATGAGTCTATTTTCATAAGTGGTAGGTTTTGATAGGTCAGCATCCGTACGAGGTCTTTGACATTCTCTTTCCATTCTTTCAAAATTGGTTAAATCAATTCATTCATTGTAAATCTTGGATACAGAATTACAATTTGATTGACTTAATGAAATTCCTTGTTTTTGTTAACCATGCTTGTTGGATTATACTTATGTTTACTTGTTAAGCATTAATGAATATTAAATATATATGATGATGAACATGAATATTAAATACAATGGCTCCAAGTTTTAGGCTTTTTTCTTTTGATAAATTACTGGGATTGATGGAACTGTAGTCTAACAAAAGGAAGACTTACACAGTCAACTAATAGAATATTATGCAACACAAAAGAATAACAGGAAGTTCATCTAAGATCGTGTCTCTTTACTATTGCTTCATTAGTGAGCCAACCTGCTGCAGAATTTCCTTCCTGGAGAAGTGGAGAGTGCAAAAAATCGACTTAAGAGACTCTTCCTCTATTGGAAACATGTCCATGATGGTGGAGTTAACCTGCCATGATGAGTGGATATGTTGATTGAGACTATGCATGACTACTTGTGAGTCTCCTTAAAGAACCACCTTAGTGATCTGCAGGTCCTCAAGCAAGTAGGATGCTATCACCCTAGATGCCCAAGCTTCAGGCAACAATATTGGGACTTTTCCCAAATATTTGAATCTTCCTTGAATTGGAATCCCGGCATGATTCCTTGCAAATACATCCTATAGTTGCTTCACCTGTTATTTAATCAAAGCATCAAAATTATTATTATTTTTTTTGATAAATGAATGAATTTTATTAATCACCAAAGATAAGAAAGTACAAGCTTCCCAAGGAGAGGCACGAGATGCAATCTCTCCATACTAGTTAAATACAGCTTTCCAATTTACTAGAACAAGTTACAAGGTAGCACAAAAAAGACCCTCCCTGGAAACCCCCTGTTTGACCAAAGAATCAGCCATAGCATTAGCTGACCTGCTTACCCATTTAACATCAACTCTCATATTACTAGTTAACCACTTTACTTTTTTGAGGAGGTCTCTGTAGCCCCAAATGACAGCATCTGGGTTTAAAAGCCACCCTATTACCACCCGAGAATCCCCTTCAATTAGGAGATGTTCCACCCCAAGCTGGTTGGCAATCTGGATCCCCCTTGTACAGCAGCTAGTATTTCTGCCCTTGTAGAATCTAAGCATCAAAATTAATTTCAAGTAAAGTAAATTGGGGATGGTTCCTTTTACGATATTTTCTTTTACTTTATCATCCAACTTTGATCAGCTTTGAGCTTTTCATTGTACTCACTCACTACAAAACCCACATTTTCAAATACAAAGTATGGGTTCACTATTTTGTTGTTGAAGACCTGTTCATTTCTACTCATCCATATGAACCAAATTCAAGTGTTGGGCTTTGTTATCTTAGTAATTCTACTCAGTTGCTTTTCATTTTCTCTTAAGCCTTTTATTTGGAACTCCTACTATCAAGACAAAAGCAAATGAACCTATGCAATCTATTTTTCTTCTAGTGGCTGAAATGAACAAGAAAAAAGTGCACTAAAATAACATGAACAGGCCAAAAAGCAGCATATTGCTTCTTTTGTTTATTTTCAGTTGTTCTTGTGGAGAGTGGGATGGTGGAACAAGACTTAAGGAGTTTGGTCAAGACTATTAATGACAAAATTACCACAAGAGTTTTCATTTGCTAAACTGTGTATTCATGTAGATTCCTCAGTCAATTTATTACTCACAAACAGCTAGTAGAGTAATTTCAAAGTGCAAAATGCTTGGCTTGTTTGATGGTTTGAGACCTTGATGGGAAAGCATTTGACCTCAATGTTGAGCAGTAGGGTCTATCAATTTTAAGCAGGAAATTTATAAGACTGATTTTTATACAAGTTGCCACCTGTATGAGGATTGGCAAGGCTTCTATAAATGTAAATAATGTGTAACCATTTATAGCATGTAAAATCAGTCGTTTGACAATGATTTGAGGGAAGTAAAAGGATAAGAGGAGTGATTACATGGTTATGAAGACAACACGGTGGCCCTAGGTTCCAACCCCATAAGGCTATGACAATGGTCAGTAATAAGCCTGGTTGGTGAAGAGGCAAACAACAAGGATCAAACATATCCCTAGTGCCAAAGTGAAACACCATGTCGGTGGAAATTGAAATTTTCTTGGTGGTGGTGGTGGTGAAGGGTGCCAAAGTAATTGCAAGCAGAAAACTATATTTAAGTGCATTAATATGTTATTTGAAAACCTTCTTGCAATTCTTTTGTCATAGAAATTGTCCTTCTTTATAATAAAATTCTTTTAGAATTGTATAAAAATGTAAAATTTCTTCCTTTAGCATTTATTTAAGTCACAAAACCATCACAGTAGTAAATATATACATATTTGTTTATCTTGTGAATGCAGATTTGGGCATTCATTTCCTTCCTTTTTGAGATGGATCCCCAGGGAAAAAAATACCATGACTGATTATTTAGCTAGTGGGGGAGTGGAAATGATCCTTTTGTACAGAGATAGCTCTATCTCTCCATAATTTCTAAGGTTGGATCTGTTTATGGTATTTTGTGTACATCACCTCATGCACTTCTTCTGTTTTGTTTCAATAGAAACATTATTTTCTTAATAAAAAAAAATTAAATATTCAGTTAATAAGCCATCTAAAGGAATTTAAAAGACTAATTTATAGAGTGAATTTTGAAACAGTTAACAAATCACAGAAAATGAAAACACTAAATACAACAAGAAAATCATGCAAAGAAAATAAGAAAAGAAATTCTCATGGGATCAAAGATTCTAAATTACAATGTTTTGGTAAACCTTTAAAGACTTTCTATTATGGAGAACCAGAGAACTTTTTTTTTTTTTTAATATTTTTGCTTCATGGGGCCATACAACAGGGGCTAACCCGTCCCCCATCCCCTTAACCCCCCACCCCCCAACCCTGGTGGAGAACCAGAGACTGCTAACAGACTTAAACATCTGATCCGATGAAGTTGTACCACTTGTTTAGTTTGTTCATAGAAGTATCTTTTTGTATATTCCCCAGTGTTTAGGAAACTGGACTGGACTAGCCTGTCAGATTGGTTGAACTGCGACCCAGGCATATATCTGGTTTGGTCATAACTTAAAACTGGAATAGGTAGAAAACTGTCCAAAACCGGCTGATCAACTGGTTTAACCAAAAAACCAATGAACTGGTCTGGTTTCTGCCCCATGAACCTCTTCCTTTTCCGGTTCTATGTTGAACCCGGTTCTCTAATCATTGATATTCCCTATTTACAGCTCCTATATAGGATTTTCTGTTTGGTAATAATACTATACTATATCTTTTTTCCAAAAAATGTATATAATGATACTGAGTATTTTCTAGTGACTTGATTTGAGCAATTGGATGCAAGGACAAAAGGACTTAAAACATCTGACAGAAGTTGATAGTGGTGATCAAATATTGCTCCTCTTCTAATGGAACGTTGTTCAGAATCCCCTTCTATACACATGATCCAGGGGTATCTCTAAGTGGAAGAAAGCCCCAACCATTCTCCAAAATACCATACTTTGCATGATAGGATTTTATTCATCTGTCTCTGAGGTTAGAGGTCAGTCCCACCTTTCCATTCGAAGAGAATATTTTTTTCCCATTCAACCAAATGGGAAACTGGGCAGGGATTTGGGGAGGAAGAAAATGGCTTTAAGCATGGAAAGAGTGGTAAAAGGTGTTAATGCCAAAAGCAATTTTTCACTGAAGTCGAAAAATTTAGAGGGACCAAGTAATGGTCAATTGGTTCATATAACAAAGGTTTTCTCTTGGTTGAAAGAGGATCTCTTTGGAGCAGGTCCTTGTAACAAATTCAAGAGAAGGTATAGGAGGAAGAGGTTGAAAGACAAGGACAGAGTTAAAAATAGGGAGGATGAAGGTTTAACACCTAAGAAGGTTCAAACTTCTCTGGAATTGGGGACCTCAGTTCTTAATGAATTACTTCCTGAGGTTTCGATCTAGATCATAACAAGGCTGGCTCAGATTTGGAGGAAGGGTTGGAGTTGCAGGAGAGTGACAATGAACAGATTTTGGATTAGGTAAGAGAAGTTGAGAAGAAAATTGGGCTGGAAGAAATGGTAGGTATGGAAGTTCAAGTAATTAATGGGTCTCTTCTTGGGTGGGGAAGAATTCTCAAGAAAAACTTCCATGAACTTGGAGATGGGAGGGAAAGATAAGGCCAGTAAACTTGATGGCTGAAGAGATTAAGAAGGAAATAGGATTCTCTCCCTTTTTTGGGATGAACGGTTTGACATTTGGTTAGGTTTTTGAGGCTTTTTGGATTAAGTAGAAGTGGGTTTTTTATTTTGTTTTTCAGAGAGGATCAGTGGGAATCTTTGAGGTTTTTGGGTGTTTGTTTAGATTGTTGTATTTACTTTTTTAGGTGATCTCTCATCACCGGGTGATGTATCTTTTTTTTAAATGAATTTTCATTTTTGTTTATCTTAAAAAGACATCAACCAAATGGACTTTCTTCTCATCATTGGATCCATTCCCAATAAAATGTTTTCTTCTCCAAGGCCTCAGCCACCAGTTTCATCATGGAAATGTGCAAAATTTTAAATGCTGAATTGCTGACAAAGAAAGAACAGAAATACTCTCTTCTATTTCATATCTAATAGCCTGTTTGGATCCCACATGAAATGGAATAGTCTCTCTTTTTATAAGGGTTTTAAATTGCATTTGACCCAATAATGTTGTCATCTGAAATGGACTCATTTTCTGTTATTCAGAAAAACTGAATGAGTTCATTTCTTAAAATGCTGAAGTGACCTCATTGCAATATTTTATTAGCAAATTGGAATACTTCCATTTTAGATGCTCTACTTGTGCTCTAGGATGAAATGCAAAATCAAATGAAGCAATTTCATTTTACATGGCACACGATGAGTGTTGTATTGTAGAAGACTATATCAGAGTGGTTCCTGACATTATCCACCAATACTCTCTATATAATAGGATGAATCAAAGGCATCAGTACTTCTCTTAAAATAGGGTCAGATGATTTAAGAAGTCTATAACTTATACCTGTTGATGGGACAGTTTGGATTGATGATCCTCTGTATCATGCATATAGTAGACTCCAATTGATAAAAGTGGGTGTGCTCTTTAAGAAAAAAACGCATGGCATTAACATGGACATTAAGATAAAATCATTTATCTGTATGCAATGTTTTCGGTAACCTCACATGTTTTTGTAGTGCAACAGAAGCACTTGCTCTGATGTTTGTCCTGATAGGGAAATTATTAGCAGATTACATTCTTGAGGTACTCTGCTATGAACTCTTACCTTCTGAAGAATACACTGCAAAGTCAATTATTTGTATCATTGTTAGAGGGTTTTGGTCATGCCAAGTTCAGATCTGCATCATTGTCCCAACTAACTTTGGTCATGCCATGTATGTATATATGTATCTACCTATCTACTACACACACACACATGTATGTATGTATTAAAATAGGCAGGTCATTTCATATATAATTCTATATCTGGCTGAAAATAATTAGCAGATTACTGACACCTGGCAGCCCAATGTGCACATGATGATGTCATCAACTCTGCTGGATTTAAATTACATTCAATTTGGTGATCTCTTTCCCTCCCTCCCCCTACATTAATGGGTTCTCTGTTGATGGCCTGTAGTATTTTTGCACCTATTTGGGACCCCCTTGAATGCAGAATAGTAGAATACCACTGCTTCTGTGAGTGAGGATTTTATAATATGCATCTCGCACCTCTTTGTGGGAAACCTTCACTGTGTAACTCTTCTATTGATCTTTAACAAATCTTGTATTATTTATCAAAAAAAAAAAAAGATTTGCAAGTTGAGAAAAAAGCTAAAGGATACCAAAAATTGGAATAGTTAATGGTACAGCAGTTATGAGCTTACATTCCACTCCATTGGTATGAATTCCCCATTATGACATGATGATATATTGATATCCTTAATTGTTGGCATCTCTGTTATTAGATAACTGAAAATAAATGCTGATTATGCTAAAATTAAAAATAAAAACCATTTACCTTAAGAAATGATTTTCTTTTCATACTTTAAGAAACTGAAGTGCTTACATATATTAGGCGAGAAATACTTGATAGCACAAGAAGATAATAAATGTCCAAATTTTTTGGGTGATGATATGCATTAAATATAATATGTAGAAATTTTTTGTGCCAACTACTAGAACTAAAAAGGATAAAAAAGAAAAATAACTGAAAAAAGAAAAGGTAATTACACAGAAATTGGTCCTCCTGGTTTTGTTCAAATGGTATTAGTAGTACCTGTCATATGTCCTGTTGATTTTAAATTCAGAAGAATGAGTATTAAAGACCTCTTCTTTAACATCCAAAGTGTGGAAAGTAAAATATTTCTTACTGCTATTACATCATCTAATTATCCCATGCCTGCTAAACCAGGATAAGCATAGTGGTCATCAATTTCCATGGGGAGTTAAGATGGATCATGTGTATTTTCAAGTTTGAACTACATGATTATGCAATATTTGATTTCTTAATTTCTGATTAACAAACTTTTTATGTTGTCCATGATAAAAAAATCTAGTTTTTCTATCTGTGTTTGAAAACACTTGATTGGTGTGCTAGAGTCATCTGAATTGTGAATTTTGGGTTATAGCTGCATGAGAGGTGTTGACAAGGTTTGCAGTATCAATACAATATGGTCCTGACTAGAGATGGCAATTTTCCTCGTATAGGGACAGGGATGGGAACCGGGGTGGAGACGGGGATTGATAGTGATACCTGAATTGGGACAGGGACAGGATGGGGAGTGAATTCCCTGTCTTGCCCTGACCCCAATTATATATATTAAATATATACATATATAATATTATTTATATCAAAATATATTTAAAATATTTTTATATTTTAAAAAATTTCCCTTATTTTAAGTAAATCTATTTTTAAAAATAGTTTGAATTTAAAAATTTCGGGGTTTTGGGTCTTCGATAGGGAACCCATCCGTCTCCATGAGGGTCAGGGATGAAGGGTCATTTTTATCCTTGGTGGGATCAAGGTCGGGGATGGGGATTTGTTTCAAAGTCGGGGTCATGAATGGGGAATATGGTCCCTCCCCGAACCACCCTGTTGCCATTACTTATATATATATANGTTGCCCACTAAAACAGTGGGACCCGTCATGTATAAGATTTACAGTGTCAGATAATGTTGGTAGTTTGTTGGAACATATTTTGTTGGCAGGTTATTATATATATATATATATATAATTTGAGGGTTATGACTCATGGGCACACGACATGGGTGGAAAGTGGTACTCTATAAACTCACTTAATTGATGTATTCAACTCCTGTTAAATTGCATTTGCACGTTCCTCTATTATCTCATAAACCACATATATATGTAACATTCTTTTGGCATTTTTCCAATGTTTCACAAGGTATCCCAGTACTAAATACTTTACATAGACTAATATGTGTTTACACTTTATTTATAGTCATTTGAGCATTAGATTTAAGTGTTATTAATACATTTTGTGGCTTATATACGAATTATCATAGCATAACCATGCATGTTCTAACCATTCCTTTGCATCCATGAATTCCCAAGTGTATTCTAACACATATCTTACTATTAGCAACCTTGGGTGTTGAGCTCTTCAACCTTGTTAAGCTTTCCAGATTGTTCTTGAAGAACAGGGATGTATACCATTTACTGAGTTTGATTGATGGACTTGTCTCTACCTCTCTCTCTAACATTCAATGTTTTATTAATGGTCATACAAACCATGCACACACAAAATGAAACACATGTTACAACTTTTTCAAGTTGCAACTTGTGAGCATGGGGATGTAGGTGAAGTTCAAGAGCTGAAGACCTGTGGAATATCTATACAATCTCTCAATGCGGTACTTGTATTCTCTTTATTTTACAGTCTTATCAATTAAAATAATAAATTTGGTTTGTGCAGCTTGAATCCAAAATAGATAATAATCAATTGGTTCAATATGACCCCTAATTACACCATCCCACCCCCCAAAAAAAGGAAGAAGAAAAAGAGTAAGAGTGAGAGACGTGTGTAATGCTTTTGAAACAAGGTGGCAAAGAGCAAAAGATGTATATGTTAGTGTTACCTATTTGGATATGTTACTATTTCTTTTTCTTATTTTTAGTCCTCGCTTTTTGGTAAGTTTACCCAGGTATGCACTTAACTGGGTAAGTGTTTCTCAGGAATGATTTACCCGGGTAAGTGCATTTACCCATGTTCTTTTATTTTCCAGGTAAACAAGGCAATGCCCATTCTAGCCATAAAAATTCATTATTAAAAGGGGCATTTTTGTCTCATTCAAGTGCTAGTGACTTTCCTCATAGATGGGAAAGTTATTTACCAACCTAGGAGAACTTTCCTTGAACCCCACATAAATCTGAAAAAAGAAGATAGGTTTCCTGGTCAATGGGAATTAAAATCCCATAATTACCATTGACAAATTTTCCCCCCTCAAAAAAAAAAAAAAAAAAGAATCCCCTTACAGATAAATTACAGACTGCCACCCTGCACTCATGGGGTGGTGACACTCAACTTCCTGAACTTTGTTTTGTGTGACAGAGAACCCACTAAAACCTAGGAGGGATTCAATCCCAAGTCTCCACCAAAACCAATAGAGATCTTACCAACCAGCCATTTGCCACCTTGCAAAAAATGAGTACATAGAGATGTTCCCAATTTATGGCTGTAATGGCAGTTGGGACTGTGTTGGGACGGACTCGTGATTCACGAATGAACTGTTGTGTTTGAATGTCAGTTGATAGGGATCTCTGCGGATAGAATGAGGTTCAGGTTTGAGTTGGGGACGTGCTACCCCCTCGTGTAGCCCCTTCTGTCTATAAAAAAAGGAGTGAGGTTTGAGTTGTTTCTAACCTTAAATTGTTTAAATGTCACTTGGGACTTTGTGCTGTGTAGTTGCTACAACCCAGCCTGAGCCCAGGTTTCTGTGTACAGGCCCGACCTAGGCCCGCAACAAGCCCACAAAATTCCGGGTGGGGCTTGGGCCCAACACTTTAGACTCGGAGTGAAAAACAGCTCGGCCTCCTCGTCAGTTATCTTAAGGTTCTAAACATTGATTACCTCCGAATATAAGGTAAATCCAAATTTTATTCGTTTATATTAACATTTGAATTGAATCTTATCTTATTCACCATTGGATTTGAAGTTAATTCCGATTACAAATATGTATAAATATATACAAGATACAATTTTTTGTTCATTACATATTTATATTTTCACTCTTCTCAAATGGAACTTAAGATTTAGTTTGGAAGGAATACAAATACGAATATGTACAGTACAAATACATACAAAATAATACAAAATACAAGATTTTGTATTCTACATATTTATATTTATACTCTTCCAAAATGGAGCCTTATATGTTATAAATTACAAATGGTGAAAACATTATAAATTATTAATATAATAATCTAAAAATGATCGATATTGCATATCATTAACAAAATATATTAAAAATAAATTTTATGAAACTTGAATTAATAATTATTTAGTAAAAAGACAACATTCAAACCAACTTCAATAAAAGGCAATTATCCAATGCTGGTCCAAGCTATCTGGGGTCTTCGGAAGGACTGTCCTAAACTTTGGCATTCAAATTGACTGCTTTCATGCTCGAATCTGTGTTTTGACGCTTGTCAGCCTGAGATTCTATACAGCAAGCAATGTCCTGTTCAAACTTTTTTTTTGTTTGAAGACCCAAACAAACCTTATTAGTAGATAGAATTTAATTAATTAATCATATACGTTTAAATCAAATACAATTGGATTTTATTAGATTAGACGGGTGGATCCATGTTAAATCCAATTATAAATTAATCAAATTCATATCACCCTTAACTGGATCAAATTTGAATTCAAAATTCAGATAAATAGATACCATTTACAGCCAAAATAGTTTCAATATCTAATGAACCCAATTAACATTTTAGTGGGATTGTTGAATTGTGGATCCCATCGAAGTTTGAGGGGGTAGGTACTCTATTTGGTGAGCTTTACACTGAAATATTCTCCTTGAATAATTTTTGTCTATTATTCACTTTATCCATATCCAGAGTTCAGATCTGTGCCCCACAAGTGGGTGCCCCACGTCCCACCCCACATCCCCGCCCTGTATTGGGAACATCTCCCGATGATGACATCATCGGAACTGATACTATCATCGAGAGTTGTTCCCAATGCATAGCGGGGATGTGTTGTGGGACGTTGTGGAGCGCAGATATGAACTCCTTTATCCAAGTATTTCCTTAATTGCTTCAAACAACATGAAAACCGACAGAAGAAATATTTTCTTTATCACCAAATTTCCTACAAAACAAGGTTCTCAGTATCAATAAACTAAAATGCAAAAATTGCATTTTACACATTTTAAAGTTGTCGGTCCATACATGGGGTCTTGGAAGGGCTGGATATAGTTCTAACCTGTAGCATTTTTTGCATAAAATGACCGCTTTTCAAACTCAAATCAGTTGGTGAGATATCACAGTTGACAATTTTAATGCTATAAAGTTTTAATGTAATTGGTAAATACACCTCATAACAGATGAAAAGTAAATACACCACATGATATCTTTTATATGATTGGTTGATATAAAAATTCAACGTATCACAAATGTTCATTTCTACACTGTGGTAGGACTCTAATTACACTTAAGACACCTCCTAAATCCTTATAAATGGTGTATCAGTTTGTTCAAAAACCAATACATATCATAAGATACATAGTAATATATTGTAAAATTTTGAACTTTGCTACAAAATAAATACCAAGGTTTTTAAAACCGACCCGGAGACCGAGTCAGTCAGGGGTCTGGTTCTCGGGTCGAACGGTCCGACCATTCGAACCGAACAATTGGCCCGTTCTGACAAAAAATAAAAAACGGTTAAAACCGCTGAATAGTTCAAACGGTTCAACTGCCTGGGTCAGCAATTTGCTGACCAAATCAATGGTTTTTTTTTTGCAAAAATCCGGTTTTGGGAAAAAATGGAACCGGTCACCTGACTGGTTCCCGTTTTTTCCGGTCCGACCATCTGGTCTGGTACAGTTTTGAAAACCATGGTAAATACAGCATCAATTAATGGATATTGAAGCCATGACAGCATGAAATTCAGTAATGGCATCCATCACTTTAGAGTTAAATGTCTTTATCAGATTACCAGTATACATGATGACAATTAAACCAAATTTTGTGAAGTAAAACTATGTTTAAACAAGAATTTCATAGAATTCAAAATCAGGTTTCATTACATTGTCGTTTTTGTCTATGCACCCCTTAGATTTCATTGTATGTTTGTAAAAATATTAGAAGCATTACACAGTCCAATTGATCCCAGGTCTAGCAGGACGTATTAGAACAATTGAATCCCCATATATTCTTCATATTGGATTATGTTACATAACGCTAACTAAACATTTGTAAACCGGGACTGGCAGAGTTGCAGTATGTGGGTACATAGCTGCAATTGGTAAGCTTTGAGATTATGATATGCTTCATTAGTGTGCTGTCTATCTGATTGGCATTATAACTTGGGCCAATGCAAAAGACACTCCAGTTGATAGCAATAATTCAGTCTATGTTGACAAACGAGAATTCAGATACAGCAGAATCAAACTTTATATTTTTATGACATTATATTGAAATAATAAATATACATGGTGCAGTTTGCCATATGGCTGGTAAAATTACAGCAACTGAACCTTTGACCTATGTAATATACACTGGATGATATAAACAGAACTTGAGAGAATAAATAATAAGCCCAGTACAAGGGCCCAACAAAGCAACAAATCAAGAATTGACCATGAGAACAATAAAATCAGCTTCAATGGAAAAACATCAGGCAGAGCACCCGGCATTTCAGTCAATTTTGTCATTCTGTCAGCTCGACAGATCCCCAGTTCTGGCTTCATGAAATTTCCCAAGATTATGATATTTCACAGAAGTATGATGTCAGGGCTGTTTGTTTCCTTCAGCATGTGGTTAAGTAAAATAGCTGACCAACCTTAGCACCTTTAGGTTTGATCACCATGGTTGAGGAAGTTCTTAGATAATCCTTGCAGGAATATATCTTCAAAGGGAATATCACAAGCATCCCATTGGAGATGTTGTCTTGATATGGAGGTGCCTTTTCTCGCCCTCTCATTTTTTTTCTCTATTTTGCATTATTTTCTTTCAAATAACTCTAAGCTCGTGGAAGCTACCCCTCCATAGAAGTACACAACCAATTAAATAACTGCACTCCATTCTGCTTAGTCTTTATAGTGTATCTGATCCTTCTATACAGCACATTGGGCCAGCATTTTGCAAATGCTCACAGTAGTGTTCAGTTGAAGAAGTATGGAGATTCAAGAACTTCTTTCAAGTCAAAGTCGCCTCTATCAGGAAGTGGAGGAAATGTCAACAATGGAAAGGATACCTGGAAGCTCTCTAGCAACTGGACACAACCAGAACCAGAATTAGGACAATGAAGAAATAACTGAAATAAAAGCATCACATTAATCTGTCATTTCTTTGATGGCATAGTTAGTACACAAGGAACCCATTGTTTCACATCTAGACCCTTAATAAAAATAGAATACTAGATTAAATATGCTTACTCTCTCAAGTATTGGCATGTCGTAAAGCTCCACAAATTTCTCCCTAAGAATCTGGTTCATTCTATCAACATCACATGCATGTGTCCAGAAGGAGTCATGCACTCCTGCAAAACAATTTTTTTTTAGTAAGTTAAGAATTTACATACAGAATTGAAAATGCTGATTTGGCAGAACATATATAGTTCAGATACAGGAAATAGAGAGTGAGACCAGGTTCAAAAGCCTATCAGAAATTACAAATATTTTTAGTTTCCTTATGGGTTTACTCATAGGACATTAATTCGTAGTATTGGTGACTTAAAATGAGGATCTTTACTGTAGCTGAATAAATAAAAATGAAAATAAAGACATCTAGATATTCAAACCTAAACATGCTCTAGCCTCAGATTCATGATCCAAGTTAAAATCCAGAATCAATGCATATACAACCCAACTCAGTCTTAATCCCAATCATTTGAAACCAGTTGCAAGAATCATGTCCAAACAATTTTTCTCCATAGAATCAGTGCATATGGATTAAAAAATAACAAAAAGAAGTTAAGGCACCTCTGTGTCACCAGGTAGATTCCAGCATTTGTCTTGAACATAAGAGTTCTGTGACAGTATTGCACTACCCACTAAATACTGTGTACGGTTGTCTGGCTCATTCACTCAGTGATTAATGATCATCAAAACTTATTTGAACCAATGATCGATTATTCACTCAAAAATACAGTATTGCCTATTGCTTTTCCCTGTTGCACCCTACCTATCCCCATGTTTCTTGCCAATTCCTCTTCCATTAAAGAATCCAAGTACCATTTTTATAAAAATTTCACCTATTATTTTTCAACCTAACCAAGATAATGCCATAAGTTGTCTCAGCTAACTAAATTGAAGATTTCAAACATTTTCAGATCAAGAGGAAACCAAAGCCAATTCTCTGTTTCTTCTATGAACTGTTCATACAAGAATTGATGACACAAAGCAGTTGTTCCACAAAATAGTGGAAGATTTGAATGGGATTTCGATCTAAATGGTTACAGCAAAATAAAAGGAAAATTATACTCTAATTGAATAATTCTTAGTTTTAGAATACAAAAATAGTTGTTTCACCTTTCTTTTTTCCTCTCTCTCTAAAAGCCATACATGATCCATTTTAGTGATATTTTTGTAACCAAACGTTCTCATTACAGAGTTCCAATCTACTGCTGACACAAATTAGCAAGACAAACCTGCAAAATGTAAGCCGGCATCCCTGCAGGCAACAGCAGTCATCATCATGTGTGACCCGTCAAGAGAGTGTACAAAATTGGGTGGAAATGCTGTTCTCTGTCTTTTAACCTCAACCTGACGTTGGAGACAAGAGCCAAGTTTCAGAAAATGCTTATCACCTAAAGAAAGAGAACAAAAATACAGAAAGAAGATTGAGAWACCAAATCACCCTCCCGCTGCAAAGCCAAAACCTGAAGGGAAGTTCTAACCTGCAACCACAACATGCACATAAGTAAAACATGGTTAACATTTAAAAGGTTACACCAAGGTTCAAAGTATCGGAAAGACAATTTTAAGAGACGTATCAGGATACGCTTTGGATACAAATAGATACAGACTAAAAATTAAGATACCTATAAATATGTTAGGAAATTCAAATATATCCTAAAAAAACATATATTTATTAGTATATAAATTTTAATAATTAATTCTAGCATTTATTAATAAATATCCATTAAGAAAAGAGAAAATTTACTTAAAAATAATAATGCATACGACCATAACAAACAAATGGGCATGGCCTAGTGGTGTCTTATGGTTGTTAAAACCTAGTGAGTAAGGTTCGAATCTTGCCATTGTTTAAAGTCTATAGTTTTTATACTAACAAAACGAAATTAATGAGACAGGATCATTAATTAGCGAAATTAATGAGGGAGTATCATTAATTAGTGGAATTAATAAGAGAATTCGCTAAAATTCAAATTTAAATTTAAAGTAGGAGTAATTGACTAATTAATGAAAGAAAAGTTAGAATTAAATATAGAATTAATTAAAGAGATTAATGAATGAAGAGCACCCAAAAAAATCAAGTGTATCGATGCGATACATACAAAAAGAAACGGAACAGATGATTTCTACACATTCCGCATGCTGGGCTCTTGTCGGAACGATATGTATCAGCCGATACGGCCCGATACGTTGCGAAATTTCAAACCTTGGGTTACACAATGTGCAGGAAAAATCAAAGGAGCATTGTTTTTTTTTTTTTTTTTTGAGGTACGACAAGAACTTCTATTCAGGTAAAAGTTACAGCACCATGAGAGGCACTCAAGTTTTTTGGCTACAGGGAGTCAGTTTGGGAGTGCATTATGCAACATCTTCCAAAAGATGTACTTCTCAGAACAAATGTATCATCTACATTTTACAATAGATGGTTCGCATATAAAGTACAAAAGACTTCAAAAATAGGAGCCACTGCAAATCCCTTGCCACCTCGGCACCTCCCTTTCTCAAAAGAGAAATGAAAGTAAAAGATTTTATTTTCAATAATATGAGAGGCATGAACAAAGATAAACAGTTTAGGTATAAATTGCTTTAGTTGGAAGATTCAAGGAGAAAAATGTAGTTATTAGTTTGGGCATTAATAAAAAGTAAATCACTATGAAGAAAGAAAATATCAGGAAACCTGAATTTTTTTTTTTTTTTTTTTTTGGGGGGGGGGAGGATCCCAGATCAGATATCAAGAGTAAAAATTCATGATCACTTGAACTTTAAATCCTTCCATAAATTTTATTTGTAGGACCATTTCCCTCTTTTTCACTAAGAATATGCCCCTTGTCCAGTTATTTTCCAATTGAAAATTTTACATGGTTAGCATCTCAGACTCCAGGATTTTTATGGACATCTATTTTGATGAGATTCCATTAATCTGAAACACTCACAAGATGCCTTTGAGGTTTAAGATAAGGTTGCACAACTGGGAGCCCCAGAGGAGTTGTCCACCTCACAGGCTGGTTCTCTGATGCAATAACCTGTTGCAATCATCCAGTGGTTACAAAAAACATATCCAAATCTTTCATGGTAATGAAATTATTGATGCTATCAACAGTCATTAGTCAATACACATGGTAAGAGGCATACCTTTGCACAGTCACTAAGCCATCCCATTATACTACGTGCAGCTTGAAACATCTCTTCAAGAGCAGTCAATGTTACCTATGAACAAGATGTTCCGGACTGATGATTAATAACAAAAGTGAAAAATAACTATGATCTACGACATCTCTATACATGTAATTCCTTGTGCACCTAAGGCATGAACCCATGTTGATTTTTCCCCAGTTGATAATAGAGATCAAGATTTTTTATTGAAAACAGATAGCAGTGCAGTATTAGAAAACTCCCAAAGGAACTCAAAAGCTTTTATTGAAAACACAGATAAAAGCATAGACATTAGAAAGCTCCCAAGGCAGATGAAACAAAACCCACAACTCAGTCAGCCTGCATACACCAAAAAAAATCTATTCAGAGGGGCCTAACTCCATGCTGAGCATGGCAACTCCCAGATCTAGAACATGGACGCAGACATAGATATACATTGATACACATATTTGCAAATACATGTGTATGCTCTTGTGCTTGTAGTAGGGGTGCAAACCAGTTATCAGATTTGGAGAATTAACAAAGCATTGGACCTGGGCCCTTGGGTGGGACCCATTCACACAAAGATGCAGCCCTACCTTGGGGTGCAATTTGGGCAGGCTCGGGTTGAAGATTTGCTAAAATTTGAATGATGACACTGTAATTTCCTCATATTGGATACCCGACTTGCACCCCTATATGCTTGTGAATTTTGTGTATGCCCAAAATCCAAATATAAAAGAAGAATAAATATCATGGTTCACAGAATGGAACTGCATCTGAAACATCTCCATACATCTTTAATAGTAAAATACAGACAGCTTGATTCACATATGTTCAATTGTCTCTTATGCATATTGACATTTGAATCCTGTTGAATGTGTGTTTGCATACTTAAAATCTATAGATTAATATATATATATATATATATATATCATCATCTAAAAATATTAGAAGTTTCCCACAGCTGTGTTCCTATATTTGGACATATTTGCTTTTGCTCCCACCCCCATGTTTTTTGTGTTTTGAATTCATCTCCCTACATTATCTAGATTTCATGAATCCATATTCCTGATGTTAACAGCCATCCTTGTTATTTAAGAGCATACATGGCTGGCATATTTTAAACATTTGAATAAAAGAAGTCCTCAAATCCACCGATTGTGTTAGTCTTAGAAGACAATGATGGGATACTATTATGAACATAAACTTGCTTAACATAAAGGGATTTTCAGGTTTTCCAGTAAATAGACTGGCATGTATTATTTTTTGACAAGTTTATAAAAAGAGAAATAATCTTACAATTTATGACACAATTTGATTCAATTTTCTCTACGATTTATGGTACAATTGCAATTTTCAAAACATTGGCCCGAGTTGGGCTGCAGGCCTGGGTGGACCTGTCTCTTTTTTTTTGGAAATTTCTTGTTTTTCTTGCTAAGTGAAAATTACAGAACTAAAAAATAAAACTAAACAAAAAACACGAACAATTAACAAATTAGACAACAAATTGAAAAAATTCTAAAAATTTTATTTCATTTGAATTTAATGTATACAATTGATTTGATCAATTGGTCATATATGAAATAATAAAATTAAATTGAAAAATATTACAATAAATTTGGAAAAAAATAGTATAATAAAATTGAAAATAAAAATTTATATACACATCTATGTATGTATGTAGGGGTGTCAATTGGACTGGATTTGGTCCAATCCGGTCCAGTCCAATGTGAGTCCATTACAAATGGACTCGGTCCAATCCAGTCCAATGAACATTTTTGACCATTTTGGACTGGTCCAGAGACTGTTCAATCTGTTCAAATTCCTGTTAATTTAGATTGGTTTCAACACAAACCTGGTTCATTGACCAGATATTGACTCAGTCCAATATATTCCAATATAAATTCGTTATGGATGGACCAGGTCCAATCCAATATGTCATATTGGTCCGTCCAGTCCATCCAAATTCAATGTCTTATTGGTCCATCCAATCCATCCAAATGGATTTTGATTTGGACGGAGTCCAATCCAAAACTGGTCCATTGACACCCCTATATGTATGGGCAGTGTCTGTGCTACCTGTGGGCCTTAAAACCCCATCTTAGCACAACATAGAGGTTTGATCCAGGCCTAGCACAACCCACTTGCTACAGTGACCGGGCAGTGCTAGCCCGTGGGCAGCATGACCTAGTTTACAGAGCTCTACATGGTAATAACCTGGTTGTCTAATTCTAAGTTATCTCCTATTAGCAGATTTTTTTTTCTTTGTCGGCAAACACTACTAAAGATATTTGGGATGGAGCAACGAAGACCTATTCTCAAAACTAGAATGTTCTTAGAGCCTATCAAATGAGAAATCAAGAAGACAGGGAGATAAACCACTTGTAGTGTTTTTTTTTTTTTTTTGCTTTGAAAACTTTATGAAATAAGATAGATCACTTGGAGGCTGTGGTATGGGAGAGTATGAATGATGGTACTACCTATCAAAAGTTGGTAGAACAGCGCATTTGAGTTTGTGGCTGAAGTAATGCGGAGTTTGACATTGCCCGACAACATATTCTTTCCCATGAGAGTGTCACTCTCTCTTAAGCATATGCCTTTGTGTTTGGAGAGGAGAGTAGGAGGAATGTTATGATGAGACAGTATGGGATTGAGTAGTCAGCCATGGTTAGCACTAACAGGCCTAAACCCAATGGGGATAAAGGTTACAATGAGAATAAATGGGAATATAAGGACTTGGCGTGTGATTATTGTAAGAGACCCAAGCATACCGAATACACTTGTTAAAAGCTCCACCCTCACCTTATACTGGCTTGGATCAAGAACAAGAAGGGGAATGCCAATATGGTAGTGATTGGGGAGTCATTCATATCTCACACTCTAGCTTCCTTGGAATCTATTGCAGCAGTAGTAATCAAGGTCAAATTGGAAAAGTATGGGCAATATATGAGTTAGCGAGACACTGCTAGTTCCTATTCATCTCAAGGGGGAGAACAAAGTGTAGGCAGTTCTAGGACATGACAGACCACTTCCTTTGCTCGTATAGGTATTTCATATGTCACTACTAACCATGTCTCCACTTCAAGGATGGACCTCTCTGGATTATAGACTCAAGTGCCTTTAAGCATATGACCAATGTTTCTACCTTGTTTTCTTCATATCAGTTGTGCTTTAGTAGAGATAAAGTTTCTATTACATATGGTTTTCATGTTTCCATAGTATGGAAGGGATTTGTTAGAGTGACTTGACACCATTACTTTACCTTATACTCTACATGCTCCTAGACATACTAATCTTTTAGCTGTTAGTAGCTTGACCAAGAGCCTAAAGTGTTCAATAACCTTTTTTTCCTAATCATTGTGTTTTTTAGGATTTGGGGTTAGAGAGGACGATTGGGAGTGGTCATGAGGTGAATGGAATCTACCTACTAGATAAGCTTCCAAGTTATCAGAGTCATCATGTCAACAACAGGAGTAATGGGTTAGAGCTTGTGAGTCAGATTATGCTATGGCATAATCGTTTAAGTCATTTATCTTTCAATTCTTTACGTTTTTGTTCCTGAATTTCTATTAAGTCTATTAAGTTGTTTGGTCTAGAGTATGAAAGCTGTCTACTTGGAAAGCATTGTAGACAATCTTTTTCTTCAAGTAATAAAAAGAGTTCTGCTTTTGATATTTGTAATCATTCATGGAGAGTGGGAGGCGAGAGAGAGAGAAAGAGAAGGAAAGGGAGATACGATTGAGAGAAAAAGAAAACTGTCTCTGGTTGCCGCCAGCTCATTATTTATATTAACTTAATAAAAAAAAAAGAGTTGAAATTACAAGTATGCCCCTGGCGGCACACCCTAGAAACAAACTAATAAGAAAAAAAGAAAAATAACTAACTAACAGTATCTTAAGAGGACCACCTACTAACAGCAACTATAAAGTAACAATTAAATAAGCCTTACAACACTCCCCCTCAAGTTGGGCTAAATATGTCTATCATGCCCAGCTACGAGTATGGAAGCCCTTTTGTGAGGACATCAGCAAGTTGTTCCTTGGAGTTGACATAAGGGATGCAAATTTCTCTTTTTTCCAATTTTTCCCTTATGAAGTGTTTGTCCACTTCAATGTGATTGGTCCTCTCATGTAGGACAGGATTGCTGGTGATGCTTATTGCTGCCTTGTTGTCACAGTAAAGAGACATAGGATTATGAACAACAACTCCAAGTTCCCCTAGAAGATTCTTTAGACAAAGGACTTCAGCCACCCCATGTGCCATAGCTCTATATTCAGCTTCAGCGCTTGACCTTACTACCACACTTTGTTTCTTGCTTTTCCAGGTCACTAGGTTTCCTCCCACAAATGTGCAATACCCACTCGTGGACTTTCTGTCATCCACAACACCTGCCCAATCAGCATTTGTAAAAACTTCCACCTTTAGGTGATTATGTTTACTGAATAGTAGACCTGTTCTGGGATATTTTTCAAGTATCTAAGAACTATCTCTGCTACCTTCATGTGTGGTTTCTTAGGAGAGTGCATGAATTGGCTTAGAACTCCAACTGAATAGGAAATGTCTGGACGGGTCATGGACAAATAAATCAGCTTTCCCACTAACCTTTGGAACTGTTTCACATCTTTCAGAGGCTCACCATCACAGTCACCCAACTTGTGGTCAACATCCATGGGAGTCTCTACTGGCCTTGCACCTAATTTGCCTGTGTCCTGTAATAGATCAAAGGTGTATTTCCTTTGAGAGATAAAGATACCCTTTTCTGAGCAGGCGACTTCAATTCCAAGGAAATACTTCAGGGGACCTAGATCTTTCACTTCAAATTTTGATGCAAGGAATTGTTTCAATTTTTGTATTTCTGAACTCCAACTTCCTGTAATGATGATATCATCCACATACACTATCAATACAACAACCTGTTCCTGACATCTCTTCACAAAGAGTGTATGATCAGATTGACATTGTTTGAAGCCCATCTGCTGAACTGCCATGTGAAACTTACTGAAACAAGCTCTGGGATATTGTTTTAAGCCATAAAGAGACTTTCGCAGCTTGCACACCTTATTTTCACTTACCTTGGTACAAAATCCAAGAGATTGAACCATGTATACTTCCTCCTCTAAGTCACCATTCAGAAAAGCATTCTTTATGTCCAGTTCATGCAATTCCCAATCAAGATTAGCAGCTAATGACAGGAGAACCCTAATTGAGTTCATCTTAGCCACTGGAGCAAAAGTCTCATCATAGTCAACCCCGTACACTTGTGTGTACCCTTTGGCTACTAATCTTGCTTTGTACCTTTCAACTGCTCCGTTTGCCTTGTGTTTAACCGTAAACACCCATTTGCACCCCACGGGGTCTTTCCCCTTTGGAAGATCCACCAATTCCCAAGTTTGATTTTTGTGAAGAGCATTAATCTCCTCCTTCATGGCATCTGTCCATTCGGGGCATTTTAAGGCTTCTGCATCGTTTCTAGGAACAGGGATGCAATCAACTGCAGATAGGAAGGCTCGGTATAAGGTGGAAATGTGATCATAGGAGACAAAAT
>NW_010729156.1:1813647-1903442 GCF_000365185.1 Nelumbo nucifera | reverse complement strand
AACCTTCTTTAGCTGCTAATTAATATGAATTTGCTCTATTAAATACTTATTATAGTGGTATTATTTTTGAAAATAGTGAAATTAATATATGTAAAAGATTTTTATCTTTTAGATGTGATGATTTGCCACATTTTTAGAGGAAATTTAATGTTCTTAATAAAGAGAATTGCTATTTTTCAATTAACATACATGTAGAATGGTATATAAAACTAGGAAACTAGCCAAAAACAGTTTTTCATATTATAAATTTTTTATCGCCTAGGCGCCCACCTAGGTGACTAGGCGACTAGGCACCCCAGTGTCGCCCAGAATCGCCTAGACGCCTTGAAAACTATGGTGAAGAGTACAGAACTGTGCACACAACTCACACAAAAAACTCTAAACCCCAAATACACCCAAAATCGCTCAACTTCTCTCTCAAGACAAAAAGTGTATACAAAGGAAAACCCCCAAACTACATAACTCTTCGTGTTCAGGTTGGACCCATAAGTTGAATATGGATTGGGTTCGTATTCCACCACAAACCACTATGAAAATTTGCCCTTGTGTTTTTCTCAACTTAATTTGAAATGGGTCATGAAGCAAGTCACAATAAAGAATTCAAGGCACAACCATAACATGTATATTGTTTGGAAATCATGGACATATGAAATTGGAGGACTACACATATGCAACTTGGGCAAGATGTTTAGATGATAGGAGATCTCAATCAGGTTTTTGTACCTTTGTTGGGGGTAACGTGGTTTCATGGAAGAGTTAGAATTAGTCTATAGTGGCTAGATTGAGTGCCGAGGTAGAATACAGAACCATGGCTCATGGAATCCCAAGTTACTTTGGATTCAGTCCCTATTGGGTGAGCTTGGGGTTGTTGCAAAGCAACCTGTGATGTTGTATTGAAATAATCAAACCACAATGGACATCGCCCACAACCCAGTTTAGTATGATAGGACAAAGCCTATTGAAGTTAGACACTTCATAAGAGATAGGGTGACAGTAGGAGAAGTATGCATGCCATATGTATCATCTGATTTACAGCTAGTTGATGTCTTCACCAAGGGAGTTGCCAAAAACAAGCTTGAGCATGATCTACACAAGTTGGGAATGTTTGATATTTATTCCCAACTTGAGGAGTGCTAAGGATTTATTTATTTTTTATTTATTTGGTTATTAGTTGCTGTTATTGGGCCCATGGCCCATTAGTTTAGTGATTTTTTAAGTTCTGTTAGTTATGTTAACAGTAGCCTCCCTTTAAGGGCATATTTGCCATTGCACTCTTTTTATTCTCAAGCATAAAAGATAATGGCAGAGGCAGTCAGATTAGATTGGCTTCTCTTCTCTCTCTCATCTTCTATCTATTCTCTCTTCCTAATTCTTTTTCAATTCTTTTGCTAATTACTACTGAAATATTTTGGCAATCTACTCACGACCATTGATGATACAAGACTCAACTGGGACAAAGCATGGGCAGTTATCAAATGGCTTAGAAGAGCAAAGTCATTGACTTTCAGGAATCTAATTGTCAAAGGTGATTCATATGTTATAGCAGGATGGGTTATCGGTAATCAGGAGGGATCATGGACATATAGACATGCCACAAGAGAAATAAAACAACTAATACATGAGCTCGGAGGCAAAGCAAGGGGCTGCAAGGCTAGCCACTTCTTGGGGGACCTCAAGCGGATCATGGACATATAGACCAAGTACCTCAAGCGGATTGTACCAAAAAAAAAAAAAAAAGAAAAAGTACCTCGAGGGGAGATGTAACAGAAACGGTCAGCCAAGGCTAGCCACTTCTTGGGGGAGCTAAATTACATAATTGTACTAACATTTGTCCTTTAAAAGTAAAATGTTTCGACAGTAATCTATCAAAAAAATAAAAATAAAAAGATCTACAACCTATTGGATACTTTATTGCTGGCAGAAAACTTAGATTTTAACTGCAAAAGATTCCAATGGTTTTATGATTGAAATGTGAACTTCTTGAGGCCCAATACCTTTCTCTTGGAAGTGAAAGCTTCTGTCTAAGGAAGCATTTATAAAGATGTCAGAAGAGGGAAAGGCTTTTTTTTTTTTTGATAAATCAGAGGGAAAGGCTTTCTCAAGCTTTATTTATGCCAATTGGGAAAGCATTGAGTGTTCTACCTAGAAGATGCACGATAGATGGAGGTTTCAATAGCTATTTTATGAAGTGAATTTAGGAAGAAATTTGATGACGAAGAAATGTAGCAACATTATAGAGGGTTTTTATAATGAGAGCATGACCAAATGAGTTGCTTTCCCTAGTACAATTCTACATGACTATAAATATGATGCACTATAATAAACATCAAGATATTGTCTATGATTCAAATGAATTTGTCCCTATTCTTTCTTTTCC
Source organism: Nelumbo nucifera (assembly GCF_000365185.1). The sequence continues at coordinate 1,901,065 of NW_010729156.1, read as the reverse complement.
TTATAATTCTCATTATGGCATGTTCAATATGTTCCTTTCTGCTAATCAATACATCCATCTGTTTAGGTGTCAAGTTACTTACTTTAGCTGCATAGCAAGCAGCACTGAACAGCAACCTATCATTTGTAATATGCCCTTTCTCTTCTAATCTTCTTTTAATCTGCTCACGTGCTCCAACGTAAGTAACACCATATACAGATGTCATCACTGTCTGTTTCACCAATTTCCGGTCTACCTGATAGCTACCAAGATGTCAAAACCTATAGTTGAAATTTTCAAAGGTCATGTGGCAACAATTAGTTCATTGGTAATTCAAATTTTAGGAGGGAGAAGAATATTGACCTGATCAATTAAGACTTTGGCTAACAAGGCAGTTGGATCTGTGGTGGGATCTTTCTCAGCATCCATTTTCATAATGCTATGGACCCTTCAAGTTGGAAAATAAGCAGTTTTTAAGGGAAACTAGTTCATATTCAAAAAAACAGTTTAAACAAAATGGGTACAAACACACACAAGAAATGAATAAAACACACATAACCAAACCCTATTACAATTTTTTTTTATATTTTGAACTAAACCCTAATACATGTCTAAAGATAAAGGTTACTAACCAAAACTTTTCTATTTAATTCTCCCAACAGTCTCATAAATTGTCTGTTCCCTTCATCCCGACCAGTGCAAGGTGCCAAGGACTTAAAATTCAGTTCTGAGGTATGTTTCAAAATGTCTTGAAAGTTGAACAAAAAATCTTCTGATATTTTGGCAAAATCCTGGATTCAGTTCAAATTTTCAGGAAAAAGCCAGTATTTTGAAAGATTTTGTTTTGATAAGATTTATTTTCTTGTAATTCCTACTTTTATCTCTTTCCTTATCTTAACTCATTCAGTTGTCTAGGTTTTCTCCCATTTATTCTCTATGTTGGACTGAAAAAGAGGATAGAAAATAGAAACAGATTTGGTTCTGGTCTGTTTGAAACTGGAATGGGATTATGGAATTTCAGAAATTCTGATGAAATTTTAATCTTTGGTTGCAAATTACAACCAGAAAGACACACTCTTGTGCAACTGGTAATTTTTTTGGTATATCAGAGATGCATGTTGGTAATATTTTTGGTATATGTTTCACTCTTGCACAATTTTTATCAAGCATTAATTTCTTTCCATTCTCAGGTTATACTACAAGGTATTACATCAATTTTGATTTTTAAAAAGTAGCTACAAAACACAAATTCAATTTGGCATTCCTTGAAATCCTTTTCAAGTCTTATTGTAGTAAATCAACAGTTGAAAACTAATACAGAATTTTTTTTATCAGCAACACAAAGATTAATTCATTAAATTAGAAAAAGAGAGATACAACAAGAGGTTGTGAAAACAAACAACAAACCAAAAGATCTAAACCATCCCAAGTATTACAAATAAGCCCAAAACATAGTATGTCTATGAATCCCTTGCTTTGCTAAACCGTCAGCCATACTGTTTGCAGATCTCCTAACCCAATTTATTTGGATCATGTCTTTAGATAGCCATTTGAAGCACCTGGACTTATTTCTTAGTTGCCAAGTTATCCCTTCCCCCTTTTTCAGCCAACTCACAACTGTTTTTTGAGTCACCTTAATGACCAACCTCTCAATCCCCATTTTTTACCTTTCTCTACCCCATAAACCGCAGCCAATAGTTCTGACCTGACCACATCACCTTGCTGAATTGAGACCAAATACAAGGCCAAAATGTTTCCACCCTCATCCATAATTACCCCTCCAATGCCCGAGGGGCCAAGATTTCCCAAACAACTACCATCAAAATTTAATTTCTTCCACCCAACACTTGGGGATGATCAATCCTCATAAAACATTGTGTCTTCTGGAGGATGAAACAGAAATTAATCCCCCCGATCTAAAGAAATCTTCAACCTTATGGGATATAGCTTGGATCATAAAGGGTTTCTTTGCTATGACCCTCGAGCTTGAAGGATCCAGATTTCTAGAAATGCCGTCTTCCTTGAGTCTCTTTACTGTGAACCCCACCTCTACCCTCTTGGAGTCTCTTTACCAGTATGTACGGAAGTGAATGGCCGCTTCAGCACTTGATCCTCTGCTCCCTTCTCCACTAGCTCATGGCCCCTCTCCTCTTGATATTGTAAGTACAACTGTACAGATATCTCCTTCTGCAACTATTTTAGCCCTTCCTCCTTTATGTCATTCCTCTTGTACCTCCAAACCCCCTGACCACTATGGTTTTCCCACCAACCATAGCTACTTTTCTACTGTCTTGGCATCTACAGATTCCAAAGACCCATCAGCAAGCTTTGGTGGTTCCACACTGAAAAGAAGCTATGGATGTTGAAATTTAGGCCCTCACAGAAAATGATACTTGTGATCTACTGATCTTGTTCCTACACCCTCAGATGCCTCAATCATTGGCAACAAATAGGTAATATTCCGTCAAGGTGAAATCAAATGGTAGCCTTGATAGATACAAAGCTCACTTAGTCGCATAAGGATACAAACAGGTGTATGGGATTGATTATGAGGAGACCTTTGCACTAGTTGCAAAGATGACTACAGCCCAATTGGTTTTGGCTATCTTAACAATTAAATAGTGGGACATCCACCAAATGGATGTCAAGATGCTTTTCTTCATGGTCGCCTAAATGAAATAGTGTTTATGAAGCCTCCCCTTGGATATTGTGATGATCCAACTATGGTTTGTTGCCTCAAGAAATCTCTTTATGGATGAAAACATGCATCTCTTTTTGATCCAACTTGATTTGAAAGATTTCATTCTATCATTACAGAAGCTGGGTTTATACAAAGACCTTCTAACTATTCTCTCTTCATCTTGAAGCGGGCTGAAGGAATTATTACAGGTGATGATGGTGGTGGTATATCTAAATTAGCAAAAGTATGCTATGGATATGGTCCACCTTGCTTGCGTAACTGATAATAAGCAAGTGGATACTCCTCTTGAGATGAACCTCAATTTATCTAAGGATGATGGTGAACTACTTCATGATGCTACATTGTATCAACAACTTGTTGGTAGTCTCATCCACCTCACAATGAAAAGACCCAATATCTCTTATGCAGTTCAAGTTATCAACAAACCAACTTGTCAACTCCCAGACAACCATATATGACCACAATCCTCCAAATCATTCGCTACATGGGGTACAATCTCTAATGGACCCTTTTTCTCATCATCATCATCTTTACATCTATCATCCTATGTTGATGCAAACTGGGCTGGCTACCCTGATACTAGAAGATCTACTACTGGCTGGTGTGTATTCATGGGTGATTCTCTTATTTCCTAGAAATGCAAGTGTAGAGAGACTGGGCTGAATGGGCCCTAACCCATTAGTGTCTTATTTTTTAGTTCTTTCTTGTTTTTTGTTCTTAATGGGCCTTTAATTCTTGTTTATGTTTTCTAAGTATGCTGATGAGGTGGACACCCACTTAAGGGCAGACTTGTAAATTATGTAACTTAAGTAAGATTAATAAAAAGATTAGAGTGGGGGAAAGAAGAGATTATCGAACTCCTCCTTTCTCCTTTCTTCTCCATTCTTACTTCTTCTTCTTGCTGTCTTCTTCTTCTCTACTTCTTTTACTATAATCTAAAATATTCTACTATTTTTTATTGGTCTGAATCACATTGGCATCACTTTGAGGGGGGGTGTAGGGATACTATGGGCTAACTTGGTTGGGAGTTTCATATTATCATGTATCTTATGTCCAATATCTTTTCTCTCTCTCTTGTATATACAGCCTTTTCTTATTTGTTTTAGAGAAGGGCATAGTTGTCCTTTCACTTGTTTGTACTTACATGCAAGGTTCAAAGTATCGTACATCCCTACGTATCGGCAGAGGCGTATCAGTACTAAAAAAGCATGCACTTTTATATTTTATTTTAGTTTTTTCTTTCAAAAAGTGGTTTTTGCAGAGGTTTTCATGTATATTTTTTTATTAAAAGGGGGGGGGGGGGGTTCCCAAAACACCTGTAAACAGGTGTATTGGGACCCCAAAGTACAATAGGTGTGTGAACACAGTACACACCCTTTCAACTTCTGTGTACTTCGAGCGGTCTTTGTCATAATTAAAAAAAAAAAAAAAAACATAGACTGAATGTATATAAAATAAAGTATTATTTGAAAAATTCCGGTTAAGGCAACCTTCTAGGTACTGCCTTAAAGATGGTAGGTACTTTCATGCATCCAATACACATGGCTATGTTGCTTAGAGAAATAATTCATGGCAATCAAAAATTTGATTGTAAAAGAAAGCATGGGGGACCTAAATTTGTAGACAACCAATGAATATTTCAATTTGTCCAAGGAATCCATGGTAAATGTTATCATACCTAGCTGCTATTTCTGAATAAACATCTGCAGGCTTCTCTCCAGCAACCAAGTTGACTGCAGCTGCTTCCAACTGAGACAACATCCAGTATACGGAAGGATTGAACATAAATAATGAAGAATAAAACAATCATATGTCAGATTCAGCAATTGAAGAAAGAACGCAAGTCAAAACTTTCTATTGAAATCCAACAAAAGATCAATTAGGAAATTATGAGGTATGTACATCACAACATGAACCATCTTAAAATAAAATCAGATTGGAAATATCAAAGGCTACTTGGGAAAGGTTTGAATGGTTGAGACAGAACACCTAAATGAATTGCCTTGAATACAAGAGATGTTAGGAAAATGGGACCATAATATCACCATATTTCAAATCATACAAACCAAAGCCATAAAGTAAAAGATTGGAAGAATGGGCAACTAGAAAGCATACTTGGTATCTTCCAAGAGCTGCATAGTGCTGCAAACCATTGCATGAACCATCCTAAGAAAGAAATGCTCATTTCAGTTTCCATATACATAAAAAACCATGCAACAACAAAAGAAGCAGAATAAGAAGATAAATATATATCACAGGCAGAGGTATTTGAATCCATGTAACCCTATTTGTCTTCTTCTTTTCTTTTTCTTTTTTTTTTTTTTTGTGCTAAACTCACCTGCCTTGAGAAAAAGGAATAAAAGATTTAAAGATTTCAAATTAATCTTGATTTCCTTCAGGCTGCATTTGGTAAGAGCACAAGTGCAAATATGTTTGGTTCAAATGCAAACTTGGTTTTGTTTGGTATTGAGCTGTGGTTTAGCATTTGCTCTCTTACCAAACACAGCCTTACAGATCAACAACCACTGAACCAAATAATAATGATGCAAAGACTTGATGCATAAATATAATGTCAAAATATTCACATCATCCATATAAATATTTATTTTATTTAAATAGGCAACCCAATACATATTTTCATAGTAGATATGTAATGGGTAAACTATTAATTTTATTTCTGAAGCGAAAATATTAAAAGAGGACATGCAATGTGTGAACAGAACTGAGAGCAAAGAAGAGCAGATTCAGGGGTGTCTTGAATAGTCGACCCCCACCCCAAAGAGCCCCTTTTATATTAAAAGATATATACAGTTACAAGAATGCCCTTATAGGGCTGAAAGATAAAATAAGAACAAATAAAACAATATGTGTACTATACAATAGGGACTATACTAATAATATACATGGCCTTGGTGAAAATGTCGGAAATTTACATGGCCTTGGTCATGGCCTATTGACCCTTAGTCATGGCCTTGGTGAAAATGTTTCCACACTCCCCCTCAAACTGATGCGTAAACCTATAAGAAAGAGGTGTTGACCCTTAGTCATGGCCTTGGTGAAAATGTCGGCAATTTACATGTCAGAGGCTACATGAGGAAGGGATATGGAGCCAACAATGAAAAGATTTCTAATAAAGTGATAGTCCACCTCAATATGTTTAATCCTCTCATGGAAGACAGGATTAGATGCAATCTTGATAGCAGTTGTGTTGTCTGCATATAGAGGTGTAGGAGTAGGAAGTTGAGTACCAAAATCCATGAAGAGAGACTTCAACCAAACTATCTCACTATAGGCAGAAGACAAGGCTCTATACTCCGCTTCAGTAGAAGACTTGAACACGGTTTGATGTTTCTTGCACTTCCAGGAGATGAGAGAATCACCCATGAAGACGCACCACCTAGTAGTGGATTGGCGAGTGTCAAGACAACCAGCCCAATCTGCACCAGCATAAATTCTCAACTATATGGGTGATGAGGAGGAGAAAAACAGTTCCTGAGAAGTTGTCTCTAACATAACGGATGATGTGACGAACAACAGTCATATGAGGTTGATGAGGGCAGAAGCAAACTAACTGACGACTTGAACAACATGTGAAATATCAAGCCGAGTCATAGTGAGATAGATCAGAGATCCAACAAGCTGACGATACAAAGTAGCATCAAGAAGAACTAGGCCTTCAAATTTAGGCAATTTGACGTTCAGCTCCAGAGGGGTATCAACGTGTTCCTCATCAGTAATTCTAGCTAATTTGACGAGATTAGAAGCATATTTCTGCTGACAAATGAAATACTCCCGACTGCTACAATGGACTTCCAAACCCAAGAAATAAATAAGAGGGCTCAAGTCCTTCATGTGAAAGGAGTTATGAAGTAAGGACTTCAACTCAGAAATGTCGTCATGGTCATCCCCAGTTAAAAGCATGTCATCAATATACAACAATAGAATAGTCTTTGGGGCCTTCTCCTAACAAAGAGAGAATAATCAGAGGAACTTTGGCTATACCCAACCGCAACATCTCGAAAACGCTCAAACCAAGCCCAGGGTGCCTACTTCAGACCATATAGGGATTTCTTTAGGCGACAAACACATGAAGAATCACTATAATATCCATGAGGAGGCTTCATGTAGACTGTCTCCTTCAGTTGACTATGAAGAAAAGCATTCTTTACGTCAAATTGGTAAATAATCCAGAAATGGACAATAGACATGGCTAGAAAAACACAAACTATAGTGATCTTAGCAACTGGGGCAAATGTTTCTTCATAATCAATCCCATAATCCTAACTATATCCTTGGGCAACTAACCAAGCCTTATATCGATCAAGAGAACCATCTGATTTTAATTTGATCGTGTAGACCCAACGACTCCCAATAATGGAAGCATATGGAGGAGCAAGTACAAGATTCCAAGTATCATTCTCATGGAGGGTTTGAATCTCAACATCCATAGCTTCTATCCAACGAGGACTCCTAATGGCTTGCTAATAAAAACGAGGAATATCTGTGGAAGAAAGTACAACAAAAAAAGAGCTATGGCTTGAAGGAAACCATAGCGGTCAGGAGGCCGAGAAATACGAGTAGAACGACAAAGTGGAATAGAAGAACTACCATCTGAAACAGGAGGATCTTGGGGCAAAATGTCACTTACAGGAGGTGTAGGAGGAGAATGCTCTGGACTGGGTGGAAGGGGGTAGCAGGCACAAGATCTGGGACACGGGGCCGCTTGCGAGTGAAAACGAAAAGATCTTTCTCAGCAAAGGAAGTAGGAATGTTATCTAAATCAAAGTCCTGCAAAATAGAGATAGAAGGAGCAGACAATCTAGCAATTGCAGCAAAGAAAGGAATATGTTTAAGAAACACAACATTTTGTGAAATCCAAATACAACGAATAGTAGGGTCATAACACAAGAATCCTTTGTGGTCAGGACCATATCCCACAAAGGCACACATAGCAGACTGAGCAGTTAATTTAGAACGCTCACGAACAGGAAGATGTACAAAACAAAGACAACCAAAAACATGAAGACTAGAGAAGTCTGGGGAATGACCAAAAAGTTTTTGAAAGGGAGAAGTGTTGCCAATAACAAAAGAAGGAAGATAGTTGATCAAATACACAATTGTACTGGTAGCTTCTACCCAAAACGAAGTCGGAGCGTGAGATTCCTAAAGTAATGTCCGCACAACACTAAGGATATATCCATTCTTACGTTCAGCTACACCATTCTGTTGAGGTCTGGACAACTGCACTGATATTGGATTCCATAACTCCTCAAGTCGGCCTGAAAGGCCCCATCTCTATATTCTCCCCTTGAATCTGAACAGAGGATGCTCACATTACACTTGAAGTGAGCTCGCACCATAGTATGGAATAATTTAAATGCCGCCAAGACCTCTGATTTGTGTCATAGAAAATAAATCCAAGTGTATCTGATACAGTCATCTATAAACAATACAAAGTATTTGTATCCCAATCGTGAAGTAATAGAAGCAGACCAAACATCACTGTGTATAATCTCAAAAGGTGCAGTGGCATTCTCAGAAGTGTGAAAAAAAGGTAAAACATGACTTTTACTCAAGCAACAGGCAGTACAAGAAACATCAAAAGTATGAACAAGAGGAATTTTATACTTAATTAAACCAGAATCAAACAAAAACTTCAATTTTTGAGAATATGGATGACCTAATCGTTTGTGCCATAATTCCTAAACATTATTTGTATGACTCAACAAGGAACTAGACATAGAGGAACTAAGATAAGCTGAGGATGCTAGCGATTGAGATTTTTCAAACTCTAGCGCAAACAAACGGCCCAACCTATGCTCCTTCCCTTTCACCTTCCCAATGTACCGGTCCTATCAAACAACCATCATAAGAAAAGGTGAGAAAATTTCCTTCATCAACAAGTTGGCCAACAGAAATCAAATTAGTAGTAAGGTTGGGCACTAAGAGGGTTTTTGAAAGAGGGAAGGACATAGTGGGTGACAGTTTAAGGGATAAGTCATTACTACCAATAATGTCTAACTTTTCACCATTGGCAGTAACAATGTGTTTATGGTGAATTTCAATAAACTGATTTGGTTGATTGAGATAGGCTCCTATCATATAATTGGTGGCACTCGAATCTATAATCCAAGCATGTGAAGGAGAAGAACAATATCCAGAGAACTTACCAGACAAGCCAATAGCAAAAAAGCAGAGGAAATGGCAGCGGATACCAATTACCGAATCTTTTCCTCATCCATAGGTCCAATAGAATCACTTTTCACGAAAGAATCACCCTTAGTGGACATAGTGTCAGTTGCCTGCCCATTTGTTACCTGATAAGCCCAAGGTTGAGTCTTTTTCTGAGAACCCATAGTTGGTCGGACTGGACAATCTGGAATGATGTGACCATGTTGCTTGCAATAGGTGCACACATTCTTCTTCTTACAGTGAGAGGCAATATGTCCAAAGCCTTTACTCTCATAACACTGGGTTTTGGAGAAGTCCTTGGAGGTTGACTTCTTACCTCCATGAGCTACAAAAGCTATTTCAGCCCCAATTTCAGTCATCTTTCCATCAAATCCAACTGCAGTGAGAAGCCTAGTCTCTTCCCTCAGTAAAATCCAAATCTGGAAGTGTTCCTCTGCTCAGAATATTGGACCTGATTATCTCATATTCAGGTCTAAGCCTCATCAAAAACTGATTTACTTTCCTCTTCTCAAAGTGTTTTTGGAGATATCTCACACATTCTACTAAGTCCGAGGGATCAATATGGACAAGTTCATATTCAGCCCACAAATCAAGAAACCCTGCATAGTATTCTTGTATCCTTCTATCTCCTTGATAGTAAGCAAATATCTCTTATTCTATTTGATACTGTCTAGACATATTGGACTGTTGATAAACTTTCTTCAAATATATTGTAGCATGTTATGTACTAGCACAGGGGTATTTCTAGTTTTTCCTCCATTATTTTGTTATAAGTTGTCGCCCCAAGTATAAATACAAACTTAGGTGCCGACAACCTTCTTCTGAAAGAACTTATTCTCCTCCTCTTCTTCTTCTTCTCCTCTCTTTCCTTCCTCTATTCTTTTTACCTTTGCTAGACTACATGGTATCAGAGCACTGATCTGGGCGTAACCTTCTCAGATTGTGTTCTCCATCTGAAACTTTGTTCTTTGATTGGAAGAGGAAGAGAAGACTCCATCGGACTGACCTAGCTTTTCAGTCTTCATTTTTTTTCTTCTTATGTTTCTTGGTCATTGCACAAAGAAGAGGTTTGTGGTGGCAGCCGAATGCAGTAAGCAGTATTTTTAGGGTTTACTCCTAGTTTTTTATGGACTGTAGGTCATGGAATTACTACTGTACTCCAGGTATGTACTGTTACATTCATATTTAAGTGTATTTTTTTTTATCAATACCACTTTCATCAATTCATCAGTAGAAAATTTACAAGTGGAAGACAAACACACTTATCTTCCAAGAGTCACAAAGAACTTCAAGAAATGAAAAAAGAAAAGACAAAGATACAAAGACACTAACGTTACAGCTTAGCCCAAAAYAAAGAATCCCTTTCTGCCCCTTGTTTTGCTAAACCGTCAGCTAGGGAATTAGCTGATCTTYTAATCCAACATGTCTTAACTTCCATCTCCCGCACCARCCATTTGAATTTCCTCTTCTCATTATTATACTTCCATAAATCATTTTGATCTTTAGTCAGCCACCCTATCACCACCTCTGAATCCCCTTCAATTATAAGTTTCTTGATGTTCAATTCCTTAGCTTTCCGGGCTCCTTCCATAACTGCACATATCTCAGCTCTAAGGGAGTCACCCACTCCAATTCATATTTAAGTGTATGACTACTGTGAATGTCACAATTTAGGGTTGTAGGAGTTGGTTGTCTCCTTTTCCTATAAGCTGAAGTGTTTCGGCTAGGGTTTACCGACCTACAATCCAGCTGAACCTGTTTTGGAGCCTTCTTAAGCTAGGGGTGGTGGAGGTACTGCTGTTCTCCTTGGTTAGTGTGTTACTCTCTAGTTGGGTGGGTGGTGGAGGTACTGCTGTTTTGGAGCCTTCTTAAGCTAGGGGTGGTGGACGCACGTTCGCCGCGGTGCCCCAGGCTCCCAGCGGCACGGCTACCCTGAGGGCGGCCTCCTACCGGGGGCCCCACCTCGTCCAGCCTCTATGCAAGGTTGTCGAGCCTGTTGAGGACCACTTGGGATTGGTCCATCGTAACCAAGTTTTGAGTGTTCCTGGTGTTTCTTGCCATGTCGACTGAAGCTTAGGAGTTAATGCTTATGCTTTTTAGAGTGTGAATTTAGTTGAGGGAAGCCTTAACAATGTTCCCACAAACAACGCCAATTGTTTCTACCTAGAATAGGTTGAGGGCAACAAGGTAATTTTGCTTCTAAGCCAAGGCTGGCTAAAGAGTTCGAGGTCTACTGTGGGCTGGTAGGTTAGACCTACGAAGAGAGAGAGAGAAAGTCAGAGGCCTCGGGTGCTAAGGCTGAAGGCAACAAGGTAATTTTGCTTCTGAGCCGAGGGCTGGCTAAGGAGTTCGAGGGCTGGTAGGTCAGACCTGCGAAGAGAGAGAAAGAACGTTAGAGGCCTCGGGTGCTAACCCAAGGCAAGGACTCCGACAGTCAAGTTAGTACATGGGGAGTAGGAGGTGGGATGAGGCTTGAGTAAGGAGTGCTTAGACGAGGTCACATGAGAAACTATAAAGCTCTTAGTAGTCTAGAGTCTAGATGTTTACCTTGAGAGGGTTGCCCCCTATTTATACTTGAGGACGCTTGGAGGTAGGTGGGCCCAGACGGTCAAGATGTGGCCCGACCTTGAGGAGCGTGGCCATCCGCGGCCGCTCTATTGGCTTTGTGTCGCACGCCGACCTCTACTCCACGCACGCCCTCATTAGGTCCGCCCTAGGTGCCGCCGTCTGCCACGTGCGTGCGCACTATTGTTTCGGGCCATCTGCGCCTACATCAAGGGCCCATGAATTTATTACTAGCATGGAACCTCATCATTTGTTCCACAGCCTACTGAACAGCCATCACATTCAGCTAATCCAAATTTATTGGAAACTCCAGCAGTTTCTACTTTTTCTTTTTTTTATGATAAGTAATTCCTGTTTTTTCTGGGCCTGCACCCTCATGATTTTAAACATCTACAACTTCTATAGCTTGAAATTTACTAATAAAAAAAGCTTGCAATTCTGGTTCTTTGGCTTCATCCTCAACTTCAGCTCTAGGATAGGCATCAACATGCAAAGAATCATCTACTTTTTCTCAACTTTGTACCTTCTTCCCTTGACTTCAAGTTTTTTGTTGTAACCTGCTGCTTCTCTTGATTGAAATTAGCCAACTCCATATATAGATCATCATGGAAGTCTAGTGGGATGCACTTTTCTTGCAAACACATCTTCATCTATACCCATATACTAAGAGGATCATCACCTCTGTTTTCTAGTCGTTGCTCAAGAGTTCTCCACCATACTGTAGCATGACCCGTCAGCTTCATGCATGCAAATCTAATCCTTTGTTTGTCAAACATATTATGTCAATCAAAATATTCTTCTAGTTCAACAACTCAATCAAAGAATGCTTTTGGATCATCATCTCCTTTGAAATCTGTTTTTTCCCTTTCTCTTTTAACATGTTTAAAAGCCTTGCTCCCATAGTCAACATTATTACATCTTTTTTCTTCCACCATCTTCTCAAACAAGTCAACTAGAGACCCTTCAAATAAGAGAGAAAATAAACGGAATCACTCATCGGGTGCCCTAAATCACTCTAGGGTATGGGATCACTCACTATAATTAGCATAAGCCCAATTGCCCAAGAAAACTCAATAAACTTCACTGCTCTTAGTGTAAAACGTCAATACATATTTATAGATTTAAACTCATAATAATGCTAAGCGTCAAACTGTTAGACTTGTAATAGTCCTAGAAGTCAAACTGTTGGACTCAAGAATCATAGTAGGACTCAAACTAAAACTACAACTATCTTATTTCACTTCAAAGAAGACTCAATAACTCTAATCCTACTTATACAATGACTGAAAATTTAAATGTAAACAAACTATAAATAGACAAGTTAGACCCTATCATTGGACCCCACAGAAAAATTGTACAATGGAAAAAATATTCCCAGTGTCAAAAAATACAGAAATACATAAAGTTTCACAAAATTCCAATTTTGATTCTTCAGTTCCTGCATCAGGATCTCATCTTTCAAAAAAAAGATGAATAATAAAAGGGACATCTACCTACCTATACACATGCATACACTAAAAACAGAGTTTAATTAAATATTGATAAACCAAACCAACAGTTGTCTTAGTCAAACAAACATCATATATTGGAGTTGACTGTGCCAACTAAATATCTAGTAATATCAACATCTAAGTGACATACAGGGGCTATGCATTGTTGGCTTTAGGTTATTAGCTAAATCTCTGTTTCTGTTTTTTAAGCAAGAAGTGTTTAGGGTTTTCTTTAATGAAATTGAAAGATAGTTATCTTTTCACACCCCTGTTCCCATTTGTGTTAAGACCAAACATGTAGCATTGAGACTTGCTGTCAAGGTAGTACTGAAATTTGCTGTGAAGGTAAGATATCCACACTTCAGCATGGAAGTGTGTGTGTGTATACACTTCAGCATTGCAATTGCATATGCAGGAATAGTTCTTCTGTCGTTCCAAAGTTCCAGAAAAAGTAATACCTGATGTATTGGCAGATGAGAGATGGCTGTATGTGGTGATGAGCTTTTTAAGGCCTCTGACAAATTAATGCATGCTGCTAGGCACTGAAAAGGATCTTCAGCATTTAACCACCAGCGGTTTCCATCAATTGGTTTATCAGCTGAATCAAATATATCATCCAAATGGTTCTCCACAAAATCCAAACGGTCATCATAAGAAAGCTTATCCACACCACCAGCATACAGGTTAGCTAAATGTATCTTCAGCCAGCGTAAACCGGCCTTCCCTAGTGGCCGCCCTTCTGCAAACTCAAGAACTCCTCGGCAGAGATCTGAACTCAGATGATTTAAATGTGGATGCATGGGATAGGCACGACCTCGGAAATCTAAATTATGGGGATAATAAAAGCCTTCCTCATCTTTAATTTTCCGAGCTACCTGTTTCAGAAAGGACATTCCAGCATTAAAGGTGATACAAAGAAAACAAAAAGAATATAATGCAATAACACAACTGCGAAACACAACCACTACCAACCCCACCCCCAAAAAATAAATAAAAGAAAAAGGGAGACTTGATTAGCCCTGAAGAACATCCAAACATAACCAGCAGCCAAAACCTACTAAGATTTTTTTCCTTTTATAAATACGCAATTAAGTATATTAGTGATAGAAAAAGATCTACACAATGAGGTACCCTAATGGCATCAACAGAATTGGTGGGCAAAACCAAAGACCAAGTTCTAACATTTTAAATGATTTGATGGCTCGCCCATGGTGACAACAGATTTGGTGGAGTCAAAGTTCTTCATAGAATGGGTTACAAGAATGTCGTATCGAACAAATTTAAAAAAAAAATGCAACTAAAAAAAACTTATTTTAAAGCAATGGCATGCTTTTTAAATTTTCTGGAAATTCCATAGTCTAAATAAAAGTTATGATTTTTTGAAATCATGAAAATTTACCTGAGTTTAATTCCTATAGCAAACTGAGTTCATTATAGAAAAAAGTTATGTTGTTGTACACTTAATAACTTCAGAAAATAAGAGATCTTACAGAAAGTTTAAGCTCTATGTCACAACGTTGTGCATGCCTTTCTCGGTTGATCTTCTTTGTTTTTCTCATATTCCATTTCCACTTCTGCATTTCTATTAAATCCTCTGAGTCTGGTTTTTCTGGTATGGGAATCTGAAATCCATTGCAAAACATAGATTCGGTGTAAGAACAGATAAGGAAATTAAAAAAATAAAAACTAACATGGCTGCCAACTGGACTCCATAAATGGCCTACCTACTGCATCTGTTAGAATATAGTTCATTTTCAAGTACCTAACTAGGACATTTCCCAGGCTCCAATGTAACCCAATCAGTAGCTCTTAAGTATCTGAACTATCATTCTTCCAGAGAACCCCACAACATATGGAGGGTATTTCAGGTCAAATTTTAGCCAAGGAAGTGTTCATGGAAACAGCTAGGGACTTTTTTTTTCTTTTTTTGATGAATAAACAGATATGGATTGTTGGGTATTACCACCTTGAATATGCCCAACATACACTCATGGTTATGCAACAGGTAGACCATCCTTACAGTCTAGGCAAGAACTCAGATTTCTTTTTAGAACATGGAGATTGGAGAATCAGGATGTGAATAGAAGGCAAAAAAGAAAAAGAATTCAAATAGAAAAACTAATGGATATGTAAAAAGTTCTAGCCAGGCTCACATCTTCACGATCAACAAGGCCCGCCATGTTTCCACCTCTAGCCCAAATGCTCTCTACCACACCGAGTACTTTTCTATTCACCCTCCATTTGGTTCTTCCAAGTGTATCCAGGGCCTGAACAAGTGCAGTTTTAGATCATAATGCAGTTTCAGATTAACTTTGTTTTTCACAAGCAGGAAATGAATAGATCATAGTGCTGTTTTAATATTTATCTTCAATAAGCAAAGGGGAGAAATGTCCAGAAGTCAACATGAACTGATATAAGGTCATGATAACAATATCCACCATAAAACTAGGGGCATTGCAAGGATCTAGTGCACAAAAGCAAGATCTTCAATATTCACAAATTTGGTATGAAAAATCTAAAGTTTTAAGGCAATGTTTAACTGCAATGCAAGCTCTGTCCTATTTTGGATGATTTCAAGAGAAAAGCATATCCTTTATCTGGCTAATAACAGCAGAAAAAAGGATAAGCTTATATGTTCAAGATTTTGTGAGGATGAAAAAGACCTTGAAGTAATGCGATTAAGGAAAAAAAAAGAGATTGTGGGTTTTACATGCTTGAAAATGTTTTATATGTTTGATTTTATTTTTAAATTCTCATTTGAATATGCTTTACATGTTATGTTTATGTATTTTAATTTTAGATAATAGGTTTTCTAAAACAATTATTTTAAAACTTAAGTTTATATTTTTTTATTAATATTATGTTTAATATTTTTATTTTTTGCATTTTATTGAATTTTTGGCATTTTTTATTTTTCTGGCTTTTTTTTATTTTTGTGCCTGCTTCAAAAAGGCATGTGTCTCACCTTGCGCCTTGCACCTCAGGCGTAAATTGACCCCTGCATCTTATTTGAGCCTTGCGCTTTTAAAACACTGGTTTTGCGGAAAAATGGTTATATTGGACTAAGCATTGTTTTTTCTTCCACTGAATAGTTGATTATAGTAAATAAGTGTTTCAGAGGCATCTTTTTTTTTTTTTGATGAAATTGTTTCAGAGGCATCTTCCATCAAGGATATCCTTTATTAGAGGAGGTGCCTCCATCAAGGACATCCTCTATACTGCCTTTTTGTTTACTCTAGTGGCTTAGGTTTTTAGCCAATTGATCTCTAGAGATGATAACCTAATGCCGATTAGAGGGTCTATAGTGAGCTCTAAGGAGTTTAGGGTGACAGGTGATTCACAGTTTGCTACTTAAGTGATGAGATAATCATCTTTTGTGAGGAGAGAGGTGAGGAAATTATTAAGAATGTTCTTGCATTAATCAAATGTTTTGAGAGGATCTCTTAACCTTGGGATAAATTTGAACAGCAGTGTTTTTTTCTTCTCTTTTAATTAACAACACAAGTTTTATTAATTTGTTAAAAATAATGGTATACAAGAATGGTTGTGCCAAGAACCCCTTTTTTTGTGGGCTATCTCTTATACACATTTTTTTTTTGTTACAACTAATCTCCCCAGGGAAACACTCCCCAAAACAATTGTTCCATTTTTGTCCCTTGTTGTGCCAAGAATTTGGATAAGAGTTGTTTAGCAGGTACCAACCAGGTTGACAGTGATCTTGATTGCTTTGATGAAATGCTAAGGAGCCTAGGGTGTTTGGCTTCTTCTTACCCTTTGGACTATCTCAGAGTGCCTAGGTGGTAATTTTAAATCCTGTTGTTTCTGGAGCTAGGTGGTAGAGAGGATTTTGAAAGATGTTAGACATGGGATGGCGAAGAAATTACATCTCCCTTAGGGATAGAATTACTTTGATTACATTCACTTTTGCAAATCTCTATATCTACTTCTCTTGGTTTTCAAAGTCCTGCTAATAATTACAAGAAAAAAATCACAGCATGCAAAAATTGAACTGACTTCTATGAGAGTGTCTCATTGAATAAGAATGTTGGAAATTTTCAAGGATTTCAATTCTGGTACATTCTTAGAGGTTGGAAAATTTTTGCATTGTCCTCTGCTAAGAACCATAAGGAATAAAATCTGGCTCCCACTCTCACTTGATGACAAGTTGAAGTATGATAGATGCAGTGCTGCAATCTGGGTAGCTCAGAGTTGGAGGAGTATTTAGAAATGATCAAGGTAATATCATAATAGTCTATTCAGGTCCAATTGGGGTTGGTGCCTCTGTTTGAACTGAAATACTTGTTCCACTTCAAGGCCTAAGGTCAGGATGCTCTTTGGATCTCTTGAATCTAGTGGTACAGGAAGAAGAGCTGGAAGTAGGAGACTCCTTATTGGTTATTTCTTGGGCTAAGAAAATCAACTCAGCCCCTTGGAAAATTTTCTTGCAAAGAGTTTGAACACTTGTTTTTGGCTGGGTTAAAAGGACAGCAAATGGGATGGCAGATGTTCTAGCAAAACAAGGAACTGATAGATCTACTTTATTTTGGGCAATGTTGTAATCTGTTAGTGGTAAAACAGGGAGCTAACAAAACTAAGCATTGGGGGCAAGCTGTATCTGATGTATTATGGGCACTTGTATGTGATCTCAAAGTTTAATAAAGAAATTTTATTCTTGCTGATCCAAAAAAAAAAAAAAGAAAAAGACAGAGAAATCAAAATTGGGTGCACGAATAAAAGCTGCAACAGGGCCCCAGCAACATCGTCATCAAATTAGGGAAGTTGGTTCATGGCATTCATTTTTCTGTCCTTTGTGTTGCCCAATTTGCAAATTATCTAGCTGATTCTCTCACACAAGATAGAGAGAGAGAGAGAGAGAGAAGAGAGTATAACAGATAAGACGATAGGCGGTGTTTTCAATGGATAGATCCAAAGCTCCTGGTCCAGATGGCTTCACAATGGCTTTTTATCAAGATTGTTGGGGTGTTTCAGGAATTTGCAGATAAAAACAAGGTAAGCCCTGGAGTTAATGCAACCTTCTTAGCCCTAATCCCAAAGAAGATAGATGCAAAGGACCCTAAGGATTTTAGGCCGATCAGTCTGGTGACTAGCATCTATAAAATTTTGGCTTAAATGTTGTCTCTGAGAATCTAAGTGATACTACCATCCATCATTAGTCAAGCACAAGGTGCTTTCGTGCAAGGTAGGAAAATAACATATCAGATTTTAATAGCAAATGAGTGTGTGGAGGACATGAGAAAGTCGGGAATCAAGGTTTTGCGTGTAAGTTAGACCTAGAGAAGGCTTATGATTTTGTGGATTGGAGTTTTTTACTAGAGATCCTTGGGTGTTATGGCTTCGGAGATAGATGATGCAACTGGGTAAAGGGCTGTATTAGTTCTTGCCATTACTCAGTCTTGGTTAATGGGGTGGTCAAAGACTATTTTCCAGCTTGTAGAGGCCTTAGACAAGGAGACCCACTCTCCCCGTTCCTTTTCACCTTAGTTGCAGATGTTTTCAGCAGATTAATCTCTAAGGCAGATAGGGAAGAGAAAGTGAGTGGATGGAGGATTGAAAGGAACAATGTCCGGGTAACCCATCTACAGTTTGCTGACGATATCATAATATTTTGTGAAGGAGGTGACACGAAAAAAGTGAGGAACCTTAGAGCATTGTTACAACATTTTGAGAAGGTCTCCAATTTGAAGATAAACCTGGATAAGAGTTGTGTGGTCGGTGTCAATATGAATGAGGGGATTATTCAGTCTGTGGCAAATTGTCTAGGTTGTCCTGTTTCTTCTTGGCCCTTGTAGTACCTAGGTCTCCCTCTAGAGGCTAACCCAAGAGAAAGTAGTTTTTGGAATCCAGTTTTGGAAAAAATTGAGAAAAGGTTAGCGGCTTGGAAAAGAAACTATATCTCTATAGGGGGTAGAGTGACTTTATTGAGAGCAACCCTAGCGAACCTACCGGTCTACTTCTTGTCCATTTTTAGGATACCTAATAGGGAGGCTAAGAAGCTAGAGAGGTTAATGAGAAATTTTCTTTGGGAGCCAAGGGAGGAAAAGGAAATCATTTAATTAATTGAGGAATAGTTTGTAGGAGCAAAGAGGAAGGTGGACTGGGGTWAGGTAGGTTAACTCTCAAGAATAAAGCCCTATTAGGAAAATGGTTGTGGAGGTGGCCTAGAGAAAGGGAGAGGTTGTGGCATGAAGTGATAGCTAGTATACATGGAAGACTGAAAAACGGATGGGATGCAGGTGTATCAAGACAAGCAACGTTGGCATCTCCTTGGAAAGCAATCCAAAGTATCCTCCCTCAATTTCTCAACTTTGTCAGGTATGATGTCAATTCCGGTAACCTTGTTTTATTTTGGGAAGACAATTGGGTGGGGACTGCTGCTCTAAAGGACCAATTCCCTTCTCTTTTTTCTATTTCCCTTTACAAGGAAAAAGTTATTTCTCATTTTCTTCCATCTCCTATTTCATCTTCATCCTTAACTTGGGATTTTGGCTTTCAGAGAGGTTTGAGGGATGATGAACTTAATAGTGTCTCAGATCTGTTGTCTTTTCTTGGCAGTGTCTTTTTGGACCCTCTTAGTTTGGATGTGAGATTATGGTCCCCTAATCCAAAAGGGTACTTCTCTTGTGCTTCTTTTTTTAAGTCCCTTTCCTTCTCCCCAAGTCAATGGGGTTTTTCGACCAAGGAGATTTGGTTTAGACCTGTTCCACCAAAATTGTTATTTTCTATTGGGAGGTGCTTTATAGAAAGATTAATACCTTGGACCGCTCACAAAAGAAAAGGCCTTTCATGTGTTTATCCCCTCACTGGTGTGTACTTTACAGGGCTAATGGGGAGGATTGCTCTCATCTACTTGTATCTTGTTCCTTTTCTAGAGCCATTTGGAGTTGGATTTTTTCTTTGTTTGGGTGCAGGCGAAATTTGTCTACGGATTTAAGTCAGCTATTTGATCCTTATTTTTTTGTGTGGCCTACAAAAAACGGAAAAATGATGTGGAGATGTATTTGAGCAGCCGCATTGTGGACATTTTGGGAAGAAAGGAATGCAAGAATATTCAAGGAAAGGAAAGAAGCATTCAGGCTGTTGAGGATTGCATCTTAACTAGGGCCATTCATTGGGTGAGAACTATGGACCTCTTTCATACTTTTTCCTTTGATGATTTTTGGAGAAATTGGTTAGTGTTGGCTAGCAGCCATACAAGGAAGGACAGGGTTTCTGCAGTGTGGACCCCTCCGCCTGAAGGATGGGTAAAGCTGAATTTTGATGGCAGCAGCCAAGGAAACCCAGGCCCATCGGGAATAGCAGGGGTGCTAAAAGATACGGAGAGCAATATATTAGCCTTATTTTCAGGTCCTGTGGGATTAGGAGACTCTAATAGAGCTGAGATTTTGGCGGCGGTACAAGGTATTCAGATTGCAGAACAATTAGGAGTTCAGCATTTGGTAGTTGAAGGACACTCTCAAATTGTTGTGGGATGGCTGACAGATCCAACTTCAGCCATGTGGCGACACAAAGATTTATTAAGGAAAGTCAACTGGTTTGCAAGAAATATGACAGTTACCTTTTGTTGGGAGGGAAGATCAGAAAACACCTTAGTGGATGGATTAGCTAAGCAGGGGGCAAATAGGGAACATTTATTTTGGGCTGCTTTGTAATTGTGTTTATGACTAATTCTGTTTTTTATTTGATGTAATACTGCCCTGAAGAGGTAACAGCTCGTGCCTCTTTTGAGTTCCCTGTACTGCCTTTTCTGAATTAATAAATTATATTCATTCATAAAAAAAAAAAAAAAAAAAAAAAAAAAAAACAGATAAGACGATAGGCCTTGTACTGGGGATTTCATCCCTTAGATTAGAGGAGGGATTTGGGAATGGGACACTGGAATATTGTATCATATGGGGGTGAGTAGCACAGGTCTACCTCTTTATCTTCATTATTATTGGGAAGATGATTCTTCACCTTGTAATTCTTATTATCTTCTTCTTTAAAAAAAAAAAAATCTGATCATTACCAATAAAAAGGGATAAGCAATATCCTTTTCAAGAAAAATGGCTTTGAGTCACTGTACAAAAAAGTCAGGTACAGCTGTAATACTTCTTATTTGGGATAGGTAGTTGGTCCGACCTATAATTGGGGCTGTTGGTCTCTAATAGAGCTGTCACCTGTCGATGGATCAGATTGGGTTTGGGTCAGCATGGAATGGTCCTGACCCATTTATAATTGGGAACAACTCAGAACCAGAACTAAACCAATTATTAATCGGGATAATTGATTCAGACCCAATTAGACCAGATTATACTTGACATTTATAATTACCTATAATATGACAACTTGGAATTTCATTTTTGATAAATATAACCTTAATAAAAGTGCCAGTAAATACCAAAATGCTTATATGTTGATAAAACAAGTATTTCTTTAACTAAAATTATCTTATATATACCCCTTTAGACATAAAATATAGCAAAGTTTACAAGAAAACCATGAGACCCTTATACAATATTGAGTACATAATCAGTTTGGGTCTTAATCAGTTCAAAATAGAAAAAACAGGTCCTGGCCAAATTATAATTAGGACACAAAACTCAGAACCATAATTGGCATTATCAGTTTGGTTCTATTGGGTAGACCCAACCAATTGACAGCTCCAGGCTCTAATCCTTGCACATACTTTATCCATTTATTGATTTTCATCATCAACACCAACCGAGCTCCAAGAGACTGCCGAAATGATTTTGTTACACCCCACTAGCTACCAGGCAATAAAGGAATAGATGATCTGCCCATTTTTCATTATTTTAAACATATAAAAGTTGTTCTAAAAGGCCATTACCCAATGTTGGTCCCAGCTATCTGGGGCCTTAGGAGGGGTAGACTGGATACAGGCCTAACCTTTGGCATTTTTATTCACACAAAGTGTTTGCCCAGTGCCCTCAGACTCGATTTTGGCCCTTCAAATGTAAAGTGTGTTTCCATGTGTTGCCTATAGATATGCTTTCAGCAAAAGTCCCCCTTTATGTTTGCAGCCAAATATCCAGGAAGCTTCAGTGTGAGTAGATTAATTAAGTCAAGTATTTTCATTGAAGAATAAGAGTTACAGGTTCATGGGCGGATAAGATATAAGATGCTGAAAACAAGGATTGTAAATGCACGCTCATAATGATATATGACAGTATATGGCCACATCAATTGAAAGATGAAAGGTCACCCTGCAGTACAATTTGGGGAAAGATAGTATTATTTTAAGGACAGTGATGTGATATCTGTAGTAATGATGCCAGATAATGCCTGTGGAGCCCTTATTAGTTAGATGAAAAAGTAATGACATCATTAATCTTCAAGAATATTCTAATGATAAATAAATGAAATGGAACTATTACCTCAAATACTTTTTGCATCTGCTTTCCAGGAACATTCTTAATCGCATCTTGTTGTCGCTTTGCCCCATGAGTACGCATAACATATGAAGGTAAGAATAAGTGACCACCCTTGTCATAACTGATAGAAAAAAAGGATCAATAAGGACAGGATATGTATGATTTCTTGACTTTTATTCTTAGAATAGTCACTTTTCAACTTATCCAGCTGTCGCCTTACAACAAAGATGTTGATAATTGCTGCCTTTAAGTTTGGAAATGATCTACACTTACTTTTTGCCCTACTTTCTTATGATGACAATAGAAATACAGTCTCATCTTAAGCAATTAAAGCATTTTTCCTACTTTGTCCCTATAATTGAATTCTAGGCTAAGAAATTATGGTATTTTTCTTCTCATTGCATATGCTTAAATGTAGGTAATAACATTAATTTGAAAAAGCAGTGTGTCAACATCTTTCTGAAGGGCCAGACAATGGTATTTTCCTATTTATGTATTTCTTTGTTTTATTCGTTGTGGGTAGGGGATGATATTATATAGTACAAAATGCCTCTGATTAAATTTCTCATCCAGCAAATACATCCTTCAAACTAGAATATTAAATAGTTGGGTTGGAGATGGGAGGAAATAGAAACTGTATATCAACATAATATGCATCCTTGATATGGTACCCTTTCCACTTTTTTGGTGGTATCAACATCGGCACATAAGGAATCACCATATGCCTAGCCTGCAAATAGACAGCATCCAAGAAATTAGCTACAGGGTGAAAAATCAAGATACTGACATTTTTTAAGTGGCTGGCTATGCATATTTTAAATTTTCCAACAGAATATGCTCATTTCTTCCATATGGTAGAAAATATGATATTCATTTAGAAGCTGAACATCAACTCATGCAGAGTTAGACATGAGACCTTGACAATTACCAAAGTATGTGTATTATGATATTGATCCTATATTAATGCAAAAAACATATTTATAAACAACCATCAAATAATGCAACAGCAAGCAACTTCATGGTCAATTTCATCTCAAGTGGCCCAAACAAATCAGGATAATGCAACCGTGAATAATAAGTTGATAACTTACAGTTCTATCAAGTCCTCTACCGACTAGTGGATCACATTCAATGACACCATACCTCTTCCCAACTCTCCGGCTGTATGGAGAAAAAAAACAAAAACAAAAAAAAAAAATCATAACCATGATGAAATGTCGAGACAAAATGTAATGGAACTAATGATAAATTCATCCTCAACGCTCCATACCCGATACCAAAGTACATGTGGCTGATCATTTGTCCACTCCCAACATCTTAACTAGTTGCCCACTTCTTGATTGAGAATCACCCAAAACTTAGATCAATTAAAAAATCTTCTTTGAGAACTAGAGTTCAAATTTTATGACAGTCAAGTAAGATATAACAGTGATGGAAAAAATGATTGACATATAATCTTCTAGAAGTATCCAGCCAATACAACTTCAAAACCATGCTACTCGCATAAATGGAGCACTTATCATATAGTCCAGAACTCCAGATTGGTCACCTAGTGGACCATGATTATTTCATGGACAAATAAGGTAAAGATCGTTGAGGATGAATTATTGAAGACAGAAATGAAGTCATACCCTGTTTCCTTTGATAGAGTTCTAAATGTGTGCCGAAATGCTGGTCGAATTTCACGTGGACTATCTCCTAACTGGTTAATTGGAGGTTGTACATAAGCTGTTTCAGTTAATAACTCTATTAGACGACTTCCCAGCTGCATACATACAGAAAAGTTGTCTTTCAAAATCAAGGGTAGATAAAAAGCATAGTAGAAAATTTCTTAAACATTCAGAAAAGAAAAGGAGACAGAAGGCAGCAAACCTTTGCCTGGGCATCCCGACCCCAAGGTCTAATCTCATTCTCATTTTTTACAAGCTTTTGCACCTCAATCAACTTTTTCTTTTTCACCAAAATGTTAACACGTTTCCTGAGAATATCTTGCTCCTTAGTTACTTTGTCATCTCCTTGACCTTCAATCTTTTTTCCACCTTGGTATTTTTTAGTTTTCTTCAAGAAATTATGAATTCTAACCTGCATGAAGAAGTAAGTAGGCAATATTATGACAAGCAAGCAAGCAAGACAAACTCTTCAGCTTGGACTATCTACTATGCTTCCAACATTTACTATGAATCATGTACATTTGGTGCTGCTTGAGTGCTTCTCAATAACATCACATAAGTAACATTCAGTATAAAGACAGATTTCAAAATTTTGGTCCAGGTAACAGGGTTTTACTCTGCGGTTGACTTGATTGATCAACTTAGTTTGACTATTTCTATGGTCCTTGTACAAGCAGGGTTTTTGGTTGCTACTTGCAAGTGCCTCAATCTTAGTCTAACTGAAACAAGTGACTAAGGGGATGTTCACCAACATGTATGACTTTGCCTTTCAATAGAAAGAAACTGCTGCATCAGCAAAAAACATGGTTTTGTTGATGCGGAAGCTCTTTTTATTTTTGAAAAACAAAATCATACATATCGGAAAACACCCCCTAAGTGCACTAGATCAGCTTTCCACAGATGAACCTATGGCGATTCTTTCTGACAACTAAATTTACATCTACGGCAACTAATCATCATGGACGTAAGAGGCACATCCAAGTGAACTGTCAAAGACATGCTGCACTCCATAGGTAACAAATCAAACATCAATGGAGTGACATTTATTGATTAAAGGGATATCCTTGGACAACCATCTTAATAATCCGGTTCACCAACTTGATGATGAACTATGAGACTTGCATAACACTATCACAAGTAATGGAAATAAACAATGTAATATTATTCACAATTACATGCATTTATTCAACTGAGCTTTTGTTGTTTCCTTGGTTTTTTTCTCATTATTAGGATAAATTGCAGGGGATAATTCATCACTATCTCAAATGGGTGAATTTGTTGGGTTCTTTCTATTCATCGTCGCAAGTTTGAACACAATAACTAATACAAACAAAAACGTCAAAGACTAACCTCCTGCTCAATGGCCTCGCCTATGTGAACGGCAGCTTGAACAACCCGAACATACCCTTCTTCTTGCCCTGTCATCAATAGACCCATCATCTTATGCATGACAATTACCGCCATCTTATCAGCTGGCAACAAACCAATGTAAGGCGCATAAGCAGCCTTCTGCTTCTTTGACTCCTGCAGCTTCTGCTCTTTCTCTATTGCTTCTCGTAGAGGCTCAAACCAACCAAGAAATAGAGACTTCACATAAGGCAAATTTGGAGCCAATTTCTTCTCACACATCTCTCTTTCTAACTCCCTGTACTCAGCCGCAGTCTTCTCCCACGCCTCAGTCTCCACCTTAATCTGTCTTCTGCGAAGTGCGTTATACTTCCTTTTCTCCATGTCTCGAAGTCTTCCTCTCTCACCATCTCCAAATCCCTCCTCAAGACCCTTCAAATTACGAGCCGATAAAACAGAAGAAATCCAAGGTGGGTCGTCGTAAAAGACCCTTCCAATGGACTCCCCATTCAAAAGCCGATGAACCCCATTAGTAATTGTCTGTAACTTCATTGATTCCTCAAGGCTCTCTATGAAATTATCATCAACTGAATCCGGCACGGTGGGAAACTCGAGAGAACGCGAATGGGACGACTTGACAAATAACCCCGGATTAAGTGAAGGCAATTGAAGCCCAGAAGGGAAAGGACAAGAACAACTCGATTCATTGAGCTCCATTCCGTGAAAACGAATGTTGGAGCTAAGAATACAATCAAAACCCAGATTTTTCCGTGAGTTCAGGGCCTTCAGGCCTTGCTTTCTTCCTCCTTTTCTCCATGTATTCTGGATTCGAGAGCGAGGATAC
Source organism: Nelumbo nucifera (assembly GCF_000365185.1). The sequence goes on along the minus strand of NW_010729156.1, from coordinate 1,874,885 downwards.
GGAGTGAAGGAGACCGTCGAAGCCAGTTCTACAATCTAAGAAGAGTCTAAGAAGAGAGAGAGAGAGAGAGTGAAATGTTACAGAGTAGAAGTTGGAGCTGAAGAAACCTCACTTAAACCTCCCGCTGGCTTGAATTTTGTGGACGGTGGTAATTTTGGTTCGGTTGATTTTTGTCCAAACCTATGATATTTTATCGCCCGGTCTGGCTTCGTCTCCGTCTCGGCCTCTCCGGCTTATTAGAATATTAGGTTCTGTTTGGATACTATGTGAATCTAAAAGTTAGTTTTCAAGTCAGGCTAGTTTGAGACTTCTTGAAGTTTACGTAAACTTGCGATAGTAGTTAGTAGAGGAGAATAGAGTTAGGGATGAGAGCGGATCTCCCATAATCAGTTTTGTATATGCAGGGGGATCTCCCGAAGTCTATCTTTTTTTTTATTTTTTTTATTTTATTTCATATTATTTTTACAGACAACCATTAAATAAAGTAAGAGAGATTTACTTCTTATAAATTATCTTTAATCTCTATTCATCTCCCAAATAATCTTTAAATTATCTTTAGTTAAAGTAGTATAATTGATCTTTAATCCTTATTTATCTCCTAAATTATCTCTAACAAAAGTGGCACCACTATCCCCCTCTTTCTCTTAAATTATTTATAATATCTATTTATCTCCTAAATTATCTTTAATTCATATTTATCATCTCCCCCACTTTTTAATATTCAAATAATAAAAAAATAAAATACTATTTAAATATTATAATAATTAAATATTTTAAACAATAAAATATTACAAATAGATAAATAATATATAGCAAAATATTTAATATTATGTAATATCTTTCAAATAAACCAAATTTAAATAACAAAAATTTTAAATATTTTACATGTTACTTAAATATTTAAATAACTAAATATTTTAAACAATGAAATATTTAACAGAACTAAATTATGAATAGTTAAAATAACGAAATTATATAATAAATTTTAAAAAATTCTAATAGTATAAAAATAATTATAATTGATTATATTATAAATTATATTTTAATTAAAAATAATTTATATTTTATAGATTTAATAACTAAATTATGTAATAATAGTATACATTATAATTTTATGGATTATTAAATTCAATAAATAATTAATATTTTAAAATTTAAATAATGATATTATTTAAATAAGTAATTTTAAATATTTTAAATATAAAAATTAATAACTAAATATTATTTAAAAAAAGATTAAATAAAAAATTATTTAAAAACTTAAAAAATTAGGAAAAAGCACAAAAATAATTGTAATATACTTAATAATATTGGATAATAAGAATATAAAACATAAATAATTTTAAATTTTAAAATATTATTGAAATAATGAAAAATATTAAATTTATCATTTATAAGTGTTTTATAATTATACATGATATCTCTATATACATAATTATATTATGGGAAAATTCCTATAGGTACCCTATACTTTAGGCCGAGTGCCAATTTAGTACTTGAACTTTAAAATGCGACAATCTATTACCCAAACTTTCATTTTGCGACAATCTAATATCCCACATTAAGTCATTATTAAGTGTTATGGGAAAAGACACAAATATCCCTTAAGTTTCATCTAATTTTCTTTATCAAATGAATCCCAAACAAAAGGATAACCTTTTCAAAATCCAATGTTCCATCACTGCCACCACTTGCTACAAGTTACAACTTCAGAAGTTGCCCCGGCGACTACAGTTGCTGTCTTCTCTTCCCTCGCGAAGGAGCACAGGGAACTAACCGACTACTACGGAGCAAAGAAAGCGTCGTCCAGCCACCTCTGCTCGCGAATGGGGGTATTATCTGCCCCTCCTGTGAAAGGTGAACTCAGGAGCGCATGGAGAGCGCTTTGGACCTTGTTTACGCACTTGTGGTGGCGGATGCGCCGAAGGACGTCGCTTTTGTCCAAGGTTTCGGAGGCGTGAGAGGGTTTTAGATACAAGCGACTTGTGATGGGGTTTTGGGTTTCAGGGTTCTTCTTCTAATCTCGAATTTTTTACTATTCACCACCATTGTTCATCTGGTGACACTCCTTCTCTTCTCCCAGCAATACACCTCTGATCCCTTCATCCCTCATTGTTTTCCTGCTTTCTTCCATCGAGAAAGAATCAAAAACTCCATTTTAATTTGCTAATTCGAACCCGAATTCACTAATCACCTTCTTCGATTCAATACAACGAAGGCGGCAGCTAACACTCAATCAGCTCGCAGCGGTGAAATCCAACTACTTTTTTTAGCCACATTCTAGTGGCTCCTGATCATTTTTGGGGGGTAAATCTTCATACAAAATGCTTCATCGGTCTCCCTGTCATCATTGACTCCTCAAACACATTGAAAGCCATTATTTGAAGACAAAAAATCAAAACAGAGCTAATAGAATCATCTCTTGTTGCATCGTCTGAGTTCAGGTTGGGTTATCAGATGCATTTTAATTCAACCTGTTGAAAATGGTGCACCAAATACCAACCACAGACCGAGCTGATGAAGCAAGCAACCATCGGAAGGGCTTAAGCGCAGTCAGTGTCCCTATTTGCCATAGTTGCTTTGCTCCATTAGATGGACGGTCTTAAACTCTTTATCCTCCCACGGCCATGGTGGTGGCCAGCGGCGAGCCGTTTGGATTCTGTTTCATTTTTTTGAGAAACAAGATGATGAACAATGTATTTTCTTTTCAAGGGTAATTTTGACGTTTTCAAAATTCTTAAGTGGCATATGAGGTCATGTGATATACATAACTGACGGTCCATTATTGCTAGGTACTACATTGTCGCAAAATAAAAGTTCAGGTACTAGATTATCGCATTTTAAAGTTCGGGTACTAAATTGGCACTGTACAAGGTACTTATCAGGAATTTTCCTTTATACTATATATATACATAAAATAATAATTCTTTAGGCTTCAATTTTAGTTGGATAGATATGGTTAAATTCACATCCTATTTAATTAATAATGAATGAAAATTCTAACATCCAAGTCTAGGATAATCAAACTCAAAGCCAAATCGGATATCATACTTTCAAAGTCCAATTGGATAGAGACATTCTAATTTTTGGGGTTTGAATATTTTTAGTTGTGTTTCTCTCTAGTGTTTAGGAAACTAGACTTATGTATTTATGTGTTTTGTGTAACTTTATAGTATTTATGTGTATCATGGTAGCTTAGGACTTGTAGATCTCAAAAAGTTACACAAAACCACAAAAAAAAATCACTTAAATCGGACATCAGAGTGCAAGGTTGTGGCCTCTGAAAGTTTGTATATACATTAAGTGTGCAACTCATAATCCAATGACGAGATTGAACGGGTCAATGGTTGAAGCGTCTAAGTTGGGTGGTTTTTGACCAAAGGGCATGCTACAATAGAACCAAACCCAAAATCAAGGTTAGGTGATGGTTTGAACAATTCAATTGGCCATGTCAACAACGGGTTAAAAACACCAGTATCAATTTGGGTCGGTTTTAGTTTGGTCGGTCAATTCAAAAGACTTAAACTTAAAAAAATTAAATTAAAATTAAAAAAATTATAATGATATTATTAAAAAATAAATTTTAAATTTGCAATTTTGTTCAGTTTACAAATAGCCAAACTGAAGCTAACCTAACCTGGTTAGGTTGGGAAATTGCTAAACCAAAGCTGACTAGTAATACTAGAAAGTGATCAATTCGGGTAGAGTTGGTGAGTTTGGTTAGTTTGACCGTTTCATCGATTTGATGAACAACCCTAATTAAAATTAATTATTGTTAGTTTTTTATTAAAAATAATATATAAAATATAAATAATTATTAATTATTTAAAAAATAAAATTATAAAACAGTTGTATTATTTTGAATGTATTTTGCCTGTACATGTTTGCATTTGTACTCTTTTGCAAATTGAGCTTAAGGCTGCCCTTGGAAACAATGCAAATGGAGTGTAAATCCCGGTTTAGGGTAAATTTGCACTCTGGTTCACTTTTACCTGCATTTGGCAACACTACATTTATGCATTGACAAATGACAGAAAACACATTTTCCAATGCGTATTTATATTGATAATAAGATGTAAATGCTGCGTTTGGAAATGATGCAAATATGTAGAGTGTAAAATAGTTTATATAAATTGCAAAGTTGGATTAGTTTTGCACTAACAAATTTACCTTCTTACAAAATAGACTTTTAGATGTAATGGATGCAAACATTAATTTCAATAAAGCATATGCTTTTTTTTATCAAAAGCTCACTTGAATGCAAATTTACTTCTTTTTTATTGGTGTACTTTTACATCTTATTATCAATGTAAATATGCATTGGTCTGTCATTAATAGGGGTGGAACTTGGGTGGGCCTAGCCCGAGCCTGAACCGGCCCAACCTAAAATTTTACACGGGCTAGCTTGGATTTTCGGTCCTTGGGCTGGGCTCAAGCCCAAGAAGTTGGGCTTTTTTATTTTTTGGGCCAAACTCGGGCCTAGCCCTTAGGTAGCCTAAACCCGGTCCGAGCCCGACCCAATTATATACATTTATACATATATATGTAAATGTTGCATACATATTTGTATATATAACATTTGTATAGATATTTTGCATACATATTTACATACATACATAAATATGTGTATATATATTTGCATAAATACATTTATAAATGTATAATTTTAGAGTGGGTTCATTGACCAACCTGAGCCCGGCCCGGGCCTAAGCCCAACCCAAGTGCATCAAATTACAAGGCAGGTTGGGAAAATCGGGCTTAACCTCAGGCTCGGGCCGGGCTTGGGCCTTAAACCCAAAATTTAGGGCTGGACCTGGGTTGACCATAAACCCGGCCCAACCCGCCTGACTTGCAATCCTAGTCATTTATCAATGCATAAATGTAATGTTGCCAAACACAGGCAAATGTGAACCAGAGTGCAAATTTACCTTGAACCAGGATTTATACTCTATTTGTATCGTTTCCAAACGCAACCAAAAGTACATTAATAAAAAAGAAGTAAATTTGCATTTAAGTGGGCTTTTGATAAAAAAGGTCATATGCTTTATTGGAATTGTATTTGCATCCATTACAGCTAAAAGTCTATTTGTAAGAAGATAAATTTGTTGGTGCAAAACTAACCCAACTTTACAATTTATATGGACTGTTTTACACCCTACATATTTGCATCGTTCGGAACGCAGCCTAAAGAATCCAAAAGCTACAGAAACAAACAATTTATTTGTCCCCTTTATCTTCCCCCAAAGTTGGGGTTTCTTTGTTCATCTCTCTCTCTCAATTAATCAATCAAACCAGTTTCCATTTTTTCCCATTCTTTTATCCTCACTGTACAAATGATTAGTATTGCACATGGTTTTTAAAAACGAATCGGTGACCAAACCGGTCAGGAGTCCGGTTACCAGTTCGAACGGTCCAAATGTTCGATCCGCACGGCTGGCCCGCTCTGACAAAAAAAAAATTTTAAAATTTTTAAAAATTGGAAAACGGTCAAAACCGTCTGAACAGTTCGAACGATTAACTAGCCGGTTCAGCGGTTTGCTGACCAAAATCAACGGTTTTGAGGGAAAAAACAGTTTTGAAGGAAAATGGAACCGATCATGTAACCAATTCTCGGTTTTTTCGGTCCGACCATCCGGTCCGGTCCGGTTTTGAACACAGTGGTATTGCATATGCACCGCGCCCTCGTCAATTGCCCTTGCCAGAATGGTTGTATTTTTTCTCAAAACCATTGAAAATTCTCCTACTTCCAATTTCCATCTTCCATCTCTTGATGGATCTGATTGTCCATTAACCTCTACAAGGCTACCTGGCATTTGATGAGATATGATATTTGTCTTCTATAGCACCACAAAAAGGGTAATCCAAGTCCTTATTTAATTTAAACCTTTTTTTTTTGGTAACGTTTTCCCACTTCAAAGTTAATTTTCAATCAAAAGCTATGAAAAGATTTTTAATTTCTCTTAACAACACACTCTTCTCGACCACTTGATCAATTTTAGCAAAGTTGGATCCATATTTATAAGCTAATCACTTATTCCAAAACTTGGTCTTATGTTTTGAGCCTGCAATGGCAAGTGAGAATTAACAGAGGAAAATCACAATCCAAATATCTGTTTCATTTATCAAAATTACTTTTTTTCTACATTTTTTCATTCCTCAGCCCATACATTCACAGAATCCCACATACAAATGAAAATTCTTTATAGACCATAGACGGAGAGTCGACACAAGAAAACACACAACAAACACAGACTCTCAACCAATAACCCACTCCATTATTTTGCGATTCTGAATGCTTTTAATCAGAGATTTCAATGGCTTTCACCTCGGGTTTCTTTTCCTCCTCCTTGGGTACTGTGACAGTCAGCACTCCATTCTCTATGGATATGCCTTCACCTGATCCATCTTTGCGTTTTCCGGCAATCTGGATCGCCTCAAGAACTTGCCGCTGCTCCTCTCCACCCGGTGCCATTTGTCGTTCCTTTCTTCTTTCTCCCTGCTCCTCTCTCCACTAATCTGCAGGACCCTTCCCTCCTCCACTTCCACCTTCACTTCTTCCTTTTTGAGCCCCGGAAGATCAGCCTTGAATACATGTGCTTCTGGGGTTTCTTTTCAATCGATGCGGGCACTGACGGAGGCAGAGGTTTCTTGAGCCGAATTGGGCACAGAGCTGAGGATTGTGCTGAAAGGGAAGCCCTCGAAGGGGTCCCAAATATTGAGAGAAAATGGGTCGAAGATGTTGCTTCGTCGTTCTCCGAAGATGCTAGGAATGAGCGACATTCTTCTCTTTTGTGGTGTTGTCTTTAGCTTAGAAATGCTGGACTTAACAGAAACTTGGATGCTGATTACAGAATATGAAACCAAGATTGGAATACTGAGAAGGCTTTTGAGATTGATAATCGACAATGAATTATTGAATTTAGAAGATGACGTATTCCATATTTATAGGCATCGAGAAGGTAGATCTCGAATGTTCAGTGTCTTTCTCGTCGTTTCTAGATATTCGATCGTTCTGTAATCTTTTAGCTCCAAAGAAAAAAAGCCTAAGAGAAGAGAAGGGAAACAAACAATATATAATCTTCTACCACCTTCTCCGATCTATCTCTCGGTCTTTGGTGAGGTCAATTCTTGATTAATCTGGTGTTCGTGGGGTCAGAATTAGGGGTGCAAATGGATTGGATCATCGAGCCTATTTGATCGAATTCGAGTAATCTTGGTTGGATCTTTGGATCGGATTTGGATTATTCACCCCTATATGATCCGAGAAGATCCCATCCGATGTATTATATATTTATATTGTATTTTTATAAATTTGTTATATTATTTATTTTTTATAAAAAATATGTATATATATATGATGAAAATAATTAAAGAAATACTTGTATTTTTTGTTTTTCTTTATTTAAATTGGTTTATTTTATTTTTTAAGGAAAACAAGTTGGATCAAGTCAGATCCGAAGATCCAATAGGATTTGAATTTAGATCAAATCATATCATATCCGATCGGATCCGACATGAATAGTGTTGAATCGAATTCGAATATACCCTTATTCGAATCCAATTTGATCTGTTTGCATCCCTAGTCAAAACTCATCTCTTGGGAACAACAAAAATTGGTCTTGGACCTAAGTATAATCTAGATAGGAAACTTAAAGCCAAAATCAACCCAATTACAATGGGGACATAAAATTCACTAGGGGTGCAAATGGATTGGATCATGATCCGATTCGATATGAGATCCAATCCTATTTGGTCGAATTTGGGTCATCCCTATCCAATGTGAGAAGATTTGATCCGATATATATATGTGTGTGTGTGTGTTATTTATTTATAAATATATTTTTTATATTACATTTTTATAAATTTGTTATATTATTTATTTATTTATAAAAATTAATTTTTAAAGAAAACAATTTGGATCCAATCAGATCCGAAGATCCGACTTACTAATAGGATTCGAATTCAAATAAAGTCCTATTAAAACCAATTGGATCAGATCCGACATAAACAGTGTTGGATCAGATTCAAATATGCCTTGATTCAAATCCAATCAAATCTGTTTGCATCCTTAAATTTCAGAACCAGAATGAATAAAATTCGTTCGATTCTTTTACTTTTTAGATAGACCTGACCCATTGACAGCTTTATCCGATTATAGATTGGGCTAGATCTCCAATCTCAATGGCTCAAAGGATGAGAGGAGATAATATTTAGCCCCTTAAATGGTAAAATGGGCTTTCTTCTATAAACAGTACTAGACATGAGCCTAGTCAGTCCAGCTCACGCTTGCTGTTGCACCCCAGATGCTCGTGCATGCACACCTAGAGCCCCGACTCCATGCACACACGCTTGCCTAGGTGCTCCTGCCCCCTGCACACATGCACCCGCCCATAAGCCACCCCTGTATGGCTGTCTAGATGATCCATTCCCTCCACCCACCTTAACACACTAAACTGAGTTTGACTTGTAACAAAGAATGTTTGATGTGTGTCCTCAATGAACTTGATTTATAACATATGTCTGTGATGTTTGTTTTCATTCACATGTACTTGATGCATGCCTCCAACGAATTTGGTTTTTAACTTTTACAATTCCACAATTCAAAACCATTGCTACACTAGAATAAATCTCTAAATAATTAAAATATTGAAATATGAGTTGTGACATAGTATTTCATATAATGACTTTAATGATCTGGGGTGCTCGTCGAATACCCAAATTAAATGATTTACATAGCATTAATTTCGAGCCCTTCCAAAGTAAATTACGAGCAGACACCTTGTACTTAGAGGTTAGTGAAAGTTAGGCCCCCCCAAGCTTTCTTTTGTAATAAAGACCTTTGTAATCTTCTAGATTTCAATTAAGGGTACAAGTCGGGTGGGTTGGGTCGGCCTTAGGATAAACCCAGACCCGACCCTATCATCTACAAATAGGACCGAGCCCGAAGTAAAAACTGAAGTATTAGGCCTGGGCCCAGCCCGAGCTTAAATTTAACACATTCGGGCTGGGCTCTAGTTGGGTTGGGCCCACCCAAGTTTCACCCCTAATTATAATCACCAATGTTGCAGTCTACTTAGTCCTAGTTGCTGACTAATATAATTTGCTTCAAAACCAATAGAAATGATTCGTTTTTGTTCTAGTAGCCCAACCCTTTGTATTGGTTATCCAGTCTAGGTTTGTTACTCTCTCTCTCTCAAGTGTTAATGTTAATATCGAGAATTATAATTAATAGGAGAGCAGAAGGTGAAGTTTGCAAAAAGTAGTAGTAGTTGTGTTGTGGGGATAGAGATGGAAATAAAGAACCTGAAGTTGTACTTGGAGAACCAAAGCATCATAGAGGAGAAAGAGAAACAGGAACAGAAAACGCTCCTACTCCACCAAGAGAACCGAGCGTTGATGTGTGTGCTTTAGAACAAATTCTCTCATCTGGATAACCTTGCAACCCATCTTCACAATCATCACAACTACAAATTACAACACAGTCTGAAAAATCATGATGAAGAAGATCAAGATGAAAAATAATCCTCTTTCTTCTTTTCTCTCATGTTTCTCTACTTGTTAGAAATTAGAATTCTCTTTCCCCTCCATCTCTCCTTTGCTGTTGTTTCTTCTTTTTAGCTCTTCTTTTCTCAATTCTTGGATAAATTTATGGTTGAAAAGAATAAGGAGTTCAGCTCTCATTAGATAAATACACAAGTAAGAAATCAGAAAACCAGCCAACCCATCAAAACATTAACTCAGATTGCTTTGCCTACTCAAGTTTGGATGCCAAAATATAAGAACAAAGGCTCCATTTGGAAGAAGTACAAATACAAATATGTAGAGCGCAAAATCTTATATTTTATATTATATTGTATATATTTGTAATGTACATATTTGTATTTGTACTCCTTCCAACTTAGCCAAAAATACAAAATAATAGCTATCTAACTAACTAAAAAAATTAACATAAAATCATTAAAAATAGATTCATAAACTCATCAAAAAATAACATCATCAACATTTATCTATCACATAATAAAGAAAAAGTCTTCTCATCATCAACTAAGACCTCATCTTCTCACTAATAAAAAAATCTCTCATGATCTCCAATTAATATCTCATTTCAAAATCTTGTCACCATCCAATCATAAGCTTCTTTAGTCTGTTCAAAATGTTTAAGCTTCAATGTTTTAAGGATTCCAAACCTGAAAAGTAATTCTATATTATCAATTTTACTAGAAATACTAATGATACCATATAAGCTTCAATGCATATATAGATTCCAAACTTGAAAATTCTATACTATCAATTTCAAGGATTCCAAACCTGAAAATTTCTATCCTTCAATGCTTCAATGTTGTGGAACATGATGCTATACCATTAGAAGAACTAAGAGCTGGAGTAGAACTAGGAGCTTCATTTGTTATAGCTGCCAAAGAAGAGTTAATGTGGTGTTATATTATAGCATGGTTTTCAAAACCGGACCGGATCGGACGATCGGACTGAAAAAACTAGGAATCGGTCAAGTGAATGGTTTCGGTTTTCCCCAAAATCATTAGTTTTGGCCAATAAACTGTTGACTCGGACAGTTAACCATTTGAACGGTTTTGACTATTTTTAATTTTTTTTTGTTAGAACGGGCCGACCGTTCAGTTCGAATAGTTGGACCGTTCGACCAGGTAACCAGACCCCTGGCCGGTTTGATCTCTGGGTCGTTTTTAAAAACCATGTCTTATAGATTAAAAGGAAATGTTATTAGATAAATAAGAACTAAGAAGTAAATTCATAAAATACCTTTCTCCATCTCTTCAAACACTTCTAATTTCTCTTCATCTTGGATTGCATGTGAATGTTCTCTTAATCAATTTTGAGTACAAATTAAACCCTCCATAATTGTTGGTGTCAATGAACTATGAAATTGATCATTACTCGACCCCCCGTGCTAAATGCACTTTCAAATGTAATGGTAGAAACGGGAATAACCAAAATATCTCCAAGCCATATAAGAAAGTATGTGATATTTTGCACTATTTGTTTTCCACCAATCTTCTTCCAATGCTTCCTCCAAATAGTGATCCATTTCTGACTTCACACACATCTCATCATTCTTTGAAACTTCATGAAATTCTAACTTAAACATAATAAAATTAATGATTTTATTTTAAAAATTCCAATCACCATCAATATAATGTGCAATAAGACATATATATCCTAGAATTTAAATAGGTGCCCAAATATTAGTGGTGATGGACACTCTTTTTAGCTTTGCAAACACTTCTCTCAATTTTTTTCTTCTTCTCATTCATATATAAATCCATGCAATCTTTTGTTATTGTGGTGGGTGAAACAAACTGAAATCTAGACTGAATAGCCCTAACAAAACGCTAAAGCCCACATTTTTCACAAAATTAAATGGCAATTCATCAAGAATAATTATTTTTTCCAATTCTTGCCAATCATAATCTTGATCAAATTTCCAAATAACATGATTAGTAGTTACCTCAGACCCAAACGAAATAACTAATTGTTTAGAATCATTTTCACTTAAAGGACACATTTTGCAATTTTCAATGTGGTATTAGTTCCATTAGCACTAGCACAGTCAAGCTCCTTGCCACAATAATTGCAAGTAGCACACTCATATTTAAGTCCTCCGGGTTGGGGGATTTTTTTGAAATGATCCCAAACAGAAGATAAAATACTCTTACATTTTCGATTAAAAGCTACCTCAGAAGTTGTGACAACAATTGTACTACTAGTTGTTTGATGCTAATCATTTGTTTATGCCATGTTTGAGTTGAAGACTGTAATCAATTCCCAATATTCAACCGCACAATAAATAAAGGGAACATATAATTAAGATATATAAAACATAAAACATAAATTATATCAAATTCAGAAATTAATGAGAAATGTTCAACTTTGTTAGGCCCCATCTAAAGCATAAGCAATCCAAAACATAAATCACATCAAATTCTTATTTACTATTTATATGACAGAATCATACCAAAACATAAGCAATCCAAAACTTATTACAAATTAATGAGAATGTTCAACTTTGTTAGGTCCTATAGAAATTACATTCAAAGAAAACTGGTATTTTATGAAGTTTAGGATTGCTTATGTTTAATGTCATTTAGATTGCATGTTTTGCTCTCCTTTGGATTGCAAACATGCATTGGAATCATTATTTAATGTCATTTTCAATACACAAATGACTGCAATCGATTTGGGTGCTAAGGTTGCTGAGGCAGTAGCTATGGTGTTATTCTGCCAAATTTCCTGTTTTGGGTGATTGGTTGTCCATTATCAACATTATGTGTTACCCTTCAATCATGGTCCCACACTCCCACTAGATGGAGGAGCTTGACCAATGTTGCTCTGTTCTGATCTAAGAGGATCATTCAGAGACCAAAGCCTAAACTAGTTAATGGGGACCTTTCAAGACTCACAAACCAGTGGTATGCTAAAGTTACAATAGGGGAGTTTCAACTGTAGTGAATAGTGACGTAGTGTACCCTTCAACCCAGAAAACCATATTTCTTTTCCCCAACAGTCCAATAAATAAATAAATAAAAAATAAAGAAAACGAATTAATGGGTGAGAAAGTGATTGATTAATGCATGATTCTTTTATTTTATTTATTCCATCATTTTATAATAGAAAGATGAAAGACAAAAGGGTGAAACTAAAAAATTTAATCCATAAACAAAAACGAAAGAAAAGTAGGCAATAGAAACCATACCTTTTCTCCTCTGACGATTTTGCTAAATATTCAGTAGCCAGTACCACTCTTCAATTGGTTAATGAGCCTTGGGGGTGTAGAACATTCAGAGGATTCGAACGAGCAGATATTGAAAGGTAAGAGGGATCAAGGAGGGCTATCGCGGGCTCAAGTTCAACATTCAAACGAACATGTATTGAAAGGTGTTTCCCACTTTTTTTAATCTCTTGCTTATTTTTTAGGGTTAAAATTTCAAAGATAAGGAGTGTCCTAAGATGGGAATAAAACAACCCTCAAATGGGAATAAGTCTTAACTCTGCTATGATATTTTCTAAGGCCTATGGGTTACTTGGACTTGGATAGATATCGGTTCGGGCTCGAATTCACCAATGGTCAGGCCCGAGCCCAACCCGAAATTTTAAAAAATCCAATTTTTTGGGCTTGAGCCCGGCCCAAGGACTAGAAAACTAAGCTCGACCCATGTAAATTTTCAGTCTGGGCCAATTTAGGTCCGGGTTGGGCCCGCCCAAGTTGCACCCCTAATTCCAACACTTTCCCCTGCTGTTTGCATTTTGTAGTCAGTTTTATAAAAAATTCCCATCTAACTACTATGTGCATCTTCAAACAAAGATATGTTGAACGCCAACCTAATTGATAGGATGCAGGGGTGTTAATTGTACTGGATTTGGTCTAATCCAATCCAGTCCAATGTGAATCCATTATAAATGGACCATTCCAATTCAATCCAATGAATATTTGGACTTCCTTGTACTGGCACAATTCAATGTCTGAACCATCGAATTTGTTCAAATTCGTTTTAATCTAGATTGGTTTCAGCCCAAACCCGATCCATTGACACCTATATTCTTATCTTATATCAATGGATCAGATATTGGCTCAGCCCAACCCAACCCAATATAAATATATTATGGATGGACCAGGTCCAATCTAATCCAATAAATACTTTGGACCATTAAGTCTAGATTGGTCCAATTCAATATGTCTTATTGGTCCATCCAAATTGATTTTGATTTAGGTGGGGGTCTAATCCAAAACCGGTCCATTGACACCCTTAATTGGATGATTCCATCAACCCAAGCTTCTTTCTAACACCATTTCCCATTTCCATTTTGTCCAATGAATCTACCTACTAGGTTGACCTCATGACAATTTGTAGCTTTAGACCCATTGAGTGTTGCATATTGCTTTCTCCACTTTCAAATCTATTGACTAGAATTGTTGTTTGTAATATTTAGGCCGACAATTTTGATATAGAATGAAGAAGCGTTTTTTGGAAATGCAAATGAAAATAGACATGTATCGACCGACACCCTTCTACTAATTTTAGTTATTGGACACTTCTAAAAAAACTCGTACTTATTGGAAATTTTTTGGTCATTTAGTTTTCTCTTGTGTATATGTTTACTAGAACTGGTTGAAACTTGTAGATAAAATTAGTATAATTATCATTTAAGGGACGCTCTTCTTTTGAATTTTCAGAGGAAGAAAGTTGGTTAATGGGATTTTGGTTTCCATTGACCAAGAAATCCATATTTTTTTTTTCAGATTTTAGTTTCCACATAAATTTATGTAGAGACTAGGGAAAGTTTACATGGATATTTACCCAGGTAAATGATACCCATCTCCTAGGTGAATAAACTTTCACACCTAGGGGGAATGTTACCAACACTTGAATAGGACAAAAATACCCCTTTTAATAATGGATTTATATGACTAAAATAGTCATTGCCTTATTTACCCGGAAATAAAAAAATATGTATAAATGCACTTACCTAGGTAGATAACTTACCAAAAAACAAATGAGGCCTTATTATTTTTTTCCAATGGTTCCAGCTATAGTCAAAACCTTAACTCGTTCCTCCCTTGCTCTCTACATATAAACACTTGACTCTGCCATTGTGTACCAGAAGGCTCCACCCAATTTGGATCCAACAGGCATTCCTAAGCTAAGCAACAAACCAAGCAAGAAAATGAAGGACATGGATGCTTTTTTGATATGCAAAATGGTGTGTATTGGGAATTTCAAACAATGAAATTCTAGTATTTTTTGGACAATTTCTTTAAACTATCCCTACTATTTGCAAAATTACCATTCCCATTAAAATATTAACAGAAGGGCTGAAATGTCTGTTTTGCCCTTAAATCAAATTCGAAGCTTAATCACGGGAGAGTGTTACCGCTACTCCACTGCGGGAGAGAACAACACTGGAGTCGCCGCAATTGGCGACGATGACTTTCTCCATCCCAACAAGCACCACCACAACCGTTGATTCGTTTGGAGAGAGAGCTAGAGCTAAAGAGGCACCTTTGAAGATGAGGAATTTGAGGGTCTCCAGTGCAAAATAGATGAAAGCCCCCCGAGAATGAGTGACGAAACAACCTAGATCCACAAGTCGTGTCGAAATCCTTTTTTATGTGGGCAGTAATGGATTTGTAGTCAAAAGCGTCATAGAGGGGAAGCAGAACTCATGGCTTGTATCTGATCTTCACAGGCATGTCTGTGTCTTTCTATCAGAGCTTTACCCTCCAACATCCTCTCCTATCCTCTTTGCTCTATGAAACCCACCAACGGGAAAGGGTTCTCATTGTCTCGATCTCTTCTAAATGAAAAGAAAGCAGAAGAAGAAATCAGAATACAAATAGGCCTCAATGAAACTCACCAACATCACCTTCACGTTTCTGCCTTCCAAATGTTAAGAAAAATCCAGAAAGGATTTAATGCTTTATTGAAATCTTTGCTACTGACACAAAACCCAATATATCTAGAGACGACGTGGGAAGCCAATGCTTTGTTGAAAACTTTCCTCCCTCCCTTCCATTACTGGTCTTCGGCGATGTGGGAAGCCAATATATCTAGAGTCGGAGGCTAACTGAGACGGTGTTCTCATCGTTTTCCAAGGATGACAATGATGCCGATGATGTCGATGAACTTCCCTGCCCCGACCAACATCGGTACCCCTTTGTTCTCCGAGGATGCCGACGATAATGACGAGTGATTGGACGACAGCTCATCAGAACAAGTGTTTGGAAGGAGAGAAAGAGAGTGGAGGTGGAGGTGGATATCGCCGCCGGTTAAGCACCGAGCTACCTCGGTTTGTCGTTATTGAAAGGAAGAAGAGGGTAAGGTTAAAATTAGCTTTTAAACAAATATACAGCACGTGTGTATAAGTTATAAGGTAAAGCTATTCAATTGTGTACCGTTAGATAAGTCAAACAGTAAGAGTATGTTTAGTCAATTTCACATACAATAAGGGTAGTTTAACCCTATTTTTTTCCACTATTTGATTTTGACATTTTATCAAGGGGTAATGTCACATTACAAATTATCATATATAGCATATTGATCACCTTGAAAAACCAGACGTATCATATGATCGTTCATTGAATTCCCAAATTGGATTGGTCTCTGTTAGCTGAGTTCCTTGACAAATTACTTTCAGAACTGCCAACTGTCTATGTCTCCTAAAGAAACATGCAATTCTTATGAAGTGTATTACAAGTTTTTCTAATAGCAAATGCATCAAGTATCTACCTTGTCTACCAAAAAAGAATTATACCAATGTATCTAGGGGTGCTCACGGTTCGGTTAACCGAATCGTGGGGTATTTTTTTTCAAACCAAATCGATCTGATCAGTTTTTAAATATCTGAATCGAAATTAAATTGATACAATTGATTAAACGGTGGGCCAGTTAATCGTAATTCAGTTTTTCGGTTTTTATGCACTTAAAATAAAAAAGAAAAACCTAAAATAGAGAGATAGAGACACAGACGGAGATGGCACTTAAAATAAACTTGGTGGTTGACGCAGGCCGCACGACGGAGATGATAGGTGAGAAGAGAGAGATAGAGACACAGACTCGCTCACTCACAGAGAAGAGAGAGAGAGAGAGAGAGAGAGAGAGAGAGAGGCAGACACTAGGGGAGAGCCAGAGAGGTTGTCGATTGAAGGACGATCGACACTGGAGGAAAGCTAGGGGAATTGCATGCGGCACCGACTACTGACCTGGCCACTTGGGATTGGGGAATACGAAGACTCGAAGAGAGACTGAGAGAGTGAGAAACAAAGAAAGATTGAAAAGGTATTAGGTTTAGGTTTCAAAGAGACAAAGAAGGGGAAAGGGGGAATTGCCGTGGTTTTTTACTTTTTTATTTGATTTTAACCGAAACTGAATCGATCGGTTCAGTTAACCGATTTTTTGATTTGATTTTGGTTGATTTTTTTCGATCAGTTCGGTTTTTCGATTTTTTTTCTCACCTCTAAATGTATCCAACATTAAAAAACAAAATAAACTATATAAAAAGATTGGAAAAGGATTGAAATCAACATCCTCGTCCTCATCTTCATCATCTTTTCATCTTCCTCAAGAAGAATCTTCATCATCTTTTCATCTTCCTCAAGAAGAATTATACCAATGCAGTAAACATGGAAGACTTCTAATGACTGCCACCACCCCCTCTTCCACAATTTGATATGTTGTCTACAAGTTTCACTGAATGAACAATTAAAATCAAGGTTCCAAAAATGCTATATAGGCTTGTCTCTCTGTTAATCAAAGCCTGAATGAATGAAACAAGGGCAGTCACAATTAGTATCTTAATAAGCAAATTGCTTCAAAACCAATTTCTAGAAGAGAGTACCTGAATTAATGATAAAATATTAGGGTTGTAAAATTGACTTTTTATGTGAAAAATGAACTAATATCATCAGTGAAATTAGTCTTTTTCTCTTCCTAATGCAAGGACTGAACCATGTTTTTTAAGTTTGAAACAAGCATTTCATTATAGTTATACTAAAATTAGTCTATAATTCAAAATATGGAAAAGAATGATAGTTAACAGGTACCAAAGAAAAGAAACCACTTCAAAGACTTAGCATACTCAGCAAGTTGGAATAATATAACTCCGAAAAGATATTGCATATATTTGGTTATGTGGATGTTTATTGAAAAAACCCCACTGCATTAGCGTTACATAGGTGTTGGCATTTATTGCATATCAAATAATATGAAACAATTGTTTAGTTTCACCGTTTATCAAATAAATGGTAGAAAACTGAAATACTTTGATTTTTGTGTATGGGTATTTGGGAAAATGTCAAATTCTTGTTTTTCCCAATGCCCTAGCATTTCTAGAAACCAAATGCTGATGTGACACACTTTAATAGGTATTAACCTAAGGTAGAAAAAAAAAAAAACATTTAAAGTAATGTTCAACCACACAACAAAAATAGAAAATGTTTAAAGTGAAAAAGTACAAATAGATGGCCCATCAATAAATGCCCACATAACCAAATACATACATTTTAAGCACATACAAAGCATCGGACCCTTAGATATTTAGTTATAAAAGATTATTAGCATCCAACATTAACTGCTCATTCAGATAGATTCCAAGATCAGCCACTGAACATGTAATATATTTATGCACTACTTATTATACTTGTAAGTGGCAGCCTTTGGCTGTTTGTACTAGTCCTTTTCCATTACAGTAATATGCAATAGTGGGGTTTCCTCTTCCTTTATCACTTAAAAAAATTCTCAGATTTAATGTTACTGATTAAGAAAAATGAAAAACAAAAAAAAACTTAACATTACTATTTCTACAATGAAGTTGCAAACGGACTACGTCAATTAAGAAAAAACACAAATGCAAATTTTATGCAAATAGAAAATGTTTAGCCCATAGGCCGTGTTTGGTTGCAATACAATTTCATTTGCACTAATACAAATACATGGGACTGCAAATGAAGAAAATACAAATTCCCATTTAATTTTGTTTTGGATTTTACTTTATTCTACTCTTAATTTACTTCATTTTTACTGCAATCAAACAAAATAAGTTAAAAAATGAAACAAAAATAGGTCAGAATTTATAATCAAACTATTTGCACTGCTATAGTTTTACATCAGTGCACATTTATTTACATTGCAACCAAACACTGCCATAGGTCCAGTTTGACAGTTTGAAACACAAATGCAATACAGCACAAATACAAACAAAATAGTACAAAATACAAGGTTTTGCACTCTTCATATTTTTTACTCATTCCAAACTGAGCAATAGATTCAAATTTTAATTTTCCCATGAATTCCCTTCAAGAGGAGAATGAAGCCAAAAAGGCTTTTCTCAGACAATTTCTTCCATCCATTCAAACCTGCTAGCTTCTTTTTGTCCTTGTTCAAATTGATCTAACCAAGTGCACACTCGAATTGAGGAGGGGATGAGGAGTTAACATTTTTGGTTTGATGTTTAATCATGCTGACCATCTCTGTACTTTATTTTTCAAAAAAATATATTGACCTATACACCAATAATCTCAAAGGTGAATCTCTTTATCTGTACCTTATGATCTTCAATTTGTTCCATTACTACATCTTCTTCCTGGAGACCATCTTCAAGCCGATCGTATGAATGGGTAGTAAGGTTATTGTCATAAATTTTCATGGCTATTTTCTAATTATTGAGCTATTAATAGTCTTCCTAATTGCATTAGAAGTTGGTTTTCCTAACATAGAAAATGGTATTTACCAATAAAAAAAACATATGAATGGTTGTAATTTGTAAACAATGGTAGATTTGGAACTTGGTTCACCGCTAGATTTTCAGAGCCCAGTAGCACGTTTTGAAATTTGGAGACATTAGCCCCAAAATACAGGGTCCCTTCGCCTCTTTGATTTTCGAACGATGGATGTCCAAATGGGAATTAACAGGGGAAAATTACAATCCAAATCTCTGTTTCATTGCTCAACCCATTTACAAACAGAATCCCACAAAGTTCTTTACAGACCATAGACGGAGAGACGACACAAGAAAACCCAAACATAGACAAAGCACACAACAAATACAGACTCTCAAGTCTCAACCAATAACCCACTCCATCATTTTGCGCTTCTGAAAAGCAATTTAACCAGAGATTTCAATGGCTTTCACCTCGGGTTTCTTTACCTCTTCCTTGGCAACTGTGACAGTCAGCACTCCATTCTCCATGGATGCCTTCACCTGATCCATCTTTGCGTTTTCCGGCAATCTGAATCGCCTCAAGAACTTGCCGCTGCTCCTCTCCATCCGGTGCCATTTGTCGTTCTTTTCTTCATGCTCCCTGCTCCTCTCTCCACTAATCTGCAGGACCCTTCCCTCCTCCACTTCTACCTTCACTTCTTCCTTCTTCAGCCCCGGAAGATCAGCCTTGAACACATGTGCTTCAGGGGTTTCCTTCCAATCGATGCGGGCATTGACGAAGGCAGAGGTTTCCAAAGCCGAACTGGGCACAGAGCTGGGGTTTGTGCCGAAAGGGAAGCCCTCGAAAGGGTCACAAATATCCAGAGAAAATGGGTCAAAGATGTTGCTTCGTCGTCCGCTGAAGATGCTAGGAATGAGAGACATTCTTTACAATCGCAGGATTTAACAGAAACTCGGATGTTGAACAGAGAATATCAGACCACGAATGGAGAATTGAGAACTGAGAATTGACGATGCATACGTCGAAGGCGGAGTACAGATTTATAGGCATGGGAATTGGGAAAGGGACTCTCGAAGACTGGAACGTTCAGTGTTTCTCGTCGCTTGTAGACTGTTGTGTCTGATCAATCTGTAAGCTTCTTGGTTGCTCTAGAAATGAAAAGAGGCCATGAGAAAGGAAACGAAAAATCTGTAATCTTCCACCTCCTTCCCCACCTTCCTGTCCGCTTTTTGTTTGGTGGGGTCGGTTCAATTTGTAGGCTGAAAGTAGCGTTCGAACCTTCAAGGTGGAGACGGAATCTGCTCTTCACGCAGGGGCGCTGACAGGCACATCCACCGTGCATTGGAAGCATCTCCCATGATTAATAGGCCCACCAAGTGTTTGTAGATTGACAGCTCTAGCCTGTTTTTGATTGGACAGATTCCCAATCTCATGGGCCCATGGGAGATAAATATTTAGGACCCTTAATCGGTAAGACGGGCTTGCCTTTTAAGGATTCGCCAGCGGGGACCGTGCGATGTACGAGAAATTTGAAAGATTTAATAATTTTATTTATTATTAATTAATATTAAATTAATAATTAAAATTTGTTAATAATTAACTAAAAGTATTCAAAGTTATTATTAATATTTAAAATTTTAATAATTGTATTTTTTATCTAATATTGATTTATAAAAAATAATTATTCTTAATTTAATATGAATAAATATCTTTTAATAAATTTAGTTTTACTAATAATTTGTAGTAATTTTAATAATTTTTATTATTTTAAATAAAACTTTGATTTATTTTAAATAAATAAAAATAATTACAAAAGCTAACATTTTTATTAATTTCAATAATAATTAACAATTATATAGGAATGACAACAAGGTGGGTTCAGGGCAAGGCACCTCATCTTTGTTCCTGTCCCATAGTCAAGACACTCTACTCCATCCCGGTGGACCCCTCCCCTCCTCAGTGTTAGGCAGGTTCAGGGCAAGGCAACCACTCCCCAATGTCAAGCGAGTTTAGGGGCAAGGCACCCCACTCCTCATTAAGGATGGAGAATCCTCAAATTTTCTCGCCCCATCCCCAGTATTGGGTGAGTTCAAGTAGAGGTGTAAATCAGGTTGTGCTGGGTTGGCATGACACGATCCGTATGTGGCCCCATACAAAGTGTAGGCCATGCGGCCCATGCTGTGTTGGCCCACAAGGAGTCCTAGGTCATGCCTCCCTCCCTTGGGATAATTTGGGGGGCCGGTTTAGCACAACCCACAGCTCGAGCCCGTACGGGCCTGTGTCGTGGGTCGGGTTAGTCCATAGGCCAAGCCTTGGGCCAAGCCAAGCCGCCAATTGGGCCAAACTATGAGAGGTCCATTTAAAAAAAATTGAAAAAGATGTTTAAATTTCTATTTTATATGATTTTTGATGTATACAATTAGACCTATTCATGGGTCGAGTAGCCCGGCGGCCCGGCTCAGCCTGACTCGTTATTTTTCAGGCATGGACAAAATTTCAGGCCTATGGGCTTGAGCTCGAGCTTTCTTAAATAAGCCTGACCTGATACTATTACATATATAAAAAAATACTTATGTTATATATATATGCTTCTTAAATTATTAACAAATATCAATTTACTATTAAGAAATATAAATTATTAGTTTATAAAAGTATACCGAAAAAAGACATTTTATGTACAAGTCGGGCTTCGAGCTTGGGCTCGATTTTCAGGCTTTATATAAGGGCTGGGCTTGGGCTCAAGATCCATGTCTGATGGTCGGGCCGGGCTCAAGCTTAGGCTTGCACATTTTCTATTGATAAAGAGGCCGTATTAATTATAAAACTATGGTTTTTTATAAATTAAATTCTTTATTTAATTCTAGTATAGTATATATATTAATATAATTTTTTTATTTAAATATTATATAATAATATTTACCATGTATGCATATAACTTTCAAGTTAAGCTTATTAAGGGTTATTTAGCTTAGGCCCTATCTGTTAAAGTCAACATTGGACTCTAAAACTTTGATACCCAATTAGACTTCGAATATGATTATCCTTGATAATGTGTGGACATAGTGCATATCTCAGCTAGACCTAACTTAAAAGAAAATAGTTACTTGAGCCTGCAAATTTATAGATATAATATTTGCTCAAGTTATAAATGATTTGTTACTTTTTATTAATTATTAAAATATTGTTAGTTATTAAAATATAATAATTATTAAATTATTGTATTTATTTAAAATATAATAATTTTTGGAAATTATCATATTTTCAAAAATATTGCTAATTTCTTGGTTAAAACTAATTAAAAGTAATTTTCTACTATTTATAGCTTAAAAATAATTATTGTTAATTATACTATTGTTAATAATTAAAATGCATTATTTTTCATTATTACATTAAATTTAATTTTTTAATTATTTTTGGTATTTTAATTAAGCTTTAGGTTTTCAGAATTTTCAGATTTTTAATTAATTTTTAGTGTTTTCATTATTATTCAGTAATTTTTGCATATGAGTATTTTTTCAATAATTTTCAGTATTTTCAGCATTTATTTTTGCATATTAGTCAATACAAAATTAATTTGCATTTGATTTTAGTAAAAATAAATTAAATAAGTAAATAAATACCATAGTTAATAAAAAATACAGCTAGTTTTCAATATTTTTAAATAATTTTTGGCTTGGGCATTTTTTTAATAATTTTTGGTATTTTTTAGTAATATAATACTGTTAATTATACTTTTTGATTATTTTCAGTAAATACCCTTATTAATATAAAATATTATTTTTAATTTTGAATATTTTTTAATTATTTTAATTATTTTAAATATGTTTAGGTTTTTTTAGATTTTTCTGGATTTTTGAGTTATTGTTGGTATTTTTCAATATTATTCAATAATTTTTGCATATGAGTAATTTTGCAAAATACTATTAATAAAACATGTTCTACATTTTGAATTGTCATTAATTTTTATCATTTTTAACGAGTTCATTATGTGCAATAAAGATCTCAACTTACACAAATTATTAATTAATTAAAAATGCATTAATACAAAGTTATCTAATAATATTGTTAAAATTATCAATTAATATTTTATATTTAAATTTCTTATTTTTATAACGTTTATTAAGAGGCCTTGGAAAGCCTAAAGGTCTCTCTCTATTAGTGTGCAGTTTTATTAATTTAATCAAGATAAGCAATGATTATTGTTTTATACTTTAAAATAAAAAAAAGAAAAAAAATACAAAAAATGGAAAAAATAGATAAATAACTTCTCTCAAAGGAGAGACATGCTGACATGGACAAATTTGTAAAGTGCAAAAGGTTATATTTTGTATTATTTTGTATGTATTTGTATTGTACAAATTTATTTTGTACTCTTTCCAAACTATGCCTTAGAAACAACAACAGTTTGGTAAGGAGAAAGTGAGAAACACATTTCTCCAAAAGGGCCTTAATTTTTTTAGCTAGTAATTTAGCAATTATCTAATAAACAACATTACAAAAGCTTTGGGCTAAAAATCATTATCTTTCTTGGGAAGCAATGTAATAAAAGTATGATTAAAACACCACAAACTTCCTATTAACAAAACAAATCCTCACATAGTCCACATAATGTCCTCTTTCATTTGATCCCAGAAATATTTATACACAATTGCAAGGATACCATCAGGCCCAAGAACAATGTCTGCTTAATTTCCTTCTCTTCTAGAATTCTAACCAAGTCCGTATTCTCTTCTTCAAGAAATAATAGGAAAAAAAAAAGATCAGAATTAGAGTCTAAATTTTGTATAATCAGTAATATTCTACACTATCAAATCGTGGTCACTTATCCACCTACCATCCTCTAACCTGAGCCGATCAATCTTATTCCTATTTTGTTTCGTAGAAAAAAAATTTGGGGGCCGCTTGGCAACTTCTGGTAGCTTTTGATTGAAGATTTGAGCAGTTCGAAACTAATTTGGCTACATGCATCTTATTGTGTCTTTCCATACAAGAATAAAGCAAAAAAGACGTGAAAAACTCCACTAAAAACTTTCCCCTAATCAGCCCAAAATAAACTTCTTGTATCTTTTCGGCGCTCCGGCTTTTAATGACTAAATCTTCCACAAATCAAATGAAAATAAACCGAAAAACGATATTCCGGACTTCTAAACAAACAGAAGACAGCACGAAAAGACTTGCCAAATGGGCCCCAAATATTACCATCATCTTCCTCCAACTAGAGTTGCCTAGAGTTCCTTCACCCCAAATATTACCATCACCTTCCTCCAACTAGAGTTGCCTAGAGTTCCTTCACCAGTAGGATTCTTGGTACAAAAGTAGGGTAACATAAGAAAACTGCAGTGCAATAGGGACCTTCCAAAGAGCATGCATACTAGGCCCTCGAAATTTTTTTCAAACAGAATAGCTAACATAAGAAAAATACGGCCAACAATGTAGAATCTCCATGAATCAAACTGAACCAGACCTTGATGTCCTCTAACATCAAACACCCAAATCCTTTGATCTCAGAAAAGTTCCATACAGGTCCTGAAAGTTTTCCATAGTAGTAGGCAAAACAGACAAAGCAGAAAGGGCAGAAGCAAGGACAGAGACAAACAAGCAAAAATACCAAAAGACAAATAAACAAACAAATCCGCACCAATAAAAATACCTACTACGTACTACGTACTAAGAAAACATCCACAGAACGATAGGTAGAAACAATGCCCAAGGGATAAACTCTGAAAAACCAGAACAACTACACTTACTGTAGTAATACTACTTAACCTTACTCACTTGGGAATAGCTCAACCCAAACCCACCCAATTGCCACCCATACCAACAAGGGAGAGCCCTGCCAGCAGCATCAAGAAAAACTAGAAAACATAAGTCCCAAGGGGGTTCCAACAGAACAAAATCTTCATGATCCAATCGATTCCTATCTATCCGGTCCGCTGCAGAGTTTCCTTTTCGGTGGGTTTGCCTGTACAAGATTCTTGCTGTAGATCTTTGAGATAGATGCTTGCAATCTTCGAGAAAGACGTTTCCAGGGAATCGCCTTATACGACAATGGACTCAGTTAACCTGCAAATCTAGTTTATGGGCCTCAAGAGTCGCCCACATTGCAGCCACGAGATTGTTATGTTGCTAATTTTGCCTAACTTGATTTTTAGAACTTCGTCTTTATAGTCACTCAATTCGATCAAATGCTTTCAAGTGATCGAACTTTTTCTGCCTAAATGGTTTTTCCAAAACCATTGAACTTTTCTATCCATTTTATCGAGTTCGAATTTCTATCTTCCATCTCTTGATGGATCGATCTGATTGTCCATTAGCCTCCATCACAAAGCTATAAAAAAGATTTTTAATTTCTCTTAACAACACACTCTTATCACTTAACAGGGGAAAACCACAATCCAAATCTCTGTTTCATTGCTCAAAATCACTTTATTCTACATACTTTCATTCGTTTCTTTACAGACCATAGACGGAGAGATGACACAGGAAAGCCCCAAACATAGACAAAGCACACGAAGAACACGGACTCTCAACCAATAACCAACTCCATTATTTTGCGCTTCTCAAAAGCTTTAACCAGAGATTTCAATGGCTTTCACCTCGGGTTTCTTTGCCTCCTCCTTGGGGACTGTGACAGTCAGCACCCCATTCTCCATGGATGCCTTCACCTGATCCACCTTTGCGTTTTCCGGCAATCTGAATCGCCTCAAGAACTTGCCACTGCTCCTCTCCACCCGGTGCCATTTGTCGTCCTTTTCTTCATGCTCCCTGCTCCTCTCTCCACTAATCTGCAGGACCCTTCCCTCATCCACTTCTACCTTCACTTCTTCCTTCTTCAGCCCCGGAAGATCAGCCTTGAACACATGTGCTTCAGGGGTTTCCTTCCAATCGATGCGGGCATTGACGAAGGCAGAGGTTTCCAAAGCCGAACTGGGCACAGAGCTGGGGTTTGTGCCAAAAGGGAAGCCCTCGAAAGGGTCCCAAATATCCAGAGAAAATGGGTCGAAGATGTTGCTTCGTCGTCCGCTGAAGATGCTAGGAATGAGAGACATTCTTTACAATCGCAGGATTTAACAGAAACTCGGATGTTGAACAGAGAATATCAGACTACGAATGGAGAATTGAGAACTGAGAATCGACGATGCATACGTCCAAGGCGGAGTCGATATTTATAGGCATGGAAAAGAGGACTCGAACGTTTAGTGTTTCTCCTTTCTCATCGCTTGTAGACTGCTGTCTGATCAATCTGTAAGCTTCTTGGTTGCTCTAGAAATGAAAAGAGGCCAACGAGAAAGGAAACAAATAATCTGTAATCTTCTACCACCTTCTCCAAATATCCACCTGTACGTTTTTGGTTTGGTGGGGTCACTTCAATCTGGTGCACTTGAGCCGGATCTGCTCCTCACTGAACGCTCCTCGCACCAACCTCACAATCTCGTATTTTGTCAGTTCGATCAAGTGGACTCGAGTCCGGATCTGCTCTTCACATAGTATTCCTCACACCAACTTCACAAAAATTCTCTGTTCTAATTCTATTTGAATACGTCTTTTTTGTCCGGCATATTAGAAATTAATGGAAAATTATTTTAAATGGCATATGGATTTCATTCTTTATCAAATACGCTTAACCCACTCACCCTTCGTACCTATTCTCTCTTTTTTTATCTCTTCTTCCCCCTCCCCTCTTCTCCCACCGCTCATTCACCGCTACAGCTGTTGATAGTTTCATTCCTTGTTGATTCAAGTTTCACGGTTCTTCTCTTTCTCCATCGGTATGTTACTGTATTTCGGCCATCGATTCAAGTTTCTATCTCACGTTTCATCTCTCTCCCTACACTATGAGAAAAATGGTCTAAGTGGACCACCAACACCCGTCGCCTCATCCACTTCACCTTAGGTCAAGACTGCCAACTTAGATAGATAAGACTAGAGGTGTCCACGGTTCGGTTAACCGAACCATGGCCCATTTTTGTAAACCGAACTAGTAGTATCGATTTTTTCATTTTGCCAAACCGAAACCGAACCGGTACCACCGGTTAATCGGTCTACTAGTTTTAGTTTTTGACTAGTTCGATTCTTTGGTTTTTTATATTTATAATATATATTATATAAATATATGTATAATATTATATTTTAAATAATAAATGATATATAATATATTGTAAGTATTTTAAAAATATATAATATATTTGTAAATAGATCATTATAAATATAATATAAGTATATATTTATATATAATGAATATATATTTATATAAAATACATAAAAAATATGTGACATATATTAAAAATATTTATAAAATATACATATAAATATATATACTGGTCGGTTCAGTTAATTATTAGTTTTTTTATAGGTTAACCGAAAACCGAACCAGTCTTGATTTTTCAAAAATTCTGAACCGAAACCAAACTAACCAGTTCGATTAACTGCATTTTGCGATTCGATTTTTCATGGACACCCCTAGACAAGACTGCCGCCTTGGTGGCCGGTCTGAAATGGTTCAAAACATCGCTAAGTTGATAGTTTGTTAGAACCGTCAGCTCAAACCTATTTAAGGCGGCCGTTTGGACCGCCATCTTAGGTCTTATCTAACCGCCAGCCTAGTGATTGAAAAAACATCTCAACCTTCTTATAGTGGCAATGTGGACCGCCGCCTTATACTAATCGGTAAGCCAGTGGACATTGAACACCGCCTTAGGTCCTATGTGACACCACTTCCCATCTTGTTCATAGCTAAGCTGGCGGATATGGACTATATATTTGCTTAACTTCAGCATTTCCGGTACCTCGCCTTTTGTAATGATTTAGCATTTTAATATACCTACAAAATCCTATGACAATCGATACATAAAAACTTTGATAAATAAAAAATGTAATTTAAAGATTAATTACATTAAAAAATCCAAAAACAAATTATTCAAATACAACATCCAATTGACATATTAACACTACAAGAACCTTAAAAATTTCCAAATTTTCCAACAACATCCAATTAACATATTAACAACACAAGCCACTGGTAATGATAGTTGTCTTCCTTTTGGATATTCAATTTTGGAATATTGCTTGAATTCCTTCACCACTTCCTGCGAGTCAAGCAATAGAGTGTTAGTAACAATTTTCATTCAATAGATGCATTAAAATAATAGTTTCCTTCATTACAAATCAAACAAATACCTTGATGCCTCCAACTACTCACACACTTAACCACATTAACTATACATTGGAAATTGATAGCTCCACGTATAACCAGACCTGGACCTTATCAAATGTATCATTAGCATCACCATGCTTTGTGAGTTTTGCTGAAAACCTATTGTAAATAAATGATATAATACAAGATGAAAATAAGGACATAATACAATAGAAAGCTCTCAGACAGAGGAGATCCAACCCAACAAGCTCAAATCAAAGAAGTACAAAACAAATACCCAAAAACCACAAACTTACAAAATCAGACTTATCAGAGTTAAAGCTACAAACAGATCTAATTCAGTAAATCAATAGATCAGTTATCAAGTTCTAACATGCAACTTTTCGGTGAAACCACAAGGTTCAGTAAAGAACTACTTAGATAAGAAAATGCTCTTTATACCGCCAACTATTTTTCCTTTTTTGGGGGGAAATTACAACTGCCACTCTGCACTTAGGGGGTGGTAACACTTACATTGTTTTGCAACAAAGACCCCCCTCCCCCCAAATTTCCCCTTATTCCATTAATGGGGTTCACAGTGAAGGTAAAGTTACTAAATTTCCAATTCAAGATTCAATGGGCTAAGAGTAAAAGTTATCAAAATGACAAAAATGGGCATGCTAAAGCACAGTATCTCAAGATGAATTCCGCTGAGAGAAAGATGGGAGAAACAAGTAAGAGATAGGATTTTATTAAAAAAACACTTAGATAACAGGGCAAAATAGTATCATAAAATAACATAGGGGTAGTTTGGGGTTTTATAAATATTTAAACAAGCACATTTCAATCACATGGGAATCTTCTGTGAATTTAACTGATGGAATGGGGGCAAAGTGCTGGAATCCAGAAGAATGGATGGGTCTTTGTCACAAAATAAAGCTTGGGGGCTAAGTGTAATTAGCCCCTAAGTACGGGGTGGCTGCCTGTAATTTACCCTTTTATGAAAAAGATATCCATAGACAATTGTTGTGCTTCTTATGAGGGTGGCTGCCACTTATGAAAAAGATATCCATAGGCAAAGTGCTTCTTAAGTACAGGGTGGCTGCCTGTAATTGTTGTGCTTCTTATAAAAAAGATATCCATAGACATTTAAAGTTACAATTAAAGAAAAAGATATCCATAAAAAAGAAACTAAGTTTCTCTGCTCTTAATGTCGGATTACAAATTTCACCATAGAAAACTTCTCATCATTCCATAGTTGCATGCATCAGGTAATGGGAAATCAAATTTTATGATATTCCTGTTATAGTCCTATGGTAGTCACACTTGTTACCTAAATGTTGTGTGTATGAATAATAGCTTTGCAGTTCAACAAGTTGAATTTCTAACATTATTTTTCAAGAAATGATAGATTGGGAGTTAATTGACCACCACCACAAAATATGAAAGGTAACGTTCTAATTCAAGCCATTAGTAATCTAGCCATCTATCGAAAGTAAATATGCATACAGAAACATTTTTGGAATCAAAAACAAAAAATCTGAATCTTAGCAGAAGTCATGAAAATATTGGAAAAAAACTCCCTAAAGACAAAGGTATTTGTTGCAAGCGGGTTTAGTCCTGTCTAAATTAAATCCCAGGGGAAAAGGTTGAAAAGAGTGGCTGAAGTTGCACAGGAGTCTTCCTACAGTCCAGCCTAATAGTCCCAAGCAGTAAGGTTTTGGTGGATTTTTTCACAAGTTGGAACTCTTGTGTTACTAAATATTCACCAAGTTTCAGCCAAATCAAATGAGCAGTAAGGTTTTGGTGGATTTTCTAGTTTGTTAGTATCTTAGTAACAGGGTTGGTAAACTAAAGTAATTTTGGTGATTTCTTACGACTCCATAGTCTTTAAGTCAGGTACATTAAAGTAAATTAACTGGTGGTCAAAGTTTAACAACCATAGTCTTTAAGCAAGGAACTTGCATTATGCAATAAGCCAATAACACTGAATAAGCAGTGCCTAGTTTGAGTAAACTATGTTAAACCAATGCCCATGTAGTTTGCATGATATCATCAACAATGATTTGAACAAGATTATCAGTTCCTTGGTTCATTTGATCTGTGTGAAGTGGACATTGAAGCTCACTTTCAAGTGTAAAAATGTAGAGAGAATTTTGTGGGTCAGTTGGAGGTGCTATATGGGTCTCATCTATGACCATCTATGTCAGCAGTGAAAATTGAAAAATGTAAAATTCCGGGAGCTATTTTTCATCAACCAGGCCAAATTGTTTTTGAGTCCCCCTCCACTATTGAGTGTCATGAGGAACATGTGACTTCAACTTAAGAGTATACAATTAAGTTATAAATCACTGGTTGATTACAAATATTCTCTGTATTCCTTCAATTTTGCTTTCTTGGTTTGGTAGATATTTTCATGTACATCGGGCTGAATGGGTAGCATCTGCCTATCCTATCTTGACAATTGTTGTGCTTCTTATGAGGATAGGGAAGTGGCAGTTATTCTGAGTTATGAACCAGGTTCAAGCACATTAGGTTTTAGCAATATGGTGATAGGACTTGGAAGTTTGGATTGGTCTACTATTTCAAAATCTATCTGTGTACTACCAATCTACAAGATCTCCATGACACATTTCCAAGATGTAAGAGCTGCAGGGTACTTACTCAAGGATTCAACCTATGCACCTATGGGTGCACCCGCCAATCACAAACGCCTATGTCGGTGTATTGAAAATTTACTAATTTAACGTACGTTTGGTGGAAGAATCCGGTTGAACCATTACTTTCCTCATCCCTTTGACTGCATTCCTTCTTCTGCAAGTCATCCAGAGCCAAGCAGATTTGTAACAGGGAGGCTTGAGTTTGAGTTCGTTCCCTTTTGCCCATATATAACGTGTCGCTGGTGACTCAAAGAAGCCGAAAGTATATTAATCGGAGAAGCGGGATTAATCGAAGGGAGGTTTGAGTTTGAGTTTCATTACTACCTGGCCTGTCTATCTGATCACCGCAGAAGTCTAGGTTTCTTGAGAACGATGAAAAATTGAACCGAATGAGAGCAGGGGTTATCAGAGTCTTATCCGAGAGTTTATTGTTTGATACATCGAAGAATCTGAGACTGGTTTGATTCAAAGGTGGGAGTTCTCCAGTTAAACGATTGTCTTACAAGTAAAGAATGTATAGTCGCTGGAGCTTGAGAAGGGACGATGGAACGTATTATCATTCAGGAAGACTGACTTGAGATTGGTGAGGCCGGAGAGGTCGGGGATTTTGCCGGAAATCGAGTTCCCTTTGAAGCTCAGTACTTGGAGCTGATTGAGCTGGTTTAAGCTGGCCGCGTCCAGGGTTCCCGTCAAGTTTAAGTACTCAACAACCATCTTTGTCGAGTACTTAAACCAAAAAATCAAAGGAAAAAATCAAAAGGCACCAGTGAGCTTCGTCGTTCACGTTCACGGGGGCATTTCCCAGTGCTGTTAGGGTAAGTTCAAAAACCAACAAATGAAAGGAGAAAACCAAAAGGCGCCAGTGAATTTCATCATTCATGGGGGCACTTCCTGGTGCCGAAGGTGGCTTTGTCGTTCACGGGGGCACCAGAGTAGAGTGAAGCCTGTACTAGAGTTTGAAATGAAGAGCGGACAACAAATGAAAGGAGAAAACCAAAAGGCGTCAGTGAGCTTCGTCGTTCACGGGGGCGCCTGTGTGGAGTAAAGCCTGTGCTAGAGTTCAAAATGAAGAGCGGATAAAGAGGGGGGAGTTCGGAATATTTTTGTGTCCTGTTGAACCAAATTCTATCAATTGACGGCCAAACTTTTGTTGATATTATCCATCCTGCGCTCATTCCACATGGGCGTTTGTGAATGGCGGGTGCACTCGTCTAGTGCACCCATGGGTGCATAGAACGTGTTGCTATTTATGGGGAGATGTTCCCATTACATGGTGGGATGGAGCTGTGAAGTCCATGTGAGCGCTTTGAGAGGAGCAGATTCTGATTCTATGGACTCAGGCCTAAGGATGGTAGAACTCATCTCTTTTTAAAAAGCCAATAGGCTGATAATGGCTTGGAGGTGTCATTGAAAATACAAAAATAACTAGGTTGCACGGGATTTGTCGAAAGAAAGTGAAAGAGCTATTAGAAAGAAAGAATGCAATGTTGTTTAAAATGATTAATCCTTATTTTAGTAATTTGTTACAAAAATAATTTAGTAATTTGGATTAATTATATTAATATTTTTAACAAAATTTATAAATTATTGATAGTTACTCAATAATATAATATTTTTCCATATTATCTTATTTATTTTACTTTATTAATGATTAAATGTTACAATTGTTTTGTAAATATTATTTAAATATTTATAATACTTAAATAATTAACTTTTTTAGTCATAAATAATAGTAATAATAATAATAATAATAATAATAATAATAATAATAATAATAATAATAATAATAATAATAATAATAATAATAATAATAAAAGATATCATGTCAGATTTTGATACTTATTAACAAGTTTTAAGGTTGCCTGACCCAACCAATCCCACACCTGAAGTGTAATAATATTTCTTTAGTCCTATGATAGGTATCAGACTTTTGGAGTCCATTGAAATCCAAGAAAATTAAGAGTTGCTTTGCGTGGGCCATGCCTGCTAATGCTATCTATGGACTCCAAAAGTCTGATACCTATTTGAACTTTGAATCTAATTATCTTGGATTTCGATGTTAGTTTAAAATCTAAGTCTAATAAAAATTATTATTTTATGTATATATGTAGTATAATTATGTATACACATAGATATTATGTATAACTATATAAAGTTTATAATTGATAAGTTTAATATTTTATATTTATATACATTTATTATACATGTATACTTTAAAAATAATTATTTTTTAAAACCTTTTTAATTTTTTGGTCATTTTAAGTACAATAAGATGGTTGTAGATTAAATTTGAGTCCAATCTAAAATCTAACATAATAATTGGATGCAGAGGCAGATTTAGAGATTTCATAATTGGATGTAATTGCAGATGCAACTGGATCTGATCTGAATCCAATCCGTTTATAGCACTACTACTTGCATTATGTGTGGGATTAGTGCAAATCCAAGCTAGACCTTGCTCAAAGAAAATAGTTGATTGAGCCTGAAAATTTGTAGGTCTAGCATGGTTGGGCTAAGTCATAAATGATTATCCCTAAGTAGGAATGCAAATGCTTTGTTTTATTAACTTATGAACTATTATTTTTTATTAATTTCTTAATTTTTAATAGTTTTTAGATAAAAAAGTTGCTAAGATTTAATATTTTTTTTTAACTTTAGTTATTAGTTTCCAAATTTTATTATTTTTTTGACAATTAACCAATTAAATAGAATTTGACTATGAAACAAATAAATGGAATTTGGATGAGTTAAATTCTCTCTCCTTCTCTTTGGAATACGATAGGCTAATAATGGAAGAGGTGCTAAAATAGGTTGATGATGGAAGGGGTGGGACCTACGTCTTAGAACTCTCTTTCTATCTCTCATTATTTTTAAGTGATTTAACTATTTATGTTATCGTTATTAACTAATTTTTAAACTATTATTTGTTTATGGGTTGGGTTGGGTCCATACCGACCTTGAAGTATTAGGCCCAAGCTTGGCTCTAAAATTTTTGGGCCTAATGCAGACTTGGGCCTACGCCAGATTGAAATTATCACCCCTAAGCAAATTGCTTTTGGTTTATTAGATTAATGAGGAGAGGAGAGAGAATAAAATAAAAAATAAAAGAAAGAAAAATAAAAAAAAGGAAAAGAGTCCATGAGTTTTAAGCAGTTTAATTGAGTAATATAGAGTAAAGATAATTAGTGGAGTGAAATGATTAATGAAGAGAGATAATCAAAGGAGTTAATGAGAAAGATAGGAGAGAGTTAATAACGAGTTAATGAGGAGAGATGAAAGTCTTAAAGATTTAAAGTTCATTGGCTAGAGTTATTTTATTCAATTTTAAAAATAAAATTAAAATAAAAACCACAAACAAAATAGATAAATGGTAGGAGAAAGGAGAGCCATGCTCTTGTTTTATTAAATATATAGATATATAGATAGGCCCACCAAGTGTTTGTAGATAAAAGGGGTCTATATAAGTATATACCAAGTGTAATGTGAAATGGATAGTAGTACATATGTATATTTATACTACTTTAAAAAATATGAATGGTCTCAAGAATATTTCTGGAATTTTTTGAGGACAAAATTTACCCCATTATATTTAAATTTCTTGATAAAAATGATGGCAAATAGGATAATCGGTTTTTGATATTAAATAAGTTGAAAAGAGGTAATTTTAAGATATTCAATGCATTCAATTCCCTCTAATTAAATCCAACATTTAAGTTATTAACTTGCATTCATGTTCATTGAATTATATATTTAATTCATTTTTGTTTCTTCTCAAGTTCTCATCATTAAGTTCTATTAATTAAATCCATACTTAATAAATTAAGAATTCCGGTAACATAAAAGCTTATATTTTTAAAATCTACCTAGAAAAAAATAGTGTTTTCATCTAGTTGGTGGTAAGAAATTGAACCATTTTGGGTCAAATGGGTCAACCCATGTTGCCACGATTAAATAATAAAATTCAAAAATAGATAAAATAAAAAAAAGTTAGAAATTAAAAAAAAATTGGAAACATTTTTAACATACATATTAAACAATAATAAGTTTGATAAATAAGAAATTCTTTTATTAATGATGGAAATGGAACGTACAATTTAATTGGAAATAAAAATATTTTCCTATTATCTCTCATTAAATCCTATATTTAAGATATATTTTTTCTCATCATTAAATTCTTGTAATGAAATCCACAATATTAATTTTAATAGTATAAAAATAAATATTTTGAAAAGTAATTTGAAAACAAAACCATTTTCTTCCCTCTCGGTGGTGGGCAAGCAATTCTTCCATTTGATGTGAAATATATTAATAAATAATACCATAATTAAATAATAAAAAATTAAAATAAATAAGTATAAAATGTGAGAAGTATTTTTATTAATGATGAAATGGAATGACAAATTTAAGATCTATACTACCTATAAAAGAGTGAATGCCCCTTTTTTTTGGATTTTTCATTGGATATTTTATATCCCCCTTGTCTAAACATATAATGGGCATAAAGAGGGCATATATTTCCTTTACTCTCATTTTAGAAACTACCCACTTATAACTGTCCAGAAACTGTCCACTTATACCTGTTCAGAAACTGTCCATGAATTATAAATAGTTGTATTAGAGATACTACCATGAGAAAATCCGCGTACATGCTTACTAGTCTACTTAAAAATGAAATGATGTCATTAGGGGTGAGCAAGAAAGCCCAAAAAACTGAACTGAGCTGAAAAATTGATTGAAACCGAACAAAAAATCGGATTAACTGAACTGATTGATTTGGTTTCGGTTCTCTATTCTTGAAAAACTACAAATTTCGGTTAAATACTTTGCTCCGTAGTCAAGATACTTTGCTCCATCCCCGCTTCGTCCCTGGTTCAGGAAAAAATATTTTCTCCTTCTATATTTAGAGTCGGGAAAAACCTGCCCCGTTTCGAGCGAAACCCGGTTTTACGGAGGAAATTACCATCCCTAATTTCTCCAATCTACCTGTTCGTTTTTGCTTTGGTGGGATCAGTTCAAATTGTAGGCTGAAAATAGCTTCCAGGTGTCATCGAATATATAACAATAACAGGCCCACCAAGTCTTTGTGGATGAATTGAATTCCTGCCAAGAATACTGGGGCTCTAGATTGACGGCTCTAGCCTTGTTTTTTGATTGGACGAGGTTTCCAATCTCACGGGCTCAGAGGAGATAAATATTTGGGCCCCCTAAATGGTAAGATAGGCTTGCCTTTAGGATTCATTGTTTGGATCTCAGATAGATTTCTTCTGTGTATTTGAATTCAAGTTTAGCATGGGTTGACGAAATTGCTTGCCAATCTCAGGGCAAGGGTTTGAAGTTGCTGAGATGTATACGGAAACCAAACAGCTCTTTGTCATGGATGAGTGGGGTTTGGCAACCATACACAAATATAGATAAACCCCCTATTACTTGAGTTCAATTTGACTCCTTCCATTAAGGCATGAAGGACAGGAGGCAAGCATCCTTCTGTGGGCCTATGAATTACCACATAACCACAGGCCTTTTCAGCCCACAAAGAGAATTTCCATTACTCCATGGCCCTTCAAATTACTGATTAGTAGGGTTGATCAGTTTTAGCCAGGTCCAACCTGACCCGACAATTTTAGGCTTGAGCATGGGTTTTGTTTCAAATTTATGAGTAATTTTAGGTCTGACTTGGCCTGAGATTAGTTATATAAATTAAATATACATATATTTATGTATAATTTTATTTTATATTTAATATTGTATATACAAATATTATAATATTTATAATATGACACATAGTGGTCGTGGTCATCATTATCATCAGCTTGTTAAAGCGGTGAGCATATTTAAGTTACCCTTCTGTCATGAGTTTATGAGAGAGAATTTCTCTATCTACAGCATCCTGTGGGCTAATTCCAATATCCAGTGCTCAAAGTTTAAAATTTGGACACAGTACACACAGGGCTAATTCCAATATTTAACTTACCCTTTCGTAATGTTTTCCCCATCTCCTAGATGCCAACAAATATGGGGTCTAACTCTTGACTTATACTGATCAGAACTTGTCTCTACAACCGGTCTATCCTATCTAGTGGGTATGCACTCCTATTCACTTTCATGGGGCAGGTTTTTTTAATTGAAGGATGGATTTTTGGGCAGAGACAGGTTTTGGGATTCTAAAACCCATATGAGTATGGATAAAGTATGGTATTAGACTAAATTTGACTCCTTGACCTACGTATTGTTGGAAAGCATATAAGCTTTACGTAGTAGGTTTGAATTTAATAATATTTTGAATTTTATGTGAAAAACAATTGATAGTTTGAGTTTTTTATATATCTTAATCAAATAATTGGAAAATTTTCTATTTGTTGTTATTTTAGTTATTTATTGTTTATATATAACGAAAAATAATAGGAAATTAGATGCAGGTTCTAAACTCAAGCTGTCCTATCCTTGAATGCAGGGAGAGTAAGGTCAAGGAGGGTCTTGCATTTTTGTGTACGAAGAGGGTTTGGATTCTCAAAATCCAATCTGCAATGAGTTTTGGGGCGGGTTGGATTGGGAGGTTTAGGGATATGGGTAAAGTCTAGAATTTACAAAACCCTCATTGCACCCACCCCATTGTCATCTCTAATGCCACATGGCATATATTTTGTCACATATGTGGACATAAAACTTGGCATGCATTTTTTATTTTTTCACGTACTAATTTGATACATGATTTATATTTTGCCATATTCACAAATTTGCCAGATGGCATATATAATGCCACATGCCATATATATTTATGAGTATCATGGCATATATCTTTCTATATGTTGTTAATTTTGTCAAATGGCCAATATTTTTCCATATTTACAAATTTACCATGTGGCATATATTTATGAGCATCATCATCCAAAATTGTTCCATGCGTCACCAATTTTGCCATGTGACATATATACATTGTACCTTATGCATTTTTTGTAGTTTCAAAGAATGAAGTAAAAAATTGACTTTATGTTTTTTTATTAAATAAGTGTTTCTACTTTGAGTGTTTTTACTTGGAAAAACACATGCTACCAAACTCCAATGCATTCTTTTTGCTGTTGGAGCACAAAAGTACTTTGTAAAAGCTTATACAAAAATAACCTAAGTTAATTAAGAAAAAGTTATAAACCAACTTACATACATCAGTTCCATCCATAATGCTCCAATATTTTTTAGGGCAAATTTCTTAAACTACCCTTATGGTTTAGCTAATTGACTAAGTATATCTATACTTTTTGAATATTGCCTACTGCTACCCGTACTATTTCAAAAAATTACCATTACCATTAAAATATTTAACATTAGGGCTGGAATGCTTTTTTAGTCCTTACGTGAAAGCTCTTTTCTTCTTCTTCGTCTTTCTCGGCGTGCAAGTCCCTCTTGCCCCTGTTTCATCACCGTCGCTGCAGTAGCGGCAGACCCCTCCACACGACCCTCTCTCTCTCTCTCTCTGTTCGTCCCCTTCGTTCCCTCTCCCTCTTACCCCTGTTTCATCACCGTCGTTGCTGCAACTTGTAGTAGTGGCGGACCCCTCCACACGACCTCTCTCTCTCTCTTTCTCTCTCTCTCTCCGTCCATCCTTTCTCCCTCTCACCTCTGTTTCATCACTTCTGTTGTTGCAACCTGTAGCAGCGGCAGGCCCCTCCACACGACCTCTCTCTCTCTCTCTATCTATCTCTTTCCTTCGTTCTCTCTCACCGATTTAGAGGAGAAATACCGTGGAGCAGGAAGCTCCACATGGCTCCGATATACAACTCTGGCAGGTTGTGTGACTTTTGTTCCAAGTCCCGGCAAGGTAGCAGAGAAAGAACTTCAAGATCTTTAACTCTTGCGGATTGCGGCTCCTGGAGGAGTTCCATTGTTTGAGTGGCTGAAAGTCCGAGAAGAGTAGTGAAAGAATTCCCTAGAAATGTTGCTTCCTGAAGAACGTCAAGATCTGCAACTCCTAGATCTTTTTCTTCCTCCACCCCTTCCCCTCTTCGTTCTCCCTCTCCACCTCCCTGCAAGCTGGTAGATCAGTTAACCTGACTTGTATTCGAATCTAAGAAGGAGCAAAACAAGGAGTTCTTCTCGAAAAAGCCTCCAAAAGAACTTGAAGATCTGATAGCCAAAGGTGAAGAAATGGTTCTGAAATTTATTCTGATGGAGATGACCCTTTTGCATTTTCTAAACAAAATTGGTAGAGGTAAACAGATTTTTCTTTTATGTTATTAAGAGGGTTAATCATCGTTTTCTCTTCACCATAAAATGGAGCTTCTGGGTTTTCATTGGCAGAATGGCAAGAGGTGCCAGTGGGTCTCTTGAAGAAGACAGTGAAGGAGGAGAAGAAGAAGAAGAGAATTGTAAAATTGGGTTTTTCAAAAAATAATATATCACATGGGACGGAATATTAACGGATTCTAACGGCAAGGGTAGAGTTAGTCAATTGTCAGAAACAATAGGGGTAGTATTAGACAATAATCAAACAGTAGGGGTATACTTAGTCAATTAGCTAAATCACAAGGATAACTTAAGAAATTTACCCTATTTTTTATGACAAAGAGCTGGTAACCCATCTGACCCAGAGGTGAAAGTGATCCCTCATCAGTACTAATTCTTAGAGCATTCTCTTTGAACTTCTTTGCTATTTTTCCAATTTCATCTATTCCCCATTTTCATTTTTTAACATGTCAAAATGTTTTATTCTATGAATAAAATTTAGTTGCTTGATGAAACTATCGCCTTCCCTTTGACTATGTTTCCCTTGATTTCATCTTTCATAACATTTGTTCTCTCTTCAACCATTTTTCATATATCTCCTCCTTAAACTTTGAAATTTCTACTGCGTTTAGGTTCTATTATGATATGAAAAAGATATGATATCCCAAAAGCATCTAACCAATCAATTAGAATTATAAACATGGTAGCGAATTAGGTGTTATTTATCAAAATTTATGGGCGGATATTGATTGATCAAAGCTCTTTCCATACCATATTTTTTCCGCACCATAAAGATTGTCATTAAAATCTCCTTAAATTAATCATTTTTCATTTAAAATGTTCAATTTCCTATTCAATTTTTCTCAAATATCTTTTCTGCTCCCCCTTGTTTGGATGACCATAAATCAAACCCAAATTTCATTCATTCCCTTTTCCCCTAACCAATCTATTTGTTTATAGTACATCAAAAAGTATAATTGCCCCCTTGGACCAACTAACGTCAAAAGGATGTTTCTACCAATTAAAATCACTTACATAACCTGAATTAAAGGAGGTGCAACCGATTCTACTTGAATCAGCTCAATAAAGATTTTGATAAAACAAAGCCAAAACCCCTATATTCTTCTGAAAATGATCATATTATGAAAGCATGATGCAAAATGGAAATCATCACATAAAGTCACACAGTTTACATTAAATTAGTATCAGCTCCATCAAACTTTCAACTAATCAATTAGGATACATGGCTGGGCTTGCCTTGGACATATCCCTTCGAATTTGAAACAACAACTCAGTTTGAAAGGAAATATAAATACAAATATAATATAAATATATACAAAATACAAAGTTTTGCGCTCTATATTTTTGTATCTGTACTCTTTTCAAATACAGTCAATGATATAACTATGCAATGTAAATTCTTCTGATTGGCCAATCAGTTACGAGTCTGGATCTCTTGCCAATAAAACACATTCCAACACCTCATTAACATGATCTGACACTGCATCTCATACATGATGAGTCTCACTTTTATGGAGGTTTATATGGTGAGATGTACAAATTTGCACCAACATGCCCCACATCCCAGTATGGGAGATGTTCCAAATACATGTTGAGATATACATATGGGGTACGCTTTGTGCGGTGCCAATATGATATCGAGATGTGCATTGTGAGATTATATTATTATAGTGTTGGAACGTATTTTAATTTGTTGCTAGGAAATCACAATTCACCAATTAGCACTCTTTTTTTTTTTTTTTTAAGCAAAACCAGTTAGCATTCCTAGCAATTGCTACATATAATATCAATTATGTTTTGAATTTCAAGCATTTTGGTAATTAACGATTATCTTTTGAGAGTTTACATCTCTGCCCCACAACGCTCCACAGCACATCTCTGCCATGTATTGGGAACATCTTCCGATGATATCTCTGATATTATCATCAGAAGATGTTCTCAATACACAACGAGAATGTGGTGTGGGGCGAAAGTATGATCTCATCTTTTGATGGTTATGAATTAAATAATAACTAATTATTTAAGTAGTCTTTTTATTAAGAAACTTGTTCTTTCTTTTTTTTTTCTATCTTTTTATTATTGAAAAACTATACTCATGAATCTAATTGTGAATGGTGGTAGCTTGTGCTGTTAGGCAGGATATCTTATCCAAATAAATTAGTATAAATATTACAAATAATAATTGCTTTTCTCCACAATTGACCTTTTCAAGATTTGCCAAAAGCCTTGTTTGGTTTCGTTATTGCTGTGCAACCCAATTATCAATCTAAATCAAGTTACCTTTAGAGAGATTAATATGCTTGAAATGGGTAGAAAGGTGGAGTTAGTCACCTTCTAGGCAATACCAGATGTGGTTATTTTATTGCCCATGTTCAATGGATTTACATTCAACCAGTTAACTACGTTTACGTGTGTTCAACCTGATTTTGCTTTAGAAAACTTTTATATTTTCTGCAAGACTTTGGTGTCCATGTGTTTCTTGTACCCCAGGTACAAGTAAAAGAGATAAGAGGTTTTCGGTGACAAGTTTCAATTCATGCCATGTCTGGTGTGATCCAGACAGCCATTACCAAACCGACCATTCAAGCGTGGTGTTTTGTATGATTTCAGAATGGGCAGAATTATGGTTCAGCACAGCTTCTTGCAATCAGGTTTGAGCACTTTTGAGGAAAAGGTTTCCGTAATGTTTTCTCCATGTTATTCTTCTCAAAAATAGCTAACTTCTCCAAGCTTTATGTCATATTAATAGACTTTTTTTGTGGTACCCAATTTGATATCAAGACTCGAGAGTGACAACCATGATAATGTGTTCATATTAAACATCTGGATTTCTCCAAGTGTAGTCGTAAAGATGCACTAATAAACAAATTGTTGGTAGTTTTAATTTTTAAGAAACTGTTCGAAGTGTGGACAAGCATAGGCCTATCTATATATTATGCTGAAATTCAATTAATTATAATGGGAAAATGATGATTGAACATTAGACCATTTGGCTAAAGAGGCTCTGATACCATCTCAAAGAACTATTCAACTTAAAAACTTATTCATCATTGAAATGATACCTGGGCTTATTTGACCAAGTGGTCTAATGTTCGACCTTTATCACTCCATTATAATTAATTAAATTTCAACACAAGGTATGAGTGGGGCTGTAATAGTCACTTCAAGCCGAACAAGCTTTTGTATGGAGAGACATGTTAGAAAATAAAAACCTATTTAAGAACCTCAGTTAACAGCTTAGCTTTTAGATTGAATGGTTCTTTAGATTAATATCCAAAACTATTACACAATTTTTAAAGGAAAAATCAAGATTTGACAAAAACACCCCTAGTAATGGGTTTATGAAGCAACTTGTCGCATCATGATTGGTCACTTTGGAAATTATTACACCTATCAAGACTTCTAGTTCTGTAGTCATCCTGATCAACTTGCAACAATAGTCTCTAAGTTGTCAATTAAGGTTGCCTTTTTATTAGCTTCAGGTTTTGTGCTTTTAAAGCCCATTTTAGGCTTTGTCCGTTGGGGCTTATAAATATGTTTGGACTTGAGACCATTGTGTTTTAAAATAATTCTTAATTACCACATATTTAAAACATTTTTTCATCAATTTTGATTTTCGTAAAGCCAAAAACTCAAAAACAAAAGTTTATCCAAACAAAATCTAAATTGGCAATTTTTCTATTTTCTATTTCTGTATTATCATCTAATTTTGATTTGTTTTGTGCACTCTCCCTGGCATGTAAGATGCGAAGTCATTGTATAAAGAGCACGGGCAGTAGCTACACAACTTATTATTAAGGGTGTTAATGGACCGGTTTTGGATTGGACCCCGTCCAATTTAAAATCAATTTGGATGGATTGAACAGACCAATAAGACATTGGATTGGACCAATCTGGTTCAAAATATTTATTAGATTGGATTGGACCTGGTCCATCTGTAATAAATTTATATGGATTGGATTAAACCAATATCTGGTTCATTAATATAAGATAAGAATATATGTATCAATGGGTCAGGTTTGGGTTGAAACCAATCTAAATCAAAACGAATTTGAACAGATTGGATGGTCCAAACATTGAATTGAACCGATCCAAAATGGCTCAAAATATTCATTGGACTGAATTGAACCTGGTCCATTTATAATGGACTCACATGGAATGGATCGGATTGGACCAAATACAATTCAATTGACACCCCTACTTGCTATTATGGCTTGAGGCCAGTTATGTTTGTGCAATTGTATTCTGGACAGGGTTATCAATGCAGTATGCTGATTTTTAGCCTCAACAAATCAAATCATGGGTGCGGATTTGCCCAACCCTCAAGATATCGAGGCCATACTTGATTAGGAATGAAAACGGGGTAGGGTGGATTTTGCATGCCCCGTTCTCAATTCTGAACTCAAATACCCTGTCTTATTCCTGCCCCGAATCTCATTAGGGTTAGAAATTTTAATTCCATTTTCGATTATTATATTATATTATATTATATTATATTATATAGTTTCACGTAAATTTAAAAAAATTGCAATTAAAAACTAGAAAAGATTGAGACAGGTGAGTGTGAACTGGAAAATCTACATTAGTTTTAATTGGGTTTTGGGCTGGATTTGGGTTGAGGTAGACCCGAAAACTCGGCCTGATAATATTGTAGCATTGAAACATTTGTACATAATTACATTGGTTGAGTATATTGAGGGGCAATTGGATTGGCATCCCATTTCATTTGGTTGGGTTGGATTGAGCCAAGTAGTATAGGCGTTGTAGCCAATTCGTTCTACCCATTTGTACAGTCCAGGTTTTTTTTTGGTATTAGAGACAGTCCATGTTTGAAACCAATGAAGTTTCAGTTTACGGCTTGATATAAAATAAGACAGAAATGGAAAGTTGAGGGAAGGTTTGAAACCAATGAAATTTCAGTTTACGTCTTAAGAAATTCCCCTCAACTTTGTGCTTCTCTTTTACTTTTTCAAGCAAAAGACAGCCATTGGGTCGACTATGGATATACTCAACAGCCCCCTTTGGTACTGCTAAATTTCATAACTAGTTTTCGAATCCGACCTTTCAAAAAGAGTTCACTTTTGCAGCATGCCTGTAAGTCGGGCCAGGATAGGTTGCGTTGATGCCAATCATAATCCAACTCTAATTCTAACTGAATCCCATGGTTCTGACTTATTCAATCCTAATTAAATTCCTTCAATCCTAACTTAATCTAACCTAACTTGAAGTTGATTAAGGTTGGGCCCAACTCAACCCTCTTCCCATTAGGGGTGAGCATTATTTGGTTAAAACCGAAATACCAAATTGAAAATTTTGGTTTCGATTTTTTTGATTTTTAGGTAATTTGGTTCAGTAAATTCGGTTTTCGGTTTCGATTTTCAAAGTTAGAAATTGGTTAACCGAAAAAACTAAATTAACTGAAATTTATATATTAATATATTATATATAATTTATTATAATGAAATTCAATTTCATAATATATTTATAATAATATATATATTA
Organism: Nelumbo nucifera; assembly: GCF_000365185.1. The sequence continues at coordinate 1,830,163 of NW_010729156.1, read as the reverse complement.
TAGGTTATAATATATAATATTTTATATATTAATTAAATTCGGTTTTTAACCGAAATAACCAAAAACTAAACCAAAAATTTCAATTTCAGTTATTTCGGTTTTCTTGTAATTTGATTTTAGTTCAGTTTTCAGTTTTTAAAATTTTGGTTTATTCGGTTTGTTTTTTAACCAAAAAAATCAAATGCTCACCCTACTTCTCATCCCTTAAAAATCTCATAAAAATTTTCAATCTCAAATCTTAATTCAATTTCACTACACATATTAATCCTATATTTTATTAGTATCTTTTTGTTGATGTTTTTATTGGTTCTTTTTGCATAAAATTCAGAAAATTAAGTGGTTGAAATGGCTTTATTATGTGTTGTGAGTTACGATTTATGATAGATCTTTAATGGGCTGCAAGCTATGGGTGGCAAACAATAGAGAGGAAATGAAAATAAAAAATTCAAACTACATAAAATATGTTATTAAGGCTTTAGTCTTTCTAGTTAAGGTTAAGTGAAGTGACTATCTTAAAAGAAAAACATGATAGTATGTGGTGGGGGCTATACAACTATTATGCATTTAAACGAATTAATGTATGACATATCATATATAACATATATTTATATATGACATGTACTATAGAGTCAGATTCAGATTGGATCTGATTACCTAAGAGATCAACCCTAACCTTAACCCAAAAATCAACCCAATCCAATCCAACCCCACTTTAGAATTGGGTTCAGGCCAACCTGGCCTAAGTTACAACCATATTTTGCAGTATCCCACTAAATAGTCACTTCATCTGATTCAAGGTGGGCCCATGGCAACAAATCAAAATCAAAAGCTTTGATTTAATTGTTTCAACGCAGGGCTACCACAGTCCTAGAAAATGTGGGTTCGTTCAAAAAAGGTTAGCTAGTGGACTTTTCTCAAAAGGTTCAGCACTGTATAGACCTTATATGTGTAAGAGCTGCTTTTTGATAAATTCTCCAACTTCTACCATTTCTGAAAAATGTTCTTTTACCTTTCCTGTCATCATGGGATCCTTTTGTCTCAAGAACAGAAAATGCAAAATGAATCAATATCCTGAAGTCCAATTGGTGAGAGAAATGAGATAATTGAATATACCCTAAGAAAATTTTCAATAATATCGAACCAAGTTTGCCTTCCATTATTGGAGAAAATGAGTGAGAACCTTTGATATTTGAATGATGTATAGCTAGCCTAGTCTCTTTCCTTTCTTTCCAAAAGAAGAAAAACTCATGATCAAGAGCCCAAATACCAATTGCCTAAACATGTGTGAAAGAACTGTCCAAATTTATTCACATAAAATCACAGTCACACATAGAGAATATCTCATTCTCCTACATAATATTATATAGGGGGAGATCTTTCCAATTCATGGGGGTAGTGTGTTGTGGATAAACATGGGCAGAGTTATCGTGGGCAAGAGATCCGGAGTCGTGTGAAGGTGTCATGGGTAGTTTACAAAAGATCATGTGTCCCCTCTAACTCTCCATGACTCTTTCTAAATTTTGTGTTTTTCAGATTTTTGAAAATTAAAAAAGAATTACGCATGGGGCTATTTAAATTCACCTATAACACAGTTTCCTTTTTATTGAGAAATTATATAACTCGTTTATTAATTTTTGGTGAAATTAAAAAAACTAAATTTTTTTTTTATTATTAGGAAACTTGGGACAAATTTCTACCATGTTTGTGCAAAATTTCACAGGGGCAAGTTTTACTCTCCAAAGCCATATCCACTTATTTAGAATATTTCCTTTTGTTCTAGAAAACCTTGTTAAGAACTTTGCAGGTTTAATATCACTGAGATAAATTTCTGATATAAGATATGCATAGGATGTGAGCTGGATTAATTAAACAAGTGTCTACAAGTTTCCCATCTTGTTAGTGACAGTCACTGATGGGCTTGATAGTGGGTATTGATGAAGAATGCTTCTTTATGATATAATTACGACTTCCATAAGGTGTATATTAACCAATGAAAATTCATCAAAATTCACCAGCGTTGGGTTTTGATGGGTGAAAATTCTTCCGATATAATACCTTCTATGCTGTAAAGCAAGGCATAAATGTAGGAGATCTGAAATATTGTCTCATAACATCTAGGGGTGCAATTAAGGTTGGTCCAAGCCTGCTCAAGTTGCATCCCCTAATAACATCTTAGAATTCACAAATAATGAGATGTTACGTATTAAATCTAAGAGGTTAATTTGTTATTATGGCTATGTTTGGTAAGAGTGCAAATGCAGATATATACAGTTCATGAAAATGCATGGTTTGGTTTTGTATCGATAAATTTTGTATTCTAATTACTATTTGATTGTGATGGATATGAAAATGAATTCAAGACTAGAATCTACCTTCATTGCATTGATAAACTTTTAGTGCAAAGGTTTCTTCCATTTTCTAGGAGCAAACTTTGCTCCCATTTTGAATGCAAACTTGTCAGAAAAACTAAATTTACTGTCATTTTCAGTATATAACTTGCTCAAATGGATGCAATTTCACTTTGGTTCAGCGTTTGTACTTGTACCAAATGCAGCCAATATGATACTTCCAAATAAATGAAAAGGGCACATCTTTTTGTGACTCCAATTAAGGGTCCATTTGGTTCTTTGGAACAGGTGCTTGGAATGGCCTATTTGGATTCCAACCATTTGTTTGGTTGGAATGAGATTCTGATTCTCATACTTGGTGGAATGGGATTCTCCCATACGGGGGAACAACCAGTTTGGGCTCTCCCCTCGGGAATGGGGTTCCCATTTTAGAGTTTATCAATAAGTAAATAGTTACTGACAAAAAAACCCTCCAAACCTTAGTATTAATAAAATATTAAGCAAAATGCTAAAATATTTTTAAAGTAATAGCAACAATAATAATTAAGTACAGAAATATCAGTATAAATAATTAAAGTAGTGAAAAATAATCATAATAAAAAACAAAGATAGTAATTATTAAATAATAATAGATTAATATTAAATAGTATTAATAAAATAACAATAAATATATAATAAAATAATAAATTATTAATAAACTTATAATAAAATTTTCATAATAAAGTGCTAAGAAAATAGTAATTATATATCATAAAATATTAATAACTTCACAGTAAAATACTAAGATATTGGTTATTAAATACTAATTAAACAATAATAGAGTAGTAATAAAATAATAATACAACAAAAATATAAAGTGATAATAAAATAATAAAAGAATAATAACAAAATATTAATGCACTGATACAAAATTGAAAATTTTGGGTTGATTTTGACTCCAAATGAACTAAACAAAAATAACGGGAATCCAATTCCGATTCCTATCTAAATCAAACAGGCATTGGGAATATGCAATTCTGATTCGAATTCCAATCTTGACAGTAAGCCAAACTGACCCTAAATATCTACAAGTCAGTGATGGATGTGATGTTTTAAATTTTGTGACCCTCAAAATGTGCAAGAGGTAGAGGATTTATGTGAGATTTAATTGGAAAGAGCTTCCAATTAATTGGGTTAACAGCAGAGTGGATACGTCTAGGAGAATAAATAGAACAGATAGGTTAAGACCCCTTTTCTATATATTTAAATAGGTCTCCATATGCAATAGAGAAGGATCATCTGCTTGATCTTTGTTTGATACTCTATAACTGGTATATACCCTGCATGGGCTGAATACTGAGGGGTAAGGGTGTTAATGGCCCGGTTTTAGATTGGATTCCGTCCAGTTCAAAATCAATTTGGATGGATTGGACGGACCAACAAGACATATTGGATTGGACCAATCTGGTCCAAAATGCTTATTAGATTAGATTGGACCTGATCCGTTCGTAACAAATTTATATTAGATTGGGTTGGATTAAGCCAATATCTGGTCCATTGATATAAGATAAGAATATGTGTCAATGGACCGGGTTTAGGTTGAAACCAATCTAAATCAAATGAATTTGAAGAGATTGAACGGTCCAGACATTGAATTTCCAAATTGGTTCAAAACATTCATTGGATTGGATTGGACCTGATCCATTTATAATGGACTCACATTGGACTGGATTGGATTTGGACCAAATCCAGCCCAATTGACACCCTTACTGAGGGGTTCCAACCTTTAAAGCTTATTCTTTTGAGTTTTAAGCAATTCTTGATCCTATTTATGGTTTTAACAACTAAACAGATGTAACTTTTTAAATTTTTAAAAGAAACAGATTTCAAAGTTTCAGTAACAACATATATAACATAGGTTGGATCATATTCTTTCCAAAGTGATCTGATTGATGATCACAACTTGTTGCCTCTTCACGTATTGTGGATTGCATTTATAAGATAAACTCTGTTATGTTAAAAGTCTTTTCCATCGAATTAATTCATACTCTCTATAAGTTTAATACTTGTCAAAATGTATAATCTATCTCCTCAATATTTCCATCTCTGTCAAAGACCATTTTGATTTTTGTTTTTATAATCAAAAGTCTACTGGAGTAAATCAGTTTTTGGGTGGTGGTAGCTTGAGATCCTATCTAGGGTATCTTACCTAAAAAATTAACATTAGTTTTATTTGATATTAACTACTTTCACCACCCCAACTGCCTTTTCAAGATTTGACTAAACTCTTTTTTTGGTTCCTTCCTGCACTCTAACTCCAATACTCAAACTAAAGTTGTATGACTTTTCTTGTCTCCCCTCCTTGGTCAAAACATAAGCATGTTTAAATTGTATAGAAAGATAAGGTTAGTTATCTGATTGGTAATTTCATTTAATTCCCAATTTTCATTGAATTCATCTTCTTTCGATTGATGTATTTATGAGTTACGTATGCTTCATGTACAAGTAAATAGGATCATTATAGGGTACTGTATGGTGATAAATTTTAAGTGATACAATTCCTGGTTTCATGTAGAAAATATGGGTTTTTTCCAAGCCAATACCAAACAGACCTTTAATTTGAACCATGAACTTTGTTATCTGATTCCTCTGGATACAAAGTACTGTGACCCATCTTCTGAATAATGGGCATATTAATGCACAAATTGATAATTAATGCTTCTAAGCAGGTATGGCCAACCAAACAATACTGCTTATGAAAAGATTACCGAAAATTTGTTTTACATCTTTCTCTAAACATAGTTTATTCTTCTATTTCCATGATAAACTAGTTTAAAAAACTTGGCAAATTTTCTCTCTTTTTTACCCAATTTGGTCATAAGTTCTATTATAGCTGTATGCATGCTGCTGATATATAATGCAGATCTAAATTTTCTAGGTGACTATGTTTAGGATAATCATCATTAAAATCCTGCATAAGATTAAGTATATACAAAATTAGCATGTTAAGGGGTTGTTTGCCAAAGTGTATGATTTTGTTTTTGTTCTGAAAACCTTTAAGTGTATCTATACCTATCCCAAACAGGTCAGAGCTGCACATATAGAGAAGCTCTTCATGGAAGAGAAAAGACAAACAGAAACAACCCACTATTACCTAGGTTCAACCTAAGCATTTCGTAATAAATAGAAGTACCCATTTTTTTTGTAAAAATATAAATTCTCTAGCCAATCTTCATCAGGTTTTTGTCAAAATAAGTTTTTCTCTAATCGAGTATATCTGGTTACCAAACACTACTTTTTCCATAGTTTTTGTTAAAACCAATCAGGACCCAACACACATCCAAATCCACCCAACCACTGAATTACTTCATCCACTGGACTTAAGAGTTCGCTTGTCAAATTCTGATTGGTGCTAATCAAGGAAATTCATACCTACCAAAACTCTTGTGATAATAATCTTGAATTCCCTAGAAAATTCTAAAAGTGAATCAAAGTTCTTGTCTGACAAAAATTGCATGGTGTAGACCACGTCCACGTTAGTAGTAGCCTCCATCCCTAGGCTACAATAGGCACCAGTGTAACACTGTAACTACCAAATTGTCATGGTGCCCTACCAAAACAAAACATGGTGATCTCTTACATCATCCAATCCAACAAAAATATACCAAAATCAGCAAAACCCAGTTGCCACGTCATCACCCTTTCCTCCACGAGAACCCACATGTGCTCTGTTTAAAGCAACACTAATTAATTAAAGTCTTAAGCTGATAGATTTAATAAATCTTTGTCAAGTCTAACAAGATATGCCTCCACTACCAATTATACATAATTAAGCAAAAACCACTACCAGGAGGTGTGGAGGTAGGTTGGGCTAATGGGCTGACATGGACACCACCCAATTATAACACGGTCCATTTTAGTTAAATAACGGTGCTTCTGTGTTAGAAAGATCACGGTAATAACTGACACAATTGTCTTCTGTTGATTTGTTGACTTTGTGTAGTCAAAGAATTAAGGCGCCAAACGAACGTTTCACCCTTCAACGGCAGTTAGGCAGAGCCTCGATTTGTTTGTTTATTTTATCTTCCTCACGTTCGTGGGCGGAGAGAGAGGAAAAAGAGAGCTTTATCTTCTTAAAAACCAGATGGTGAAGCTACTGTTCTGTCCATTCTTTGGCTGTCTTCGTCAATTTTTAAGCTTAGCGAAGAGCCATTTTGATAATGATCATGATGGGTTTCTGTACATTTTCAAGGTCTAGCTTTCTTTGTTTGATCCTTCTATTTCTTGTTGTTTCTGGAGAAGACAATGCTCGAAGTTTGAATGACCGAGCTGCGCTTCTCTCTTTCATGTCTGGTATTGATTCCGACCCGGAGCTGGTTCTTGGGAATTGGAATTCTTCGGGTCTGAACATGTGCAATTGGACGGGTGTTGTGTGTAACACTGCGAAAGATCGAGTCGTGCAGCTTGATCTCAGTAGTCGATCATTGGGAGGGATTATTTCTGCAGCTCTCTCGAATTTGTCTTTCTTGTCTGTGCTTGATTTATCGGGCAACTTCTTTCGTGGTTCGATACCAGTAGAGCTTGGAGCACTTTCCATGCTCGAACAGCTCAGCTTGTCATACAATGTTCTTGAAGGGAAGATTCCTGTTGAATTTGGGTTTCTTCGGAACTTAGTTTATCTTGATTTGTCTAGTAATAGGCTTGTGGGTCAGATTCCGGAGTCACTTTTCTGCAATGATTCCTCTTTATTGGAATATATAGATTTGTCTAACAATTCTCTTAGCGGGGAGATCCCTCTATGGAATCACTGTAAGTTAATTAATTTGAAGTATCTTCTACTGTGGTCCAATCGGTTGGTGGGTCAGATTCCTCCGGCCCTTGCAAACTCGACGAAGCTTGAATGGCTTGATTTAGAATCGAACTCTCTAACCGGAGAGTTGCCAGCGGCAATTGTGGATAAAACGCCACGGTTGCAGTTCCTGTATTTGTCTTACAACAACCTCATTAGTCAAAATGGTAACACTAGTCTTGAACCCTTCTTCTCTTCTCTTGTTAATTGCTCTAACTTTCAAGAACTCGAATTAGCGGGAAATAATCTGGGTGGACAGTTACCTTCTGTTATTGGTAATCTTTCTACTACTTTTACACTACTTCATTTTGAAGAGAATCTTCTAACTGGCTCCATTCCTCCAAGTATTTCCAATCTTGTGAACCTCACCCTCTTGAATTTGTCTAGCAATCTCTTGAATGGATCGATTCCACCTGAGTTGTGCAGAACTGGAAGACTGGAGAGGTTCTATTTATCGAACAACTCTCTGACTGGTGAGATCCCTTCGGCTTTGGGCGACATTTCCCACTTGGGTCTTCTAGATTTGTCGAGAAACAAGCTCTCGGGTTCAATTCCAGATAGTTTCTCAAATCTTTCTCAGCTAAGAAGACTCATGCTCTATGAAAACAATCTGTCAGGACCAATACCTCCGAGTCTAGGTAAATGCATCAACCTAGAGATTTTAGATCTTTCTCATAACAAACTTTCTGGGTTGATTCCAAGTGAAGTTGCAGGATTGAGTAGCCTGAAACTGTACTTAAATTTATCAAGCAATCTCTTGCAAGGGCCTCTGCCATTAGAGCTCAGTAAAATGGACATGATTTTGGCCATTGATCTTTCATCCAATAACTTTTCTGTCGTAATCCCACCTCAACTTGGGAGCTGCATTGCACTGGAGTACCTCAACCTTTCAGAAAATAGTCTGCAAGGTCCACTCCCAATCTCCATTGGCAGGCTGCCTTATCTTCAAGTGCTCGATGTATCTTCGAATTATCTGGATGGGGAAATCTCAGAATCTCTACAGGCATCTCCCACTCTCACAGAACTGAATCTATCTTTCAACAACTTCTCTGGGAGCATAACAAAAGAGGGAGCATTTGCGACACTGACAGTAGACTCCTTCCAAGGAAATTCAGGCCTCTGTGGGTCCATCCCTGGAATGAAAAACTGTCGGAAGAAACGGATTCATCACCTTGTGGTCTTGCCAATTCTTCTCTCACTGTTTGTAACTCTTACACTGTGCTTCTTTGGGTATCCATTACTAAACAAGTCAAAAAGAAGACGCTCAGCAGAAGTATTTGGTGATGCTGGTGGGGAGTTGAGTAAAGAGGAAGAAGAAAGAAATCAGATGAAGTACCCCAGAATTTCTTACCAACAACTGATAGAAGCCACTGACGGGTTCAATTCCTCGAGGATAATTGGATCAGGTAGGTTTGGTCACGTTTACAAGGGCATACTCCAGGACAACACCAGAATTGCAGTGAAAGTCTTCGATCCTGGGATGGGTGTAGAGATCTGTTCAAGCTTTAAAAGAGAATGCCAAGTACTAGCGAGGACTAGACACAGGAATCTGATGAGGATTATAACAACTTGTAGCAGGCCAGACTTTAAGGCTCTTGTTTTCCCATTAATGGCGAATGGGAGCTTGGAGACTCATCTCTACCCAAGCCACAGGTCAAGCCCTGATCTAAGTTTGGTTCAGTTGGTGAGCATATGCAGCGATGTAGCCGAAGGGGTTGCCTACTTGCACCACCATTCTCCAGTTAGGGTTGTTCACTGTGATCTAAAGCCGAGCAACATACTTCTGGATGAAGACCTGACAGCTTTGGTAACTGACTTTGGGATAGCCAGACTGGTGAAGGGTGGTGGCGAGGAGGGGGCCATTACTCGCACAATTGATTCGTCTACCATGGGCTCCACCGCGGGCCTGTTATGTGGGTCGGTTGGCTATATTGCTCCGGGTAAGTAGTTAGTTTCCTTGCATATTAATTTGGGTCAAAACACCCTTTTGAAACTCATGAATTTACAAAAACCAACCCTATATTTTGCAATAATTTCCATTAGATGAAAGTGAAAAATGACTGTTTAACCCTAACATCCATTCAAATAAATTTAATAAAAAGAAACTAGAAGCAAAAATTCCATTTTTTTCTCATTTAGGAAAAAGTGTTAGGGATATTTTTAGAATAAACAACCATGAATCTATACCCTTTAACATTTTCTACTCAGTTTAAGAGTACTTTTGGAATAAAGAACCATGGGTCCATGCCCTTTGAATATTTTCCACCTAGTTTTGGTGATCATATGTTACAATTTTCATATTCTAAAACAAATAGTTTCTGAATAAAAGGTTGATTAAGTAAATAGGTTGCAAGTTATAAGAGGTATTTTAGTAAAATGCAAACTATAGGGTAGGTTTAAATAAATCTGTAAAAACTTTCCCTCTGACAATCATAAAAGCCTCCCTTGAGGTTTCACTTTCCTGAAAACCACCCCCATAGTTTATGAAAAACTATACTTGTTCCAGTAATGAAGATTTCAAAGTTATGAAATTACCCTTGCAACTTTTTAGAGAATCTTTCAATATAATTTAAAATACTGGTAATTGCCCTTCTAAACTTCACTAGAATAAAATTATTTTATTATTTTCAGTCTAACATGGAAATCTATTTTAATTAATAGTGAAAAATTCTTTTGAGGTATTTTAGTAATTTTTCATGTGAATTCATAGATGTAAAGGTAAAATGGATATTTTTGAAAAACTAATGCATTAAACCAACGTTTTCTGTCCATGACAACAAAAAGGGGGTGGGGACAACTGCAGGTTGTTCCAATACTACGAGGGAAGTTTTTGTGAAAATGAAACCATAGGAGAGGTTTTTATGCTTGTCAGAAACCTCAATGCAGATTTCTATATTTTACCCTAATTTATTTTAACTGATCTTAATAGAGTTATAGAGGTATCAAATCATGACCAGAGCCAATCGATCCCATCCAATTTCTTCCAAGTAAATTATTAGGGTTTGGGGAATTCCAACCCGATTTAAAATGGGTCCGGATCAGGAAAATTTGCCATTTCTAAGCTCTATTAACTTGTTCAGGCAGTCTGGAATGTCTGAGTAATTAAGTAGTCAGATTGTCTTCACCATTTTATGAAAAATTAATTGGAAGGTGTAATGTAAATTGGAGTCTATTAATTAGATGGATTTCCATCAAATGGCTGGGCAAGGGTTCGAACAGTATCAGATTGTCCGAACTCTACGTATTCTATTCCAATTTAGGGTGATACAGAATTACAAATTTGATCACCTGTTTATAATTGGATCAAATATATATCCACCCTTATATGATTTAGTATAGTCTGATTTGATTCAATCACTTAAAAATATATGCTAATATATTCTTTAGATTTATGAAGAATATATGCTAATATAACCAAAGTCATTTTTGTATTATTTTGTTAATATTATATATATACATTAAAATATTTTGATAATTTTTAGCTTAATTATATTTATTTATATAATATTCAACATCTGATTACAATTCGAATTTCAATAAAAATAATCCAAAATTGGACCTACCTATATTCGATTCGATCCGTTTACAGTCAAATGGGCAATCGGGTTAGACCCATATTGATGAATGATTTTAACATACCATGCAGCCTTGGTGAACCATAAACCATCAAAAGGTCTGACCCACTCAATGTGATGGTATTAGTGGATGAATCGATGGGAATTCGTGATCATCATTCTCCAAAAGCGTTTAGTACTGCATCAGATATCTCTTTCATCAAAAGACTACAAAATCATGGGTATTATATTTGACCCATCATGTCATCAAGTGCTGCAAATAAGAAATGCTGTGCTCGATTGTCTATACTACTGTAATTAAATGATTAATAGAAGCTTTTCATTCTTTATATTATCCTCTTTTTAATTGGTTTTTTGTTTTAATATGCAGAGTATGGAATGGGAAAGCGTGCTTCAACAAAAGGAGATGTTTATAGTTTCGGTATTCTACTGCTAGAGATTTTGACAGGCAAAAGACCCACAGATGTGCTGTTTCACCAAGATTCAAGCTTGCATGAATGGGTGAAGAGCCATTACCCGAATGATCTTGAACCCATAATTGAGGAAGCCCTACTTAGGTTCGTGCCACCAGTAACACCACTATGCGATGCATGGAGAGAGATCATCTTAGAGTTGATTGAGCTTGGTTTGATTTGTACACAGAACTCTCCTTCAATGAGACCTTCCATATTGGACGTAGCCCTAGAGATAGGTCGGCTGAAACAGTACTTAGCAAACCCTTGAAGAAGCTTCGTGTGAAGTTGATTATTCGAGAATAAAGATGGCAGCAGACTGGAGAATTTGTTCAACTTTTTGATTATATATGTGTCCATTTTATTCTTTTATTTGATTCAGTAATCTGAATTACATTCTCCATGTTAGAGAATAAAACCTATTCAAGGACTTCACTTACTAGTTTAAGCTTTTAGGTTGAATGGTTCTTTGAGATGGTATCAGAGTCATTTTGACTAAATGGTCTAGTGTTCGATTATAATTTATCAAGTTTCAGCACAAGGTATGGATGGGCCTGTGCTGTCCTCGCTTCAAGCTCAATGGACTTTCGTGTGAGGGAGCATATTAGAAAATAAAACCTATTCAAGAACTTCACTAAACAACTTAAGATTTTATATTGTACTGCATGCTTGTGAAAAGTACATAAAAGCATCATATTCTTGATATCTGGTTTAATTTATTATAAAGGATTACAAGAAATAGATTTTGTACCCTCGCAATTTTCTGAAGTGTCCTTCATAACATAAATTTTCCCTTTTTTAATTAACCTTCCCATAAGATCCTTGAAATTGATAAGGTCGTCCTTTGAGCCTATTGAGTGCATGTGGATATGCACCAAAAGAATTTGGGAGAATGACCAATCAGCCCAGATCAGAATTTTATAGCTCCAAAGTACAAGTCATTTCACTTCAAGAAATAATAAATTTGATTTTCCTTTTCATATTGTTTATTCTAATGTCTGGGGCCCTATTACTTTAACATCCGAGTCTGGCTATAAGTATTTCATTACACTTATTGATGACTACTCCCGATATACATTAGTGTACCCTATGTGGTCAAGAGATGAAGTACCAAAAATTATTAAAGATTTCCAACACTTGATATTCACTCAGTTTCAAATGGAAATCCAAATTTTCCAATCAAACAATGCCAAATAATATTTTCATAGTGATCTCACAGATTTTTTTGCTTCGTGCGGATCCATACACCACAGCTCTTGCGCTAGAACCCCCCAGCAAAATGGTGTTGTGAAAGAAAGAGCCGCCATCTTCTTGAAGTTGCTCGTGGGTTACTTATATACATGAAAATTCCTAAGCATTTTTGGTTAGATGCTGTATTGTGTGCTGCCTATCTCATCAACGTATGCCATCTCGCTTATTAAGGCACAATGCCCCCCATTTGCTTCTTTTTCCCAAAGCTCCCATCTTCTTTATTCCTATTCGTTTGTTTGGTTGTCATTGTTTCATCTAGGACCTTTCTCCTACTCATTGAAAACTTGATCCTCATACCATTTCTTGGGCCTTCTTGGATTATCCTTCTTCCCAAAAATGCTATCGATGCTTTGACCCTGTTTCCAAGAAGTACTATGTCTCTATAGATCTGACTTTCTTTAAAAGTGGTGATTTTTTCTTGGTTACTCCTCAGGAGGAGTGTAAGGTGGAGGAGAAACCAATTCAGGTTCTCCTCCCTCCATTCCATGTTTTTCATCATCGCAAGGGCCAATTAAATTCAAGAGCTATGGAGCAACTTGAAATTGTATCGCCAACATCATCAGATTCATCGGGGATAGATCATATCCAACTAGGTATTACCAATTTCTATTGATGTTCCTGATCCTCTTGCCATAGATACTTCATTTGTTGATAATCTAGACATCCCCATTGAAAAAAGGAAGGGAGTTAGGTCTTGTACCACCAAGTATCCTATTACCTATTTTGTTTCCTATGAAAATATCTCACCCTCTTTTCGTGCTTTCATTTCTTCCATTGACAATGTCCATATTCCTAAAAATGTAGCAAAAGCTACCTGAATGGATAGATGCAATGAAAGAAGAGATAAATGCCCTATATAAAATTGGTACATGGGAATTAGTGAATCTTTCTGAGGGTAAGGAACCGATAAGGTGCAAGTGGGTGTTCACAATGAAGCACAAGGCTGATGGCATGAGAGAAAGGTACAAGGCTAAGTTGGTGTTCAAAAGGGTTTACCTAGGTATATGGTGTAGATTATGTAGATAATTTTTCTCCAATAGCCAAGATGAACTCCATTAAAGTCGTTTTCTCTATTGTGGCAAATCTTGATTGGGATCTTCATCAGCTAGACATTAAAAACGCCTTCCTAAATAGAGGCCTTGAGGAAGAGGTGTACATGGTCCAACCTCCTATTTTAGTGCCCTAGGCAAAGAGTAGAAAGTGTTGTAGGCTAAAGAAGTCTTTGTATGGTCTAAAACAATCATTGAGAGCCTAGTTCAACATGTTTCATCTGGCTATACAACAGATTGGTTACAAACAATGTCAGACTGACCAAACTCTATTTTTGAAAAGAGGGGAATGAAAGATTACAACATTGATAGTGTATGTTGATGACATAGTGATCATAGGTGTTTAGAACGTTGAAATTTAGAGGTTAAAGGATTTCTTAACCACTTAATTTGAGGTGAATGATCTACATCCCCTTTGGTATTTCCTTAGAATTCAAGTGGTCCGCTCACAAAAGGGAATAATTCGTTTATCAAAGGAAATACATCCTAGATCTATTACAAGATTCAAAAGATGTGGGCTGTTATTTATCGTTTGGATGGGAGAAGATTTAGGTGCCAAAAGACCTCGTATCAAGAAGACATGGGAAGCCCATTTTAGACTATTTGTAGGAAGCACCAAATGGAGTATTTCACATTTTTTTCAACTCCTATTTGCATGGAAAGATGCATCTTAACCAAACAATCTTCAAGCTGGTAAGATCTTAAAACAAAAGCCCACATTGTCTTTTAATTGTTAGGTCTACTAGAAGATCTTCTAATAGTTTGGATCGATATAGGTTAATGGCCTTAACTTTAAATCTTTTTGGTGTATAAACATGGTCTATTCCTATTTGTAGAATGGCATAACTTGTAATTCTTAATAATTAATTACTCGCAACAACATTTTCATTCTTTTATTGTGACAATTCTTATTATTTATTCTTTTAGAATAAATATTATTGGATTAAAATGGAAAGTAATGTATAAACATTTTGGGGTGTTTGTAAATATTTTTAGTTTAGTATTGTCTCTAGTTCTTTATCCACTATCTTTGGTTTGGTGTTGCTTTGGTTCCTAAGGCAATAGCCATTTGGCGCTCATGTGTGGAGAAGACCACCGAGGAGCGATCATGGCCATTACCACTAAAGGAGGAAGCACTGGTGGAGGTTGGTCTTATCCCAGTTGACATTGATAGATATATTTTTGTAATTGGTTTTTGTTGGATGTTAAATGTAGCATACTAACTTTAGTCCCATTGTTGATACGAAATTTTCTCAAAGGAAGAGGCTAGCATTTACCACTAGAAAGAAAACTGAGATGAATGCCATTGTGAAAAAGGTTGTTGCTGAGGTCAACAAAAAGCACATTTAGTTTTAGAGAGAGAAGGTGGTCATTTTCAAGGCCCATAAAAAAAGTGTTGAGGCTGATGTGACCCAACAGAAGAAAGCTGTGGAAAGAAAGAGGCCTCTGGACATTGTTGCAGGTGAAAGGATATAGAAAAGAAGGTTATGAGACTAGAGGCTCATGGGACACTGGACCGCTGGAGATGTAGGCACCACCACCGCTGGAGAGGCTCATGTATCATTTAAATTAAAAAGGTAGTACGTTTGATACCCTAACCCTAAAGACTTTAAAGAAGCAAGTACAGATAATACAGGATTTATGTGGTTCGGCTTATAATCTATGGGCAAAGAAGGAATATAAATCCACTATGTAATAGATAATGGAGAAGAAATACAGAATTGTGCTGTCAAAGAAAACCCTAAACCCCAAATACACTCAAAGAATTTTGCCTTTGGGTTTTTCTCAAATTAACTGGGAGTGGATTCTTGAAGCAAGTCACCACAAAGAATTCAAAACATAAACATAACAGTATAGATAACAAGTCCTTCATTCTTCGCATCATGTTCTAGTCATGTTCTAATCGAATTGGATAGTGAAGGAATGGGACTTCATCAGTATAAAGGATGTGGGGTGACAACTTTCCAAAGGTAACGCCTAGCTTTGCGACATAAAATTAGTAACCCGGGAGCCAAACCCTTATTTAATGAATGAGCTTGGCACTTCACAAGGGTGTTGAGGTGAGTACTCGGCCCTTGGTTGTTTATGAAGGCACAAGACCGAGTTAAAGGAAGAGGTGCAACGGGTGAAGGATCACATGACAAAGATAAGATATAATGGAGGAGCACCATATGCCATTTCTACTTTAAAGATGATGGAGTCTTAACTCTATGAGGCCAAAGTCACGATGTCTGTTGTTGTGAAGGGCCAACTAAAGGAGCAAAGGGGCCAAATCAAAAGACTGGAGCACAAGCTAGAGGTGGCCAATGCTAAGGTTATCATTGAGTAAAAAGCGTTGAAGTTGTACTAGAACGATCTGGTCAACTTTGTTGGGAAGTCTTTCGTCGAGGGTTTTCTCCGGCAGGAACAAGTTCTTGCCATCATTGCGAACTTCGATGTAAGGAAACTCAATCTATTCGAGGACACTTGGAGGAAGTGCAAGATCCAAATGCATCCGTGGCCAGAGTCAAAATCAAGGAGGTCGAGGCCTAGATCGGGGAGCAATGGTGTACTAGTGGAGTGTGGGGGTAGCAACGATGATGAAAAGAGTTGAGTGTGTTAGAAAATATTTCTTCATTGATGTTGTCGGGCCTTCGAACCCTTTAAAAGTAGTACTTATTAGGCCGAGGGCTCCTTTCATCTTGATTTATTTTCATCTCTCTTTTTTCTTTTTTTCTGTTGGCATCAAAGTATCCCCCAAATGTACAAATTCCTTTTGTTAGGTAATGAAGACTACTTTATCAACTGTTGTTCAGCTTGTTATTTTGAGCCTGCAACTTAATCTTAACACTAAGTTGACGTTGTGGAGCACTTAAACTTGTTTCATGAATGAGGGTTTGAGGTCTCAGCCCGTGAGGGACAAATGTATTGTGCAAGAATTATTCATAAATAGACCTGTTCATGGGCCGGGTAGCCCGATGGCCCGGCCCGGCCTGGCCCGGCCTGGCCCGACCTGCACCCCGGTCAGGCCTGG
>NW_010729156.1:1799993-1813417 GCF_000365185.1 Nelumbo nucifera | reverse complement strand
ATAAAATATATAATATGTATTTTATATATTATATAAAATATATAAATAATATAATATTTATTAAAATATATATATTTATAATTTAATATATACATTTTTTATTCTTGTTTTTATAATCTCTCTCTCTATTCAGCTGCTAACAGTATGGGCTAAACTTCGAACTCGGGCCCAGGCCCAGGCTCTGGGCTTTTTATGAGGGCTGGCCTCGGGCCCAAGTTGTAGGCCTGATGGTCAGGCCAGGCTCAGGCTCGGGCCTTAAAAAATTTTGTTAATACAGACTAAAAGCCTGGCCCGGCTCGACCCATGAATAGGTCTAAGCGTAAGTGTACTCACGGGCCCATGCATGGCTCACTCATCTCAAGAGACCAAATCCTGTGGACTCTTCTAGATAACCTTCTCGTAATCTTATCTCTTATAAACTTAATGTAATCTATATAAATAGAATGGCAATGGGTTCAATATTTGAGCCCGATCGTCAAAGTCACAATGCTACTCTTTTATTTAATATACTCAAATTTAATTTGAGGAAAGAAATAGTAGAGAGAAATTGTATATATGCTGCAATTCCTATTTATTTATATATTTTTGCCAATAGAAATTAAAGAGCTCCACTCAGATTGATGAAGAAACAGTACAAGGAGCAGAGTGGCTGCCTTTATTACATACAATCGCTAATGAAAACGAAGGAGATAACTCAACTCATTTGCAAAACTCACAGAAACACACATGGAATAATCCCTCAAAACAACTAGCCTTGCCACCGTATGTTTGGGTGCACCAGGACGTGCATTCAGCGAGATTACATTTAGCCGGCAACAGGTCAGGAACTCTCCTACAAACACGGCCTACAGCATCCGAACTGGGCAACATTGAAGCAACTGCAACAACCATCCGTCGATCGTTTATACAATAAGTAAATAAATAAATAAATAAAGGCTGATAGGAGAGGGGGAATTAATGAGAGCAAGTCTGTATATATTCTACCATGCAGGATTCCCATTTTGTCACTGATAAACGATTGCATGTATAGCAGAGAAGGCAAGCTCTACCAACTTTACATATCAATAATACTTAAAAAAAAAAAAAAGAAAGAACAACAATATATTTGGACTGTTGAAGGTTGCACCATGTGGTGTAACCATGGCTGTACCTTTGCAAATATATAGCAAGTCGTTTTTTAATGTTGATGCAGAAAGATCATAAATGAGGATAGTTTAAGAAACCTGAGAGGACTAGGAGGACGAAGAAGAAACAGCGGTAGAACTTCGCCATCTTTGTATCAGCCTATTTGCAGAGTGTGTTCTATTGTGCAAGAAAAGTGTGTGTATCTTATGGATTGATGAAGACTTGTGGGGGTATTTATAGAGGTCTGGCTCTGTAGAATTATTCATAAATAGAATTCTAAGGTGGATGATTTTTCAAAAAGAAAAAAGAAATAAATAACTGTGGATGGTATCAACTTCTGATGTATCAAATGGATCCAGCTAGCATATCAAATGACCCAATCCTGTGTCTACTTACACAATTAAGTAATTATTGGATCAACTTGTTCGTGCGGATTCAAATAAGCTGGCAGATAGTTAATGGGTCTGACTGTTTGTGTTATATATAATTAAATAGCCCATACCGGAAAAACAGCCAGACAAGGATGGTGACCCATTTCTTCTACGTATGGTAACTGACTGTAGCAAGGCCAAGGTTACTTTGAAGTTTGAAAACTTTGGAAAATGGCCAAACTCTATTGTGTCATTAGCTCTGCACGTTACCTACTGATGTAGATGTTTGTTGTAATTAAAACACTCTTTCTAATATAAATATTTGCTGGTCGTATGGCTGATTCCCATCGAACCAGGTTTCAATTACCTCAGTATTTACTTTCTTTAATTCTCGGAATCAGCTGGCCTCTACCAGAAATAATTCAAGAAATAGCTTGTTTAGTTGTTTAGGATTGATGAAAACTAACATTTTTCTTAAATGAACTAATATTGCTTTATTGTTTTTTGTCTTTGTCCCTTTGACTTCCGGCCAATGTTCAAGCAAACTAACATTCTCAGAATCGATCGGTGCCCATTTGGAAGGGCTGGACGATGAACAGGGAGTAAATCAAGTCGATCTGGATGGTGAACCTCCATTACTTGATTGACGAAGGTTACCTTAATAAGTTATAACTGCTTTTCTCACACAGACGAGGCCTTTTATACAAAGGTTAATTAACAATAAGACTTATCAGCCTGAAGGCTATGAATTTAGTGGAGGTTTTAGCTTTATTCAGTCAGATTGTTCATTATTCTTTAAGGTCATAATCCAACAGCCATGAACTGAATATTGATCAAACTATTCATTCTTTCAGTTTGGGGTGAGCAAGAAAAACCAAAAAACTGACCGCAATCCAACAAAAAATCCAGTTAATTAAACCGATTGGTTTGAGATTTTTAAAAAACTAAAGGTATCAGTTCGGTTTCGATTAACCAAATAGAAAACTGCTAGCTAACCAAATCAACCAGTATACATATATTTCTATACATTTTTGTATATTATATATTTTAGATTTTCTATATATTATAAATTAATAAATATGAATCATATATAAATATATATATCTATAATATATAATATATGAGTTATTATTTAAAATCTAATATTATATATATATATTTCTAGTTTTTTATAATATATTTATAATTTTTTTATTATATATTATAAATATAAAAAACTGAAAAATTCACAAACTGAACTGATGATTAACTGAAATGATCAACGGGTTAACCGATCAACTTAGATTTAGTTTTAATTACCGGTTTTCCATAAACTAGTAGTACCAGTTTTGTTTGAAAAATACACCCACGGTTCTATTAATCGAACGGCCGTGAGCACCGGTACTTTGAGCGCTAGGGAAAATGGGTTAACCATAAACCTGTTCATGGGCCGGGTGGCTTAACCGCGGGCCAAAAAGCCCGGCCCGCATAAAATTCGAGCCGGGCTCGGGCTTTGCCAAAATAGCCCGGCCCGGCCCAACCTATAGTTAAACCTAAGTAAACCCGGCCCGACCTATAGTTAAACCTAAGTAAAAACCCTATGTGATGTCCATTTGAATAAWTTTTTTDATTTRAGAATGTTGTTGATTCACTTGTAGGCCCATTGTTCATTTAAATAGGGGAAAAAACATCTAAATTAAAATTGAAAATGTCCATTTGAATAGGAAAAAATTCGAATTTCTTTTATTAGGTCAAGCTTCGGGCTCGGGCTCGGGCTCGGGCCTAACATTTTTCTGTTAATAAAAAGTCAAAGCCCGGCCCGGCCTGGCCCATGAATAGGTCTAGTTGCCCATAACCTCATTTTTTTCATATGCGAAGAAGATGAATTTTGGTGGGTCTTTTAGAACCAATTTTCGATGAACCCATGTAATGTATGATGTGGGTTCGTTACAAGGTTTTAATGGCCGATTTTGTTTTGGTTACCTGTACCATTTTGAATTCCGCTGAAACATAAGAATTAGCTTTAATTAATTATACTACATATTTAATAACTTAATTTTGTTACGACTAATAAAAATTAATAAATTATTGGTTAATAACTTAATAGCTATTTTAGGTAAATAAATTAATAAATAAATGACTAATTAATAAACATTACATGTAATTATAAAACATAATAAAAAATAGTAAAGTAAATAAAATTTCATAAATTAATAAACTAATAAAAGTATATCTATTAACAAAGCTAATACAATCCCGAAATAAATTAATTTTTTTAATAAAATTATTTCAATTATTAAATTAATAAAAACTAATATAAATTGTGTAAATTGATGAAACCTCCCCAATAGTTTTTGAAAACTTCTTTAATCTCCCTTGAATTTCCTCTCCAAAAACCTCCCTCCACATTTCAGGAAAATTGTACAAATTGACCCCTTTTCTAACTTTGATGTAGAGATGTTAATAACTAGAGAAAATCTCTTCGAGCAAAACTCCGTTCTCACCTCTCCCGGCTCCCTCTCATGAAATCTCTGATTATTTTTTTAATTAATATTTTGCGCTTTATTATTATAATTATGTCTAAATGGAGATATAAGGTAGTTTTGGAAGGACCGGTGTTTAGGAAAGGTTAAAGCAACTTTTAGAAATTATAGGGGAGGTTAATTAGTAATTTATCCTAAAATTAAATAAAATATAATAAATAATGTCCTTATTTGGCACACCAGATGATGCATTATTGTACTAGTCCTGGTAAGGGATGCAAATTGGATTGTAGATGGATTGCTTGAAAAAAATCCAAAATAATTCTTGTACCATTGGGCTTAATTAACAAAGCTCATGTACCATACAAGTCTAGTTGTGATGATATAGGGTTTATGGTTCATCACTAAAATCATGGTTTTTAAAACTGATATGGAGACCGAACCAATTAGGGGTCTGGTTATTGGGTCGAACGGTCCGTTGGTTCGTTCAGACAAAAAAATAAAAAATGAAAAGCGGTCGAACAGTTAACCTCTAAGTCAATGATTTATTGATCAAAATCAACGGTTTTTATGGAAAATCTGGAACCGGTCACCTTACCGATTCCCAATTTTCCAGTCCGACCATCCGATCTGGTCTGATTTTAAAAACCATGACTAAAATAAGGTTCGAGATAAGTCTAATGCAAATTTAAATAAAATCTAACAACAATCCAACTAAGGGGTGTAGGTTGGATTAGTGTTTGGTCGGCTAGACATAATTCAAATAATAAAGCCTGGGTTGAAATTAGAACAACTAGGCCTAATTGTTAATGCCATAAGGATTTTTTTTTCTCCTTCAATTCCTGTTAATTAATAAATCTTGTATACCGCATATGTCCTCACTGGATTGGTAAGATGTCATAAAAAAATAATGTTTGAGTTGGACTTGGACTGACTTGGATCAATTGAAAGTGATGTTAGCAAGTATACATGAAAATAAGGGAGATTTGAAAACTATAAGGGTCCCACCTACAAGTACAAAAAGACATCAGAGGTCCTTGGGTGTCACATGAGAATGTGGTGATTCCAAAGGTTAAGTTAGCCCAGGTGATGACCAAATCGAGGTGTCAAGGTGAGTAGT
The DNA here is from genome assembly GCF_000365185.1 of Nelumbo nucifera. Next base: position 1,808,339 of record NW_010729156.1, on the reverse strand, counting down.
TGAGAGCAAGAGAGCAAGAGTGTAAAAGAAAGGTATTTGTGGCCCCTCTTTTTAATTTATAGGCAAGGCCCCGTTAATTAATTAAAGATACGTGTGATTACCCGACCTGGAGGGAGGACCCTGGAATGGAGTAGGAATGACCACCTAATTTTTTGGAAATGGAAATTTAAGAAAAATTGAAATTTTGGAAGAAAATTAATTGATTTCTTGGTGACTCGTTAACCTAAAGAGAAAGTGTTAGGCTCCCCACGTGTGTTCGATTAAACCGGCCTCTACTTTATCAATGTTCCAAAGAATGTTCAATAATTTTAAATATGGACACGTTAGTTTATTAAGCATGACGAAGGAAACAGAAAAAAAAAAGGTGATGACTTGTCTTATATTAAGAGGAATAAAAATAAATGATTGAAGTCAAATGAAGAACAATTAATTATGAAACACGAGACTGATTAAAGATGCAAAACTATTGACTAATAAATGATGAAAATGAAAAGAAGAGAAAAAACTATATTAAATTAAAATGTACTAAATTAAAAAAGTAGGTAGTTATGTTAAGATTGATCAATTGCCAAAATCAACAATTTAATTAATGAAATGTGTAAGAGATGAATTAGACGATAACCTATTAAATATGAAACTAAATTAAGGTGAACCAAAACCAAATTAGCATTAAATGATACACCCCACTTTCTAATGCAAGGAAAATGAAGGAAACATTTTTATTTAAATTCCTAATGAAAATAAATGACTTGGAATAAAACTAATAAAGAGAAAAGATGGTAGATGAACAAGCCCCTCATACGTCGCATCATGTTCTAGTCGAATTGGTTAGTGAAGAAAATGGACTCCATCGTAGACCGAACCCTTATTTAATGAACTTGCACTTCACAAGGGTGTGGAGATGAGAGCAAACACACCTTTAACTTTAAGTCGTGTCTTAATGTTGTTTTTGTTTCCTAACATAACCTTGTTGCAGTTGATTTTATCAGAGGTTGTTGCCCTTTGAGATCAGATTAAGGCATAGGAGCAGGTGTTCGGGCAAGTTAGGGTGGAGGTCAGCCAGTTATAAAGGAAGGGGTGCAACGAGCGAAGGATCACATGTCAACAAAGATGGAGGAGCACCATAGTGCTTTTTCTTCTTTAGATATGATAGAATATCAACTCTGTGACACCAAAGTTACGATGTTTGTCCAGCTGAAGGAGCAAAGGGGCCAAATCAAAGGACTGGAGCACAGTTGAAGAAACAACAGAGCTACACTGATATGAATGGTTCGATGCTTAGTTCCATCGGCCTTGAGTTTATTTGTGGATGAAGAGTTTGAGATAGAGTACAATATTGCTGCTTATCAAGATAAAGATGAAACAAAAGGAGTTACGGTTCAACATTGTTATAGGTAAGGTTAATCCTAGGATAAGGATAAAGTGAACTTAATCTGTTAGTGTGATAAAGTTTCACACGTGGACATGATAACCTCTATCACGCCCCCTCAAGTTTAGTGAAGATATCTGTCATCTGATCCTTTGAAGATATAAAACATATTTCTAGAGATTTATTTAGTACCATGTCTTAGAGAAAGTGATAGTTGACTTCAACATGCCGATTTTGAGCACAAAAAATGGGATTGGATGCTAGATGTGTTGCACCAATATTATCACACCAAATAATTGGGTAGTGACGGATTAGAACACGGAGATCACTTAGTTTGTTTCTTGGAACTCCAGGCCACCAAATTGTTTCCCAAATAGATAGCAAAACCGCCAGTGGAGCGTTTATCCTCCAGACATCCTACCCAATTAGCATCAGAGAAAGCCTAAAGAGATAAGGCAGCAGAGGAGGAGTAGAAGAATAGCCCATAATCAATTGTACCCTTGAAGTACCATAGTATTCGTTTTACTGCTGCCCAATGATTTGTGGTTGGAAAGTGGAGGAATTGGCAGACCTTGTTAACGCTGAAAGCAATATTTGGTCTTGTGACTTTCAAGTATTTTAAGGCTCCAACGATGCTGCGATACTCACTAGGGTTGGATAGGTAAGATCCATCGAACTTAGTCAATTTGTAGGAACCGACCATAGGAGTGGACAGTGGTTCAGGTAGATCCATGTGACTTTGCTTAAGTAGGTTTGCAATGTACTACCATTGAGAAAGGACTAGGCCAGGGGAATGTGGAGTGAACTTCATGCCCAAGAAGTAACAGGTTGGACCTAGGTCCTTGAGAGAGAATGTGGTGGCTAGAGAGGAGATAACTGAGAATGTAGCAGAAGTGGACCCGGTTAGGAGAATGTCATCAACATAAATCAACCTATAGATGGAGGTAGTGCCTTTGTGAAAGGCAACTAGTGACAGATCCTCAAACCCTTTGCAGCTTACACACATGTGTGGGAAAACATGGGTCCTCAAACCCTTTGGGTTGACGGATGTAGATATCCTCTTGAATGGCTCCATTAACAGTCTGGATGGTTGTTGGTTTGACAACTGGGCTGAATGAATCAGTAAAATTCACTCTTGGAATCTAAGAAAAGCCCTAAGTAACAAGGCAAGTCTTGAACCATTCTATAGACCCATCAGCACACCGCTTCACTTTCTAAACCAACTTTGTGCCAATGATGTTCATACCATCTCTTTAAGGAACGAGAGACCAAGTGCAGTTTAGTAGAAGAGAATTGAATTCCTTGGTCATTGGTTCCTGCCACCGGACATCAGTGGCAACCTTGGAGTAAGAGGTAGGAGTGTCATCTTATAGTTGGGATATTAGTGTAGCGGGTAAAGTATATTTAGCTGCAATATGAACTTGAGGTGGGAGAGTGCCACCCATCAGTCTAGTAGTCATATGATGGTGATGAGAGCTAGATTGTGGTAGTGGCATGAGTTGTGTGGTGTTCAACAAATTTGTAATGAGTTGAGTGCCACTGGTGGGGGGGGGGGGGTTACTGAGATAGCAGACTGAGCATTGTCTGAGTTGTCATTAGTGGAAATAGCTCGATTAGAAGGAGTTTGATCATCTGGCAGTGAGTGAGATGCAACTGGAGGTGTCTCACTCATGGCAGAAGCTGCTGTATCATGATCGGATCTGGTTGGAGTGACCGTATCTGACAGTAGTGAAGGAGCATGAATGAAAACCCCATGTGATTGAGAATGAGTAGTGGTATGAGATGAAACAGAGGATAGCTTAGGAAAGAAGCTCTCATAAAAAACAACATGGCGGCATATGCATTCTCGTCTAGATTCGGGATGCAAGGAACAATGGCCTTTGTGAGTGGCATTGTATCCCATGAAAATACATCACAAAGATCTGAAGTCGAACTTGTGCTTGTTATGAGGACGCAAGAATGGATAGCATGCGCATCCAAAAGTCTTCAACATGCCATAGTTAGGAGCAGTACCATAGTTTCTTAAAAGGGCTAACATGACCAAGAGATGGACTTGGTACACGATTCAACAGATAGACGACTGTCTCAGCTGCATCATACCAATAATTGAAGGGGAGAGATGAGGTTGCCATTAGAGACAGGGTGGATTCGATGATGGGGTGGTGTTTCCTTTCAACTGTGTCATTTTGCTCATAAGTGTGAGGACAAGGTCGATAATGGGTAACGCCATGATTGTCCAAAAAGACATAAAGCTTCCTATACTCTCCACCCCAATCGGATTGGAAGAATTTTATTTTGGCATCAAATAACAACTCAACATGCCATTTAATTTAAGAAATAAATCAAATACATTGGACTTATTTTTCATAGGAAAAATCTAGGTAAAATGACTAAAGTAATTAAGAAAAATGACATAGTATTTAAGTCATTTATTTGAAGTAACTAGGGCTGGCCCCCAAACATCTGAGTACACCAACTCCAAGGGACACTTACTGGTCGAAGAACTAGAAGACAAATGTAGCCTATAACTCTTACCCATCTAACATGTTGAATAGACTCTACTAGACGACTGATTAGAATATGGTAAATCATATTTAGACAAAACTTGCCTCACAACTCGCAAAGCAAGGTGTCCAAGCCACTGATGCCATTAGTGAATAGAAGCTCGAACGCCGACCATTGCTCTTGGAGACTTATTGTTTTTGTGAACACTACTCGGAAAAAGATATAATCCATCTCTACTGGGTCCTCGCAGAATTGTTTTCCCCATATAGTCCTTCAAGAGAAAGCAATCTCGGTGAAACTCAAAATATAATTCATTGTCTTTGGTGAATTTACTAATTAAAAGTAAGTTTTTGCATAAATGGGGAACATGAAACAAGTCGTTTAGCTGGAAGCCACCATTAGAGGAGTATAAAGTAGAGGAACTAATGCTTGAAATTTGCAAACCTAAGCCATTACCCACTTTCACTTGATCACTACCTTGATAGTCAGAATGTTAATACAAATTTTTCAGTATCTGGTGTCATATGATGAGTGGTGCCAGAATCTAGATACCATGTGGTATCAAAGGAAGACGAGGTATTAGTGTTGTAGGCAGCCGAGTCGTACTCGTCATTGTAAAAATTGAGATCATAGCGTCTCCTACACTTTTGTGCTGCATGACCAAGTTCATTGTACAACTGACATAAAATACTAAAAGCACCACATCTTCACCACCTGAATTATTAGGTCGATCATCATTGTTGGATCCACAACCCCTTCCTCGTCCATGAGTGTTGAATTGAGAGGGGTACTATGCCCTTGGGAAGGGGCAGAATTCTTTCCTTTGACGTTACCAATATTAGCAGTTGGAGAGGGGTCATTAGAGGTAGGGGCATGTTCCTCTAACAACGCCTCATGACTCAATAGAATGCCAAGAACATCATTGATATCAAGTTCATCAACATCGGGTATGTTGGTGAGTGTTGTCACAACATATTCAAATTCTGAACCAAGGCCGGTAGTAACACAAATAATTAAATCCATATTTGAAATTGGGTCATCTACAATAGCAAGACTATCAGCAATTGACTGAGCCTTATAAACATAATCAGATATACTAAGATTTTCCTTTCTCAAACTTTGTAATTGTTTTTGTTACTAAAAAACCCGAGATTAGCATGAGTAGAATTAGAGGTGTAAAGTGGGCCATGCCGGGCACGACCTACAGGTGGCCTGCGCAAAGTGCGAGCCATGTCGTGTTGGGCCACAGGCCATTATGGGTCTTGCTGCCCTCCCCGGTGAAAAATTTGGGGGTCGGTCTGGCACGGCCTATGGGCTCGTGTTGTGCCATGCCGTGTCACGGGCCTGGGCCGGACCGGGCTGCAGGCTAGGCCGTGGGCTTAGGCTGTGTTAGGCTGGGCCTTGGGTCTGGGCCGAATTGGGCTAGACTAATTTTTTTACTTTTTTTTGTTTTTTTTGAAATTTTTTATTTATCTTCTAAGTAAAAGTGTAAAACTAAAATATTTAATTTCCCTTTGATCTTTGTGAACTATTTGAAAAATTAAGAAATGAGAAATGAGAAATCTAACACATACATAAAAAAAATACTTATCCAAATAAGAATGATGGAATAACAAATTAGAAGAAAAATAGGAATTTTATTTCATTTAAATTTGAATGATACAAATTACAAAGCACACAATGGTTGGAGACTTGGATGAATGAAATATAAAAATGGAATAAATTAATTAAATATAAAAAATATTACAAATTAAAAATGCAAAATTACATTGTTAAAAAAATAACAAATAAATTAAATAAAATTAAAACAAAATTTACAATAATTTGGAAAAATATAAAAAATTCTATACAACTTGTCAACTATTGTTCACGACATTCATCATCTGCTTCAGGTGAAATATCCGATGTCGTGTCATGCCACACTTTGCCTTGTAATCTATCTTCTGCATCTAGCCAATCCTTAAAGCAGATGCACATCTCTATACTTTCATTATTCATGCAACTTCTCTTGTCGTCCAACACACTAGTATCTGCACTAAAATAAGACTCCAATGGAACTATAGACACCAGAGGGGTTAGTAGATAACATGCCATGGTGGCGAGAACTGGATAATTTTTTGAGTGTTCAACCACCAGGATAAAATATCAAAATTATTTGTTCCCTCACCTAAAATAGAAAAATTTGCTTGTAAATAAAAATTAAATTTAGTACATGAACTTGTTATAGAAGTAGTAAATTTCTGCTTTCTATTTATTAAATATAAAAGTTTTTCTCTTCTACTATTGGGCTCAAGTTCAGAAGTAGAAGACGCTGCACAAGTTATAGGGTTATTTCCTACTGCTTTGAATTCATATAAACTGTACATTTCAAATAATAAATTATTAATTTTTTTATTTTTATTTCCAATTTCAATATTCATATTTTCACAATATGTTTCAAGTAAAATATCTAAACCATCTTTTCTAATCCTAGGATCTAAGATTGTAGTTAAGAAATAAAGAGGAGAAATGTTCTCCCAATATTTTTAAATTTATTTTCCATTATTTCAACAATACATTTAAATTGTGGATTATTTCTATATTTTGAAAAACAATCACTAAACCCCATTAATTGATAAAGTAAATTACAACTAGTTGGATAATAAATACATGATAATTCATTAGTTGCATCATAAAAATGTTTTAAAAAATCTCTTATAGAAACTGCCATTTCCGGTCTTCCTCAAATATAATATCATTAGGCATTTTTGCATTATATAAATGAGTAAGAATTTGTTTATGAGAAATACAACTTTATAACATAGCATAGGTATAATTCCATCTATGTGTAACATCTAATATAAAATGTTTATACTTTAAACCATAATTTTGACAAAATATTTAAATTCTTGTTTTCTTGCCCCTAAAGTTTTAATATATATATAATACAATTTCTAATTTTAGAAATATGAGTAGAAATAATATTCAAAGCATCTTGACTACATAAATTTAAGATGTGACATGCACATCTGAGATGAAATAATTTACCATTGAAACAATAATTTAATTGGGATTTTAAAATATTTATTGCAGAATCATTATTACTAGCATTATCAAAACTAATAGAAAATAATTTATTTTCATTTCCATAAGCATGTAAAGTATTTAAAATGCTTGTATCAATAGTTGGGCCAGTATGTGACTATTCAGGCCTAATAAAACTTAAAATTTCTTTTATTTTAAAGCCAATTTTCATCAATAAACTAGGTAGTAAGACAAATATAACTTATGTTAAATTTAGAAGTCTAAACATTAGGAGTAATTGCAACTTTAAAATTAAGGTTTGATAATAAATAAATTAAATTTTGTTTACATGAATAAAATATTTTTAAAGCATCTGATCTAAAAGTATTCCTAGAAACTTTTTAATATTGTGGATTTATAGAATTTCGTAACCATTTTTTAAGTTTAATATTTTCAGCTAAAAAAATGGTTGTTCTGCATGAATAATGTATTTTGTTAATTCTTGTTTCATTTTTTCTTGTGAATATTTAAATTTACCAAACCCCCCTCCTAATTTGTGTTTGTGTTGTTTCTCTCCCTTCTTCTTCTTCTTCTTCTTTTTCTTCTTTCTCATTTGTAAGCAAATGTCTGTAGTACCACCCTTGCTACAAAAGCTAAAGTCTTTTCTACATTTTTGGCAAACTGCTCTAAATCCCTTCCCCTTAATATCCTCTACTTTAAATATTTTCCAAACCGAGCTACTCAACTTAAGGGCCCTCTTTTTCTTTCCCCTAGTACCGATACCAAGGTTGAAAGTTCCATCAATAGAAATAGCTTCAGTGCTAACATTGTCATGATGCAACTGAATATCGTCACTAGTGAACATGTAGGGGGATTGGTTTTGGGAAGAGCTGACCATATTTTTAAATTCTATAAAATTAAAAGTTAATAATTAGACTTACCCAGATTGCCGGTTCAGAATCCCAATTCTTGATTTCAACGGTTAAAGCCTTTCAACATCTAAGCCTCCCAAATTTCTAACTTGAGATACTTGATCTAGTTGAGTGAGCCTTCTTCTTGTTGAAACTTCAATAAAGTTAAGAATTGGAGAATCAACCAATCAGCCAATCAGATTATCAGAGTTTACTTAGATTGCAGAGAATGTATGAGAGAGAGAGAGAGAAGAGATTAAGATAATTATTGAATTGATGTGATGAGAATGGTGGAGTAGGGCTATTTATAGGAATTGGAAATAATTCAGTTTCCGAAAATACTCTAAAAAGTAGATGTTTTTTAGTTGTTGGGAGGGCTATTTTGGTCATTGTAAAGTTATTTATAACTTTACCCAAAACTCCCCCCTAAACTAATTGTTATATAGCTATTAGGGAGGCATTTGTGTCATTTTTTCTCCCACTATAGGCAAAATACATAAATACCCCCTATATAGCTGTCTATAATTGTTAGGGGGTATTTATGTAAACCCCCCCAAA
>NW_010729156.1:1788389-1799974 GCF_000365185.1 Nelumbo nucifera | reverse complement strand
GGTTAGTTTTCGGACGGGCTGAGCGCAGCCCACTACGGACCCTGTGGGCTGTGCCGGCTTGTGGGCGAAGGGCGGCATGGCATGCACAGTCGTGCTAGTTCGTCGAATTCGAACCCCAGGCACAGCATGGCATAAACCATCGTGTCGGGTTGGGCCGGTCCAAAGTCGGGAGGGGCTGTGCTGGGCTGCGGGCGGCATAACCTGATTTACACCTCTAAGTAGAATAAGACTTTTGTAGAACAGTCCATACTTGAAAGGAGGATCGTAATCCTACAATTCAACCCGTTATAGATTTAGTTAATAAAGAAATTAGCCAGTTGAGGACGAGCTGATCAAGTTGTCACCCTGATTCATACGCTGGATTGGATACGAGTTGGCCGTTGATGGGATCCAAAATTTCTTTGGGTGGAGATGTCTGCGAGCCATCTACAATTCCCATAAGTTTATTGGTGTGCAGAATAGGTAGAAACTGTGCTTTCCATAGTAGGAAGTTTTCGCTATTCAGCTTCACCGGCAAAAAATGATGAGTAATGTTGGGGAGATGGCCAACCGAACTAGAGTCCACGGTGATGGTGGATTGTTGAGCCGAATTCTGAATTTGAGCGTTGGAGTTGGAGAGAGATGGCATGGTTCTGATACCAAGATGAAGAAACAGCAGAGAGCAACACTGGTATGAATGGTTCGATGGTTAGCTCCATCGACCTTGAGTTTATTTATAGATGAAGAGTTTGAGATAGAGTACAATATTACTGCTTATCAAGATAAAGATGAAACAGGAGTTACAGAAGTAAGGTTAATCTCTAGGATAAGGATAAAGTGGGCTTAACCGCTTAGTGTGATAAGGTTTCACACATGGACATGATAACCACTATCAAGCACAAGATAGAGGTGGTTGAGACTAAGATTGTCGTTAAGTAAAAAGCATCAAAGAAGTATCGGAACGATCTGGCCAACTTTTGTTGGAAAGTCTTTTCTGAAAGGGTTCTATCTCTGCTAGGAACAAGTTCTGGCCATCATCACAAACTTCGATGTAGCGACGATGATGGAAAGAGCTGAGCGGGAGATTGAGGTGGCTTAGTGATGGAAAATTCTCTTTTTCTGTTGGCATCAAAGTATGCCCCTATATATATATCCTTTTGTTGAGTAATGAAGATTACTATATCAAATGTTGTTCAGCTTGTATGTAGCCTTACCCAGGCAGACAAAGAGATTGTTTTCAATATTTGAACCCGATCATCCAAGTAGCAATGCCACTCTTTTATTTAATATCTGTAAAGAGAAATTATACTCTGCAATTCCTATTTATTTATATATTTTTGCCAAAAGAAATTGAAGAGCTCCACTTAGATTGATGAAGAAACAATACAAGGAGCAGAGTGGCTGCCTTTATTACATACAGTCGCTAATGAAAGAGATTATTCAACTTAGGCTCAGTTTGGAAGTACTGCAAATCCAAATATGTACAGTATAAATACATACAAAATATAAGGTTTTGCACTCTATGTATTTGCATTTATACTCCTTCCTCATTTTCAAGTGCAATAGTCACAGATACAGGCATGATAAAATACATTGTCATAACAACTAGCCTTGCCACCGTATTTTTGGGTGCACCAGGACGTGCATTCAGCGAGATTACATTTACCCAACAACAGATAAGGAAGTCTCTTACAAGGACCGCCTAGAGCTTCGGAACTAGGCAACATTGAAGCAACTGCAACAACCATGCATTGTTTATACAATAAGCAAATAAATATCAAGAAAGAAAGATATCAATAATACTTAAAAGGGAAATTGTCTAAAACTCACCATGAATTTTCAACATTTCTCCTAAACTCACTATAACTTTTCAAAATGTCTAAAACTCACAATGTCAGTAAGTTTTTATTTTTCAAAACTCACATTCCGTCGTTAATACTTCTTAATAGAAGTGCCCATGTAAACATAAATAACAACTTTCATGACCAAATTTCCCTAGAATGTTGAGTTAGAGGGTAAATGGTCTTTTTCAGTTTTCAATTTTCTTGTAATTTTTTTTGCATTTTTAATGTTTTGTTATAATTTCCTATGTTTTTTATAATTTCAATTTTTTTATACATTTTTCTATTTACTACAATCTATAAATTTTCCTGTATTTTTTGTTATTTATTTACAATTTCTGTATTTTTCTATAAATTTTTATTTTTTTCTACATTTTTTATTTTTTGATTTTGTTTTTCAATTTCCATAGTTTCTATAATTTGAAAATAATTTTGTATTTTGTTTGCAATTTCTATAATTTTTTATACTTTTGTAATTTCCATGTTTTTATGTATTTTATATTTGAAAATAATTTGTTGAACTTTTTCCTTTTTTTTTCGTGTCTAAATATAAAATAGTAATATATTAACACTCGTTAATTTCTTTTGTATATATTTTATATTTTTCTATAAAGGTTAAAAGAGTAATGTATTAGCACTCGTTTGTCTGCTTAACATAAAGTTAGTGATATGGTGAGTTTCAGACATTTTGAAAAGCTGAGATGAATTTAAGATAAATGCTAAAAACTTATGGTGAGTTTTAGACAATTTCCCTACTTAAAATAAAAGAAAGAACAATGATATTATTGAACTGTTGAAGATTGCACCATGTGATGTAAACATGGCTGTAACACAGTGTGGGAGAAATGTAGCTTGAAACCTTTGCAAATATACAGTAAGTCGTTTTTCGATGTTGATACAAAAAGATCATAAATTTATGGATAAACAGAGACAAACAAATGAAAATGAGGATAGTTTAAGAAACCTGAGAGGACTAGGAGGATGAAGAAGAAGCAGCGGTAAAACTTAACCATCTTTGTATCAACCTATTTGCAGAGTGTGCTCTATTGTGCAAGAAAAGTGTGTATATCTTATGGATTGATGGAGACTTGTGGGGGTATTTATAGAGGTCTGGCTCTGTAGAATTATTCATAAATAGCATTCTAAGGTGGATGGATTTTCGAAAATAAAAAAGAAAAAAAAAACTGGGTCCAGCTAACATATCTTATTAAGAATATGGGTCCAGCTACTTACCCAATTCAGTAATTAGTGGATCAACTTGTTGGTGAGGATGGTGACCCATTTCTGCTACGTATGGGTCCAGCTACATACCCAATTCAGCTAACATATCTTATTAAGAAATGGGTAATCTGGCAGATAGTTAATGGGTAAGCTGGCAGATAGTTAATGGGTCATTGACTCTTTGTGTTATATATAATTTAATAGCCCATACCGGAAAAACAGTCAGACAAGGATGGTGACCCATTTCTGCTACGTATGGTAACTGACTGTAGCAAGGCCAATTTACTTTGAAGTTCGAACTTTGGAAAATGGAAACAGTGGCATTTCTCAGCCTTAGGCTATTGCTGCAAATTGCAATCAACGTGAATCTGAGCTACCTTTCTGTTTTATTATAATTAGACAACTGTGCATTCCAGCAATTCATCGAGTTTTTGCATTGGGAATATCTCGTAATTATGTGCATGCTTTATTATGTCATGGAGAAATATTCCGAATGGAAAGTTGTAAGAGGCTGTTTGAATAATGTGAGTACGGGCTTGCACTGACTGAAGCCGAACTCTTATTCATCTTTAACATTCTCAGTGTTAATTAGAAGAATGCTAACTTCTAAGACACAATTTAATATTATCCCATGTATTTTTGTTGATCCCGAACTCTGTATTGTGCGATAATCTCTTTACGCTACCTAGTGATTTATATGTTACTTGTAATTAAAACACTCTTTTTACTATAAATATTTGCTGGTTGTATGACTGATTCCCATCGAACTAGGTTTCAATTACCTCTGTATTTACTTTCTTTAATTCTCAGAATCAGCCTCTACCAGAAATAATTCAAGAAATAGTTGTTTAGTTGTTTAGGATTGATGAAAACTAACTTCTTTTTTAAATGGTGGATTAATATTGATTTATTGTTTTTTTGTCTTTACCCCTTTGACTTCCGGCCAATGTTCAAGCAAACTATTCATCTCTAACATTCTCAGAATCGGTGCCCATTTGGAAGGACTAAACGATGAACAGGGAGTAAATCAAGTCGATCGATCTGGATCGAGAACTTCCATTACCTGATTGAGGGTGCATGTGAAGAATCGACAGTCAATCTTCTTCCTGCGATCAACTCGTAATGCACCACGAGTTCTATAATGAATTCACAATGCACATTGTAGAACTGCAATAAACCCGTGGTTCACCGAGCCCATTCGATGCCCGAATCAAAGGAAACCATGTTCAAACACGCGACAGGGCTCTACACCTGTTCGAACACACGATAAACTCATGACCCATTAAACGTGTGATGAATCCATGACCAACGAGCCCATTCACGACCCAACACAAGAGAAACCCGGGCTGAGCCCATGGCGAGGCCCGCATGTACCCAAATCCACAATGAACCTACACCATCAAATGACGTGGTAGGACACCACGTAGGGTTAACAAGATACCACCCACTAGGCAATGACGTCACTAAATGCCATGTCAATTAAATTAAGCGCACGAGAGGTAGTAGCACACGTGAATAATGAGGGATCTTGAGAGGAAAGAAAGCCAATCCTCAAAAAGATCATCATGAGACACATGGTGAAACCCTAGTGGTGCACTTAATGATTGACAATAAATCTAATATTCCCTTTATCTCCTATCTTTTAGGATTTCGGGATCTCCCCCATAAATAGAGATCCTCCTCGTATTGAAATTCATTCAGTATCTAACACTCGAACACCCTTTGGCTTTGACTCCTAACACCCTTAACTCGAAAGCCAATCTCCCTACTTCCTGCCTTTTCTCTATCTTTCAAAGAGACCGTTCCCTATCCAAGCCTTAACCTACCTATAAAACCAACCGGTATACATATATTTTTATATATTTTATGTATATTATATATATTTTATATTTTCTATATAATATACATTAATAAATATGAATCATAAATAAATATATATATGTCTATATATATTTAAATATAATATTATATATATATATATATTTCTAGTTTCTTATAATATATTTATAATTTTTTATTATATATTATAAATATAAAAAAACAAACTGAACCGATGGTTAATTGAAATGGCCAACCGGTTTGCCGATCAAGTTCGGTTTAGTTTTTCCATAAATTAATAGTACGGGTTCCTTTTGAAGAATACGCCCACGGTTCTACTAACTGAACCGTGAGCACCCGTACTTTCAACGCCTGGGAAAATAGGTTGCCCATTTCCTCATTTTTTCATATGCGAAGAAGATGACTTTTGGTGGGTCTTTTAGAACCAATTTTCGATGAACCCATGTAATTTATGATGTGGGTTCTTTATAAAGTTTTAATGGCTGATTTTGTTTTGGTTACCTGTAACACTTTCGAGTTCTGCTTAAACATAAGAATTAGCTTTAATTAATTATACTACATATTTAATAATTAATTTTGTTAAAACTAATAAAAATTAGTAAATTATTTGTTAGTAACTTAATAACTATTTTAGTTAAATAAATTAATAAATAAATGTCTGAATAATGTAATTAATAAACATTACATGTAATTATAAAACATAATAAAAAATAGTAAAGTTAATTGGAAATGTCACAAGGATTTTTTTCTTTCAATTCCTGTTAATAAATCTTATATATTGCATATGTCAATTGAAAGTGATGTTAGCAAGTACATATGGCAATAAGGGAGATTTCGAAACTTCCAAGGTGATTTAACTAAGGGTCCCACCTGCAAGATCAAAAAGACATCAGAGTTCCATGGGTGTCACCTCAGAATGGTGATTCCAAAGGTTAAGTTAGTCAAGGTGATGACCAAATCGAGGTGCCAAGGTGGGACGGAGGAATTGAGTAGGAGTGACCACCTAAGTTTTTGGAAATGGGAATTTTAGAAATTAAAAGTTTTAGAAGAAAAATAATTGGCTTTTTGGTGACTGGTTGTCTGATGGGATAGGGATTTTTAGGGTTTGGGGCAAGGTATGGTGTGGGAAGGTGTTAGGCTCCCCACAAGCGTCCGGTTAAACCAACCTCTACTTTGTCAATGATCTAAAGAATACTCAATAATTTTGGGTTTGGGCATGCTAGTAAAACAACATTTATTAAGCAAGACAAAGGAAACAAAAAAAAAAAATAAAAAAGGGTAATGAATTGTCTTATATTAAGAGTAACAAAAATAAATGATTGAAGATAACAAATAATTCAAATGAATAACAATTAATTATGAAAGATGAGACTGATTAAAGATACAAAACTATGGCTAATCTATCAAATGATGAAAATGAATAAAAGAGAAAAAAAACTATGTTGAATTAAAATGTATTAAATTAACAAAGTAGGTAATTATGCTAAGAGTGATCAATTGTCAAAACCAACAATCTAATTAATGAAATGTCTGAGAAATGAGTCTAAAAGAACATAGTAACTAGACGTTAATGCCCTGAGATGTCTTGTGATTATCTTGTAATTTAACTTATTAAACATGAACTAAATTTACAGACTAATATCAATTAAATTAAAGATGAACCAAAACCAAATTAACATTGAATGATGCACCCTACTTTCTATTGCAAGGAAAATGAAGGAAACTTTTTTATTTAAATTCCTAATAATGAAAACAAATGACTAGGAATAAAACTAATAAAGAGACAAGATCATAGATGAACGAACCCATCATCCGTCCCATCATGTTCTAGTCGAATTGGTTAGTGAAGGAAGGGGACTCCATCAGTATAAAGGATGTGGGATGACAACTTTACAAAGGTAACATCTTTGCTTAGAGACCAAAAGAAAACTAGCTAGGGTGCTGAACCCTCATTTAATGAACTTGCACTTGACAAGGGTGTCAAGATGAGAGCAAACATACCTTTAACTTTAAGTTGTGTCTTAATGTTGTTTTTGTTTCCTAACATAACCTTGTTGGGCCTTCATGCCCTTTAAAAGTAATACTTATTGAGATGAGGGCCTCTTTCATCTTGATCTATTTTTTTCTCTCTTTTTGATTTCTTTCTCTTTTTTCTGTTGGCATCAAAGTATGCCACTAAGTATACATATTCCTTTTATTAAGTAATGAAGATTACTTTATCAAATGTTGTTCAGCTTGTTATTTTGAGTCTACAACTTAATCTTAGCATTAATCTGATGTTATGGAGTGCTTGGACTTGTTTCATGCATAAGGGTTTAAGGTCTTGACCCGTGAGGCTTATTTCTCCTACATTGGATCCTTGCATGCAGTCGAGTTGTCAGACCTGAGGCATATAATGATCTCTTAACTTGTTAAGCCTGTTGAGTTAAAAATTATGATTGGTCAAGAATTGATGTTCCTTGCTAAACCGAGATGACTTGAGTGGAATGAAACTAGTTAGTTTGTGTGGCAAAGGTCTTGGCTGGGTCTAGGTGAGGTCATAATCTAAGGCATGTCCAAAGTATAGGAATTTGGTTGAAGTCCCCCCAAAGACACATTTGGTTATGTACAACTTCATCTGATATCTCTGCAAGAAGCCGAAGACCTTATCAAAATCAATGATATGCTAGTTGACTCGAAAACTATTCAACACTATATCATCGATGTAGATTTCAACATTGTGTACAATCTAATCTTTGAATATTTTATTAATTAGTCTTTAATAGGTAATTGGAGCATTCTTTAGCAAAAATGGCATTGCCTTATATTAATTTGAACCTCCATTGTCATCTCAGTGAATAAAAGTCTGGTGCAACTAAACCAAGTTCTTAAAATTCTATTTTTCAATTGAACCAGGAACTCTCCATTGAATGAATGAGTAACATATTTCTTGGTTTAGTTACAAATCTCCACAAAATTAGAAAGGATGTCATTTGCCTTAACATTTTGAACCTTTTTATACAAAGAATGGGATAAATGGGAGGATTTAATGTTTAGCAAATTGTTCCTAATTCTCTTTTACTTGGCGAAAAATCAAGACATTATAGTTCGTAGAATGTCCAAAATTATTAATGTTAATATTCTTGATTTCATCATTTGGGTGGTTCATGAAACAATTAAATTTCCTTTGAAATTGGAAAGAATGGAATCCATGGCCATACTTTATGCTTCACTTTGATCAGTTCCTGTCTATTCCATATAAACGCTATGTATGCATGCAGCATTTCATTTAGGAAGGAGACTAGGAAGTATCACCAGTCACCACAAGGATTTTCGTTTTCCAAGTTCCTTTCTACTAGCAGTACTACACTACATAGCTACAGCCTACAAGGATTCAAAACATATCATCTGGATACAATGGAATTACAAAAAAGATGGCCCATGATGAAGAAAAATAAGAAATAGAAAAAGAAAAGGATATCAAGAAGGTCCATTGATGTTGCATTGCAGTCATATATCACCCAATGTTTTTAAAATTGAATCGGACAACGAATAGGTCAGGGGTTCGGTTCTCAGGTAGAACCCGTTCAAAAAATAAATAAATAAATTAAAAAATGGTCAAAACTGTTGTATGATTTGAATGGTTAGACAGTTCAACCGCCCGGGTCAATGGTTTTTGGCAAAACACGGTTCTGGGGTAAATGGAACTGGTCACCTGACTGGCCCGATTTTTTTGATCCGACCATCCAGTCTGGCCCGGTTTTGAAAACCAATATCACCAAAGATCACTAAAAAATCTACAATTAGTTAGTTTCAGATGGAGCTTGTGATCCCTATCTGTCCAACAGTATTTTTTCTTACTTAGTTTCTAATAACATACAATTAGTGATGCCATTTGATCATGGAGGCACCGTTGAATATTTCACCGATCTTCTTCCAGCCAATGCAGGGTTTGGGAGGGACACATGTATGCAGCCTTACCCCCGACATACAGAGAGATTGTTTTCAATATCTGAACCCAACCATCCAAGTCACAATGGAGCAACCCACCCGTTACAATGCCACCCTTTTATTTAACATAGTTTTAGTTTAAGGAAAAAGATGGTGCAGAGAAATTATACACTACAATTCCAATTTATTTATATATTTTTGCCAAAAAAAATTAAAGAGCTACACTTAGATTGATGAAGAACAGTACAAGGAGCAGAGTGGCTGCCTTTATTACATATGATCGCTACTGAAAACGAAAGAGATAATTCAACCTAATTAGCAATAGACACAGACACAGGCATGGGAAGATCCCTTGTCATAGCATTTGGCATGGCCACGGTAGTTTTGGGAGCACCAGGACATGCATTCTTGGGGATTACAATCACCGCTAGTCGGCATAACTTTCTCACAACCACCGTCTAGAGCATCGGAACCAGGCAACATTGAAGCAACTGCAACAACCATTTTTATACAATAACCAAATGAATATAAAAAATAAATAAATAAATAAAGGCTGAAAGGGACCGGAGGGGGAATCAGACTAAGTCTGTATGTATTCTACCAAGATTTCCATTGTCGTTGATAAACAAACGATTGCATGTATAGCAGAGGAGGCAAGCTCTACAACACAGTGTGGGAGAAGTATATCTTGCAACCTTTGCGAATAGCAAGAAGTTTTCTTATGTTGATACAGAAAGATGTATTCATGTATCATAGAAATGATCATAAACATATGGATAAACAGAGACAAACAAATGAAAATGAGGAATGCTCAAGAAACCTGAGAGGACTAGGAGAACGACGAAGAAGCTGCCGAAAAACTTAGCCATTTTGGTATCAACCTATTTGCAAAGTGTGATATGTTGTGCGAGAAAATTGTGTTTATCTTATGGAATATTGATAAGGACTTGTAAGGGTATTTATAGAGTTCTCTGTCTGTAGATTTATTCTTAAATAGTATTCTAATTAAGGTGGATGAATTTTCGTAAAGAAAAAAAAAAAAAATAAAAAAAAAAAACTGTGGATGGCATGAACTTTTGATGTATCAAATGGGTCCAGCGCGCATATCTTATTATTAATTAGAAGTCATTGGAACTTAGGTAAACATGGCCAATAAAGCTTAGCTTCAAGAAATTTTAGTACTAATGACCTAGTCATGACTACTTACCCAATTAAGTAATTAGTGAATCCACTTGTTTCTGTCCTATTAATTACTATTAAATTAAGGTTCCATTTGGTTTGCAGGAATAGGGGTCTGGAATTGAAATGGGAATGGACTATTTCTGTTTGATTGGACAGAATCAAAATCCTATTTCCGTTCCTTCTGAAATGACATTTCTCAATTTTTCAATTTAAGGGAATAATTATTCCCTGCCTCTCTCTTAAAAATGAAATCTCTCATTCCTCCTCATTTTAATTTCCATTATTATTTCTATCTGAACCAAATGAATGAATCATTGCGATTCTAATTTTGAAAGATTTCCATTCTGATTTTGATTCAGACTACAAGCCAAATGAACCCTAAGTTATTAATTAGAATCAAATCTTGATCGACTCATCTTATTCAAGGCCTCAAATAAGTTGTCAAGTAGTTAATGGGTCATTTACTGTTTGTAGCCTATACCACAGAAACGGCTACACAAGGATGGTGATCCATTTCTGCTACGTATGGTACTTGACAGTAGCAAGACCAAGGTTACCTTGAAATTTGAAAACATTGAGAAAAGGCCAAACCATGTTAACAAGGCGCACCAATAGTACTGGAGGAACTATTGACCTTTTGGATTTTGGGCTATCTTTTGATCCATTTTGGAAATTCAAACAGTGGCATTTCTATGGCTTAGGTTATTGCTGCAAATTGCACGCTAAGTCAACATGAATATGAGCTTTCTGTTTTCTTATAATTAGACAATCAATCACGCCTATCCATTTGGGGATAGTTTGATAGGAACATGCAACTGTGCCTGCTATTCATCTTTAACATTCTCAGAATCAGGCTCTACCAGAAATAATTGAAGAATTAGCTTCTTTAGGATTGATGAAAACGAACTTTTAAATGAATTAATATTGCCTTCTTGCTTTTTGTCTTTATCCCTTTGATTTCCGGCCAACGTAAATGTTCAAGCAAATTACTCATCTCTACATTCTCAGAATCAGTGCCCGTTTGGAAGGACTGAACGATGAGCAGGGAGTAAATCATGTCGATCTGGGTCGGGAACCTCCATTACTTGATTGACGAAGGTTACCCTTATAAGTTATATGTTACTGTTTCTCTCACACAGACGAGGTCTTTTGTAGAAAGGTTAATTAACAATAAGACTGATCAGTCTGAAGGCTATTGATTTTTTGGAGGTTGTAGCTTTATTCAGTCAGATGGTTCGATATTATTTTACGGTCGTAATGCAACAATCTATGGGATATGAACTGTATACGGATCAAAATATTCATTCTTTCAATTAGGGTGAGCAAGAAAAACCGAAAAATTAAAAACCAAAAATTCAGTTAACTAAATCGGTTGGTTTGATAATTTTAATAAAATGAAGGTACCGGTTTAGTTTTGATTATTAATCAATATGGAAAAGCGATAGTTAACCAAACCAATCAGTATTGATGAGGGCAGATTTGGCCCTCCAGTGAAGTTGTGACACGTGGCACCTCGTGACAACTAGGCAAGCCCCCAGGCAACAACTTACCAAGTTGGTCCCCCCGGGCACCGGTCCGGCTGGCCTGGCGCGA
>NW_010729156.1:1753187-1784192 GCF_000365185.1 Nelumbo nucifera | reverse complement strand
CGCCACCAGGCAGTTCGCCATCAGGCAGTTCGCCACCAGGCCGTTCGCCATCAGGCAGTTCGCCACCAGGCAGTTCGCCATCAGGCAGTTCGTCACCAGGCAGTTCGCCATCAGGCAGTTCGTCACCAGGCAGTTCGCCATCAGGCAGCGCCACCAGGCAGTTCGCCACCAGGCAGTTCGCCATCAGGCAATTTGGCATCAGGCAGTTCGCCACTAGGCAGTTCGCCACCAAGAAGCATCACCAGGTAGTTCGCCACCAGGCAGTTCTCCCCCGGGAAGTTCGCCAGCAAGTAGCTCATCACCAAGGCACGTCACCACCAGGTCAAACACGAGGTACTTAGCCAAAAGATTTTACACATCCCTAAAAATGGTACGTGGCCAAAAACGGTTACATCAAGTATAAATATATTTCTATTTTTTATGTATTTATATATATTATATATGTTTTATATATTATAAATTAATAAATATGTATTATATATTAATATATATCTATAATATATAATATATTATTTATTATTTAAAATATACTAATTTATATATATTTCTAGGTGTTTATAATATATTTAGCTGAACCGATGGTTAACTGAAATGATCAATTGGATAACTGATCAGCTTCGGTTTTTTTTACCGATTTCCATAAACTGGTAGTACCGGTTCTATTTCAAAAATAGGCCCACGGTTTTGTTATCCAAATCGTGAATACCCTTATATTGCTTGGGAAAGCAGGTTGCCCATAACCTCATTTTTTAATATGTGAAGAAGATGACTTTTGACAGGTCCGTTATAAATTTTTAATGGCTGATTTTATTTTGGCTACCTATACCATTTTTGAGTTCCACTAAAACATAAGAATTATATTTAATTAATTATAGTACATATATAATAACTTAATTTTGTTACAATTAATAAAAATTAATAAATTATTTGTTAATAATTTAATAAATATTTTAGGTAAATAAATTATAAAATAAATGATTTAATAATGTAATTAATAAACATTACATGTAATTATAAAACAAAATAAAAATAATAAAGTTAACAAAATTTCATAAATTATTAAACTAATAAAAAATATATCTATTAACAAAAATAATATAAACTCATGAGAAACTAAT
This sequence comes from Nelumbo nucifera, assembly GCF_000365185.1. The sequence continues at coordinate 1,783,074 of NW_010729156.1, read as the reverse complement.
TTTATTAATAAAAGTTATTTCAAATATAAAACTTAATGGCAGTCGGCAAACTGCAGCTAAATGAAGTATCGCTAGAAGTTCTAGTGGCAGTTTTCTCAGCTGCCGGTAAAAAAAAAAAGGTGCCACTATAAGTCTGACACGTGATCTTTAGCAGCAGTCAAGGATATCTTTAGCGGAAGTCGTGACTACCGCTAAATCTATGTATTTATTTTCGTGTAATCTGTATTTTTTAAGATTTATTTCTAATTTGTTTCAAATAACCTGTTTTCTCTACACTCATCTAAATTGAAATGAAATACAAAAATAAAAACATAAATTACAAATAAAATTTAAAAAGTTCATTCTCCATTAAAAATTCAAAACATTTAATTTACAAATTACGTCTTTCATTGTCAAAATTCAAAACATTTGATTTACAAAAACCTCTCTCTCTCTCTCAAATTGCACTATGATAGATAAAACAAAAATGTATCAGCTACATAAAATCCCATTGAAGGGTAATTTAGATCCTTAACTGAGCCTTTACTACTCGCCTTTGGGCAACTGCTGTTGTTACCTGATATAAGCCTAACCCTCTTCGGTCATAGCTGATATTGCAGAGCATTTGTATGTAATCACCTTTATGGGCATCATAAACCAAACCAGGGTTTCTAGCTTTCACTGGATCAATATGGCCAACACCATAAGCAAATTCAGTGTCTTTCTGAATAGCACTCATGGGCTGAGCTATACAAATAAGGAAATTTTAATTGTGTTAGATTAGTCAAGTTTCACATAAAATATAAATGAATCTCAAGATGAAATTAATATGTCTGATTATCAAACATAGAGAGAAAATGTCTACCAGTAGTCATAAGAGCAGATTTAGTGGCAGCAGACAACCAGTCAAAGTGGAAACTTTTGACATTACTAGTAACCAGTAAGTAGATTACAAAAAACCCATAAAATACAACCCTCACAACCTAAACAACACTACTGAAAAACCCATAAAATTACCACCCTCACAACCCATAAGTCACCATGCCAGTGGATTAGGTTCAGTACATGTCAGTTTCAACCCAAAATCAAAATATGAAACAAGGATTATTCATACCAGAACCTCTAAGTTGGATCAACGTGGGTGTACCACTAAGCCCATGTCCAATCAACTAAATATTTCATATGCACAGTATCACTCCATTCTCATTGAGCATCACAACTTCTCTTCAGGAAATTGCTTTTTGATAATAAAAGATTTGATCTTCAATATTTTATAAAAGTCGGGAAATATAAGATTAGTTTTAAATATATACTGAAAAGCAGTAAGCTTTAAAATTTCTTATCTAACCTTAAGGTTATGGAGATTCCACTAATAAATATATACAAAGCCAAAGTAAATGGCTTGGTACCTTTACCTTACTCTGCTATAAGTTAAATCTCAGTTGTCCTTCTAATACATTTATTTGAGTAGTTGTTTTGTTGGGTAATTAATTTTGACTGTGTGAACAACTTAGATAGCTAGGTCTAATACAGGTTTTACTTCAATTGTAGTTATCTGGATATGAGAGAGAGAGAGAAAGAGATGATCAGCTAGTAGATATTTTTTTGTGGGTTGGCTTAAGCAATAAATTAATATGGAGATTCTAGATAAGAAAGCAAAACCAGACTCAAGACTTCCTATTGATTGATGTTGATTGTCGAAGAGCATTTACAAAGACAAATAGGACCATATGCACAAGTGCTTAAACAATAAACTAATATGGAGATTCTAGATAAAAAATCAAAACCAGACTCAAGACTTCCTATTCTCAATTCAATAGATACAACCTTAGTGAACAGATTAGACTTTATATCACCAAATTAGGTTTTTCAATGCTTTCCTAATTTGAGTTCCTCTGAGAGTGCATACACGGTAACATAAATACGGAAATACCCGTGTGAATAATGTAGGGTCAAATTTTGCATACTATTTTGACCTTGTTTTGCAGATACATTCTAACACAAGAAACCTATTCAGAACTGCACATGGTGGGGAGTAAACATAAAAATCAAGTGACTTCTCTCCCCATGGATTTTGAAGTTTTGGGCAGTATCAATTTTGTGAGACTGATTATGTTTGTCTTATCTTGATTTAAACCAAGGATCATCTCAATTTTGAGGCCTGATGATGGACACACAGTGATGCTTTATAAGGTACATTCTCAGTAACCTAACAATAATAGTATAAACACTGATTCAGTAATTGATAAGAATCACATATTCAGTGAGCGGAAATTGTATTGCTTATATAGAGTTACAAGAGTTTGAGTTTTAATTGAATATTTACACCAGATAAGAAAACAACTATACAATCATCATTAGTTATCAATGGTTATAGTCTTACCCAGGCAGACAAAGAGATTGTTTTCAATATTTGAACCCGATCATCCAAGTAGCAATGCCACTCTTTTATTTAATATCCCTTTACTTTGAGGAAAGACAGTAAGAAATTATACTCTGCAATTCCTATTTATTTATATATTTTTGCCAAAAGAAATTAAAGAGCTCCACTTAGATTGATGAAGAAACAATACAAGGAGCAGAGTGGCTGCCTTTATTACATACAATCGCTAATGAAAGAGATTATTCAACTTAGGCTCAGTTTGGAAGCAGTGCAAATACAAATATGTACAGCATAAATACATACAAAATATAAGGTTTTGCACTCTATATATTTACATTTTGTACTCTTTCCAAACTCAACCTTAATTGCAATAGTCACAGATACAGGCATGATAAAATACATTGTCATAACAACTAGCCTTTCCACCGTATTTTTTGGTGCACCAGGACGTGCATTCAGCGAGATTACATTTATCCAACAATAGATAAGGAAATCTCGTACAAGAACCGCCTAGAGCATCCGAACTAGGCAACCTTGAAGCAACTGCAACTACCATACATCGTTTATACAATAAGCAAATAAATATCAAAAAAGAAAGATATCAATAATACTTAGAAGGAAATTGTCTAAAACTCACCATGAATTTTCAACATTTCTCTTAAACTCACCATAACTTTTCAAAATGTCTAAAACTCACCATGTCAGTAAGTTTTTATTTTTCAAAACTCACCTTCCGTTAGTGCATCGTTAATGATTCTTAACAGAAGTGTCCATGAAAACATAAATAACAATTTTCATGACCAAATTACCCTTGAATGGTGAGTTAGAGGATAAATGGTCTTTTTTAGTTTTCAGTTTTCTTGTTATTTTTTGCATTTTCTAATGTTTTGTTATAATTTCCAATGTTTTTTATAATTTCTACTTTTTTTACATTTTTCCATTTTCTACAACCTATAAATTTTCCTGTAATTTTTGTTATTTATTTACAGTTTCTGTATTTTTCTATAATTTTTTATGTTTTTTCTACAATTTTTATTTTTTGATTTTGTCTTTCAATTCCTATATTTTCTATAATTTGAAAGTAATTATTTATTTTGTTTGCAATTTCTATAATGTTTTATATTCTTGTAATTTCCTTGTTTTTATGTATTTTATATTTGAAAATAATTTGTTGAACTTTTTCTTTTTTTCGTGTCTAAATATTAAAATAGTAATATATTAACATTCATTAATTTATTTTGTATATATTTTATATTTTTCTATAATGGTTAAAAGAGTAATATATTAACACTCGTTAGTCTGTTTAACATAAAGTTAGTGACATGGTGAGTTTTAGACATTTTGAAAAGTTGTGGTGAGTTTAAGAGAAATATTAAAAACTCATGATGAGTTTTAGACAATTTCCCTACTTAAAATAAAAGAAAGAACAACGATATTATTGAACTGTTGAAGTTTCACCATGTGATGTAACCATGGCTGTAACACAGTGTGGGAGAAGTTTAGCTTGAAACCTTTGCAAATATATAGCAAGTCGTTTTTTGATGTTGGTACAGAAAGATCATAAACTTATGGATAAACAGAGACAAACTAATGAAAATGAGGATAGTTTAAGAAACCTGAGAGGACTAGGAGGACGAAGAAGAAGCAGCGGTAAAAATTAGCCATCTCTGTATCAACCTATTTGCCGAGTGTGTTCTATTTTGCAAGAAAAGTGTATATATCTTATGGATTGATGAAGACTTGTGGGGGTATTTATAGAGGTCTGGGTCTGTAGAAGTATTCATAAATAGCATTCTATGGTGGATGGATTTTCAAAAGTAAAAAAGAAGAAAAAACTGTGTATCAAATGGGTCCAGCTAACATATCTTATTAAGAATATGGGTCCAGCTACTTACCCATTTAAGTAATTTGTGGATCAACTTGTTGGTGAGGATGGTGACCCATTTCTGCTACGTATGGGTCCAGCTACATACCCAATTCAGCTAACATATCTTATTAAGAATATGGGTAAGCTGGCAGATAGTTAATGGGTCTTTGACTCTTTGTGTTATATATAATTTAATAGCCCATACCGGAAAAACAGTCAGACAAGGATGGTGACCCATTTCTGCTACGTATGGTAACTGGCTGTAGCAAGGCCAAGGTTACTTTGAAGTTTGAAAACTTTGGAAAATGGCCATTTATGAGGGTTGTGCATTTGTAGTTGGCAAGGATTAAAACATTGGGTGTATCATATCCATATCAATGGATCCTGAAATGCATGATACACTAATAAGAAAATGTTGGGGGTTTTAAAACTTTAACATTATCCCTCTAATACATATAAGATTAAAAAAACCAAAATGAAAAATATCACCTATATTGATATGCATCAATATCAACTTGAGAGTATCATGTTCATATTTTAATCATTGGTACTAGTGGAGACCCGTGCAATGCACGTGAAAGATAAATAATAGAAATGGTCATTTACTAAAATACCTCTTATAGTTTCATGGATTTACTAACATTTACCCTATAGTTAGCATTTTAATAAAACACCACTTATAATTTGCAATGGATTTAATCAATATTCCTTAAATGATAGTGAAAAATGAGTGTTGACCCTAATGTTCATTTAAATAAATTTAATGAAATGAAAATAAAAATAACATTTTTTCCCTTAATAAGACACGGGCAACCACACCATTGGTTATATTTGGTCAATTTTGTTTTCAATACAAAAAAATGTTAAGGGTATTTTTGGAATATAAAATCGTGGGCGTAACGGCAAAACAAGCTCTCCGTAATGAAAGGTTGATTAAGTAAATAAGTTGTAAAATATATGGGATGTTTTAGTAAAATAAAACTATAAGGTAGGTTTAAGTAAATATGTAAAACTATAAGGTGTGTTCTAGTAAATGACCTAATAGAAACACATAAAAGTATGCAATTGTTTTATATTTTCAACTTTTTAAATAATTAATAATTATTCATATTTTGTATACTACTTTAATAAATTTTTTATAATATAAAAAATAACAATAATTAATTTCAGTTAGGTTTATTCATCAAACTGATGAAACCAACAACCCGATCAACTCGACCCGAGTTGGTCGGTTTTCTAGTATTTTAGGTCAACTTTGGTTCAAAAACTTTCCAATTCTTCCAAGTTGGATAAGTTTCACTTTGACAATTTGTAAATCGACCAAAATCGAATGACCTAATCTTGGATATATATTAATATTTCATATTTTAAATATAATTTTTAATATAGAAAAGTGGGAAATTTCCCATAATTTTAGTCTAAAATTTTTTAGACTAAAACATTTTAGTCCAAAATGTTTTATATTTTAAATATAATTTTTCAATTTATTTTTTAATAATTTCATTATAATTTTTAAATTTAAATTTAATTTTTAAGTTTAAATCTTTTGAACTGATTGACAAAACCAAAAAATTCGACCCAAATCGATACAATTTCAGCAAATCAGTTTTCACAAAATGTTAGTTAGTTTTAGTTGACCAACTCCCCAATAGGTCAATTTGGTTGGCCAAATAGCCTACGACTAATAGAAACAACTCATAAACACACATATTTTAGCTAAATTAATTGGCTCATCTTTGATAAATAACAATAGTTTAATCTCCAATAATTATTAAAAATTTATAGCGAAAATACACAATTATTGAAAATGAAAAAATGCAATAATTACAAAAATACAATAAGTAGTAAAAATATATTAACTTAGTCAATAAATAGTATAATCTCAAAAAATAGTTTAATTTCTAATAAATATTAATCAATTTAAAAATTTCAAGAATAATAGTTTAATCTCCAATTATTATTGAAAGTATTTTGTTAAATAATAAAACAAAATAAATGTGTACATAACCATTGAAAATGCTTTTATCACAAAACATAATAAATAATGAAAAAATAAATATTAATTTTAGTATATATAATTATATAATGAGTACAGATTAAGAGTTTAAAATTATTATTAATAAGTTTTAATATTTTTGAAAGTTATTTTCTCAAATTATTACTTGATAAAAGGGAAAATAGATATTTACAATATTATGTAAAAATATTAAATTATTATTAATGTCAATATTGTTATAATTATTTTTCTACTTTTCAGATTTTTCTTAAATATATTAAATAATTTCTTTATTTTAACTATTTAAAATCTAGTTAAGTTAGATATTTTGTAAATTTAAAATACTTACTTATTTAAATAGTTAAATAATATATAAAATATTTAAATTTTAAAATATTAATTATTTAATGAATTTAATTATCCATAAAATCATAATTATTACTATTTTTACATAATTTAATTATTAACTTTGTAATATATTAAATTATTTTTAATTTGAATATTATGTTATAATTATTTTTCTACTTTGAAGAAATTTTTTAAATTTATTACATAATTTCATTATTTTAACTATTTTAAATCTAGTTATGATAAATATTTAGTTTTTTAAATCTTTAAGAAATCTTTAAAATATTTAATTTTTTTATTTTAATTTTATTTCTTTAAAGCTATTACATATTATTAAATATTTGAAAAACATTTAAATTTATAATCTAGAAAAAAAAACATAATTTAAATTGTTTGTACAAGATTTCGTGATATATTTTGTAAAAATATAAAATTATTTTTTGTATTTATTAATAAATATTTTAAATTTGTTATATAATTTTGTTAGTATATTTAAATCATTTTTTAATTTTTTAATTTAAACTTTCTTTAGATAGATATTAATAAAAAGTAAGGGAGAGGATAAATAGGAATTTGAGATAATTTTGGAGAAAGTAAGGGAGGTAGTTTAGGAGAAATGATTATTTTGGTTATTGGGAAAGTGCATCTCTCATTGGTTGTTTTAAAAATGGCATGGAATAAAAAAATAAAAATTTCAAAAAAAGGAGAGTATTTATTGACCGCTTTATATATATAGGGTTTAGAGTCAACTTAGCTAGGCTATATTTGCATTAGCTTAAGGATTTATTTTTTTAAACTCCCAAATCACAAGGCTTAAAAGAATGGAATACATCCAGAAAAAATTATTGTTGCTACCATGAGAGGGTGATAAGGAATCTAGAGCAATGTTTTAAAAAACAAGTCGAAACTGAAACCATTCTGGCCATAGGTTTCTAGGTCGATGGTACAACTGTCAGGTCCGAATGGAAGTCCCATTCTGACAAAATAAATTAAAAAATAAAAATAATTAAAATTTTAAAAATCACCAAAAACTAATGAACTGGTCGACGGTTCGATTGGTCGGATCAATGAATCATTGATTACAATAATTTTTTACCAGAGACCGAGTTTGGGGTAAAAGAAAACGGATTGCCTGAACGATTCCTGGGCCAAATTGTTTGACCGTTCAGATCAATAGAGGTTCGAAAACCATCATTCAACAATGGCGAAGCATTTCCCTCCATATGAGCAATTTGATAACACATAACTACAAATTGAGTAACAAGAAGATTTGGATATGAAAAATCATTAGACCCGCTCACACAGAGGACTCGAATTGGTGGAAATATTGGGAGTCACTTCCAACTGAACAACAACTAATAGCTAAACCGGCCTTACTTGTTATTCAGGTATTCGAGTGTTCATATAATTTGTTCACAATAGTTTTAATACTATATCAACTTATCCTTTTGCACGTACATAATTAAAATATTTTTAATCAAAAACTATCTAAGTTCAAGAAAATAGAAGTGGGTTGCTTGGTGGCATTAAGAATAACATCATAGTTCATGTGATGGACAGCTCCTAATTAATGTTATATTAAACTCACTGTAAATACAAGTCTTGAGTGGTGTCAAGTGGACACCAATGGTTAGAAATCTTTCCTGAGGCTAAGTAATTTGTTCTTTTTGCAATTAACTTAGGCTACAACCCTTTGCTTTTAGACAACAATTATAACTACGTGGGAGGTAAGAAATCTTTTCACTTCCTTCCTATGTGGTTAAAGCATAAAGAATGCAAAGCCATTGTTGATAGGTTCTTGTATGCTGTTAGGTGTAGTATACTATTATCGATTGCCTATGTAGATGTAGGGCTCATTTGGCATGTCTTTCTCATGTCTTTCTAGGAAGATCTTCTGATAGTTCTAACATGCAAAAAATGTATTGAGTTTTTTCATGAAGATCTGAGCAGTCCGAAGTATATTTGGCAGATGCATGTCTTTCCGCATGTCTTTTCGCGCGAAATTAAAACACAAAAGATGCGAGTAGCTTCACTTGAAGCTTTTCGAAATCAGCCCAAAATGGGCTTCTTGTGTCTTTTCAGTATTCCATCTTTTGACGATTAGATCTTCCACGCACTAAACGGTAATAGACCGAAAATCGATCTTCGTGGCTTGTAAACAGCCGAAAGACCATGTGGAAAGACACGCCAAATGGGCCACCAAGAAGATCGACGTTAACATTTGCCACCAAGAAGAAAGACAAGGAGGAGGTCATGACAAAGAAGGTTGTAGCCGTAGCTATTAAGAAGGGATCCTAGGTCTAGACAAGGAAGGTGTTCATTGTTGAGGCAGCCATGTAAAATGTGACGAGGTCGTGGCGGCCTAGAAGAAGATTGTGGCAAGCATGAGGCTTCCTGTTGCCACTACAAGTGAGAGGCTATAGAAGAAGAAGGTTATGAGACCAGAGGCTCATGGGACACAGGGCCAAGGCGAAGGTCTGCCAGTACTCCAGGAGAAGACATGGAGTAGGTTAGAGTAGAAGACGGCAATGCCACTCTTTTATTTAATATACAATTAATTATATGCTGCAATTCCTATTTATTTTTCTTTATTTTCGCCAAAAGAAATTAAAGAGCTCCACTTAGATTGATTGATGATGAAGAAACAGTACAAGGAGAAGAGAGCTGCCTTTATTACATAGAATCACTAACAAAAACGAAAGAGATTATTCAACCTAATTAGCAATAGACACAGACACAGGCATTGGAGGAAGATTCTTCACTTTTATAGCAAGTAGCTTCGCCATCAAAGTATCTGGTGCACCAGGACTTGCATGCTGGGAGATTACACTCACCCGGACTAAAAAGAGTTTTCCTACAACGATCAGCGTCCAGAGCATCCGAACAGGGCAATACTGATGCAACTGCAACAACCATAGCAAATTAATGAATATCAAAAAAATAAATATCAATACACATAAAATAAAAGAAAGAACAACAACATATTGGACTGTTAAAGGTTGCACCATTTGATGTTATCTGGTGCACTGTGATGTAACCATGGCTGCAACATAGTGTGGGGGAAGTGTAGCTTGCAACCTTTGCGAATAGCAAGTTGTTTTTTGATGTTGATACAGAAAGATGTATTCATGTATTATAGAAATGATCACAAACGTATGGATAAACAGATACAAACAAGTGAAAATGAGGAAAGTACAACAAACCTGAGAGGACTAGGAGGACGAAGAAGAAGCAGCCGAAAAACTTAGCCATTTTTGTATCAACCTATTCGCAAGACTGTGCTCTATTGTGCAAGAAAACTGTTTGATATCTATCTTATGGAATGATAATGAGTTGTGATCAGGGTATTTGTAGATAGTTCTGGGTCTGTAGATTTATTCATAAATAACATTCTAATGTGGGTGAATTTCAAATGAAAAGAAACGAAAATCTTGGTTGATTAATCTTATTCAAGGCCATAAATAAGCATGGCAGGTAGTTAATGGGTATTTGGATGGTGACCCATTGCTGCTACGCATGACAACTGACAGTAGCGAGACCAAGGTTACTTTGAAGTTTGAAAGCTCTACAAAATTTTGGAAAATTGCCAAACCATGTTGAGAAACTATTGTCCTTTTTTGTCCTTTTTGAATTTTGGGCAATCTTTTGATCCATTTTGGAAATCCAAACAATGGATTTTCTCAGAGACTTATGTTATACTGTAAATTGGAAGGAACATGCAACTGTGCATGCTGGAAAAATGGGGGTAATGTGCTTAACTGCTCAAGCAGCCTCTAACAGAAATAATTCAAGAATTAGCGTTTTTAGGATCGATGAAAACTAATTTTTAAATGAACTCATTTCTAACGTTGTCGGAATCTCAGAATCAGTGCCATACTGCCATCTCTATAACATTCTCAAAATCAGTGCCTGTGACCGAACGATGAATAGGGAGCACCTTTGAATATGGTAATCAAGTCTATCCGGGCCGTTAACCTCCATTACTTGATTGGCGAAGGTTACCTTTTATAAGTTATAACTGATTTTTTCACAAAGACGAGATCTTTTGGGTAATTGTGCTGTGTTTGGTTGCAATGCAAATAAATTTGCACTAATGAAAAATCATTGCAGTGCAAACGATTTGAGTGTAAATGGTTCGTTCATGTTAATTTTTGGGGGTTAGGGATGAGAGAAGGAAGAAGAAGATGGGGTGTGAGAGTTCGGTGGGAAGAGTGGGAGAGGTGTGAGAGAATGGAGAAAGTGAGAGAGAATGAAAAGTCCCCCTTTTGGTTGGTTCGGTTAAGTTTTATCTAGGTTTTTTTTCTCTTTTCTTTTATTATTTTTTCTTAGGCTTTACGGTTGAGACTAGATGGGTTGGATTAGGACCCAATGGAGGGTTTTTAGTTAGGGTTAGGATGGGTCTTGGTTACCGTTTTTTGGTGTTTGAGTGTGAGGCTTAAAAAGCTGGAGGGTTGAGATTTCTTTGTGCTAATCTAAGGGATGGGGGCTTCATAGACAAGGATCCTTAAATCATTCATTATTGTCCCCCCTAAATTAATGTCTAGAAGAGGGGGATTTGAATTTCAAAATTCAAAATTAAGAGGCAAAACAAGAGGGGGCGGCTAGGGTTTTGGGTGCTAAAGTGAGTGTGGGGCTTAAAAAGATGGAGGGTTGAAATTTCTTTGTGCTAATCTAAGGGATGGGGGCTTTTTAGATAAGGATCCTTAAATCACTCATTCTTGTCCCCCCTCATTTAATGTTTAGAAGAGGGGGATTTAAATTTCAAAATTCAAAATTACGAGGCAAAACAAAAGGGGTGGCTAGGGTTTTAAAATTTAGGGCTTTAGGTGCTAAAGTGAATGTGAGGCTTAAAAAGATAGAGGGTTAAGATCTCTTTGTGCTAATCTAAGGGATGGAGGCTTCGTAGACAAGCCTCCTTAAATCACTTATTTTTGGCCTCCCTCATTTAATGTGTAGAAGAGGGGGATTTAAATTTCAAAATTCAAAATTAGGAAGCAAAACAAGAGGGGCGGTTAGGGTTTTAAAATTTAGGGTTTTGGGGTGCTAAAGTGAGTGTGAGGCTTAAAAAGATGGAGGGTTGGGATTTCTTTGTGCTAATCTAAGGGATGGGGGCTTCCTAGACAAGGCTTTTTAAATCACTTATTCTTGTCCCCCCTCATTTAATGTCTAGAAGAGGGGGATTTAACTTTTAAAATTCAAAATTATGAGGCAAAACAAGAGGGGGCGGCTAGGGTTTTAAAATTTAGGGTTTTGGGGTGCTAAAGTGAATGTTAGGCCTATCCTAGGGTGGAGAAGCAAGGGGATTTAGATCTATGGCTAAGAATGCATTCAAGGTAGATAGGGGGTTCTAGGTGTGTTCCAAAAATGTGTAGGGACTTAAATGAGAAAAGCAAAAATGGGTTTTTTAGCAATGAGAGGGCAAGTCCAAGTGGTATGAAGAGTATAACTCAAAGGTTGGGGTTAAAACTCAAGAGTATATCAAACAACAAGATCGCACGAATTGGAATCTTCGTAGATGGAAGGGTAAAATGGAGAATTTTGTAACAACATTTTTCAAGGGGGTTCCAAGGTGTCAGAAAAGGGGAATGATGGGGTTTGATGGCCTTGAGGGGCATACAAGAGAGAGAAATCATGATTTGGAGTGTGTCGAGCAATAGGGGCCGTCAAATTGGGATTTTTCCTGATGGAAGACTAAAATGGTCATTTTGGGTTTAAAAAGTAGAGGAGGGTTTGTTCAGGTGTTTAAGAAGGTGATGACATGGTCTAGGTGTATAAAGGGTGTACCACAATGTAAATCTTGAAATAGGAGTGTAGTAGCCAATGAGAGCCATAGATTTGGAATCTTTCTTGATGAGGGTAAAATGGTCATTTTAATGTATGAAATGTGAATGATCGTCAATCGAGAGGTTTTGATGGGGTTTGGAGGGATGTGTTGTGACAGATAACTTGAATATGGAGCGTATCGGGTGACAAGGATGGTCCATATGGAATCTTTCCAAGTGAAAGGTAAAATTGTCATTTTAAAATTTGAAATTTAATAGATGGTCGATTAGAAGGTTGATGAGGGTTTTGGTAAAGTTCAAAGGTCTTGGCTAGTGTGTCGTGATGGAAATCATGGATTCGAAGAGTGACGGCCAATAAGGATTGTCAATTTAGAATCTTTTTGGATAAAGGGTAAAAATGTAATTTTAATGTTTGAAATTGTATGGACGGTTAATTGGGAAGTTGATGGAGTTTTGATAGGGTTTGAGTGTCTTGGGGGAGGTGTCGTGATGGAAATCTTGGATTTGGAGAGTGGTGGCCAATGAGGATCGTTGGTTTAAAATCTTTTTGAATGAAGGGTAAAATGGTCATTTTAAGGTTTGAAATTTGGTGGATGGTTGATTAGAACGTCGATGGATGCTTTGGTAAGCTTAGGGGGTCCTACATGGTATTTTTGGGCCTGAAATTTGTTGGATTGTCAATCAGGTGGTTGATGAAAGTTTTGGTGAGGTTTGGGTGCATTGGGAGTGGTGTCAAGATCTAAGATTTTGAGAGTAACAAGCAACGATGGATGACTGATGGATGAATTGTTGTAATGTTAGGCATGTTGAAATTGAATCTCTAATGGATGAATGGCGAGATCAAGGAATTTATGGCTGAAATTTGGTGTGATTAGTTATTTGAATAAGATATAAACACATGAGAAATGCATACTTCAATAGGTTATATGAAGAGAAATATTACAATAAACAATACTGGGACTCTAGAACATTCAAACATTGTACAATAAATATCACTCTTTCAAATTTATAATTATAATTATAATTTTTTATTAATTTTGGGAATATTTATTAATTTAGTATTTTATTTAAATAATAATTATTTTTAAATAATTAATATGTTTTCATTTTTAACATATAATGTTTTTATTTTACACATAATTGTAAAATAAAACAAATAAATCATTTAAGGTAGATAAAATAAATTGTATTTAATTTTCAGTTTTTATTATTTTTTTGAGAAAATTAAATCTTAAATGATTCGTATCAATTTTTATAATTATAATTTTCTGTTTTCCATTAATTTTGTTGGGAAAATTTATTTATTTAGTATTTTTATATAAAAACTCTATTTTTTCAAATAATAACTATGTTTTCATTTTAACATATAATTATGTGTAAAATAAAATATAGAAATCATCTAAGGTGATTAAAATATATTACTTTTATAATTTATAATTTTTATTAAATTTGTTGAAAAATTAAATCTTAAATTATTTATTTTAGTTTTCATAATACTATTTTCAACTTGTATTAAAGATGAAAAACAATCCAAAAGTATTGACAATGTACAATTTTTCAAACTAGACACGTATACACCTCCATATTGGTGTGTATCGAATCGTATCCATTGATATGGTAAGATACTGCCTGATACAGAGGCGTTTCATATCGATACGCACAACTCATAGGATACGTATCTAGTCATAGCATATCCTGTACCCACAATCATGGATATGGATACGATATACCTATATCGGGAGTATCATATCAATACCTTAATCCTTGCCAATTATACTCCTTTCCCCACCTTTGACCATGTTAGATGACACAATTGCTATAACCAAATGACCTTGCCTATTAATAGCAATTAAGACACTATCAACGGGAGCAAAGAAAAGCTTAGCTAGATTAAAAAGCCATCAACGCAAAATAGAGAAGAAAGAGTTGCTTCCAGAATTTGCCCAATTCAGCCGTAATGGAAAGCGAAAAAAATTGACAAGGAAAAAAAAAAAAGGAATAGAAACATTTGAGTTCAGTACCATATGCACCTTATGCTTCTTCCCCTATTTTCTTTCGGTAATTCTGCGACAGAGAATTTATAACCTACGAAGTTTCAAAGTTAGGACCAAAATCACATCTCTTACAACAAGAAAATCCGAAAATTACGGAAATTCTTCGGAGAATTGTCTGCTAAGACTGTCGAGCTGAATTGAGTTCTGCACGAGTGAATCTACTAAACCCTACTGATCAATCAGATTACCTATCAGAAATCGGGCCCAGCGTGGTGATGGATTAAATAATCCTCACCGCTAGATACATCAAAAATTGGGTTGGTGTGAAGGAATTGGAGTGTTTCGTGAGAACAAATGTCGGCCAGTACTGTGGAACCAATCTCCCTGACTTGTACCGGACACCGCTTGCGTTGCAAAGCGTCTTCGGACTCATGGGCCCGGTCCGCCACTGCGGTGTCTTGTCGGTGGCACAATGCAGGCATTTCCGCCTCTCGCCATTGCCACTTGCACCGTCTGAATTCTCTTCTTCGGTGTCCCTTTCGTGCTTTTCTTACCGGAACCCGTCGCAACGTCGGTGTTAATATGTAAATTTTTGGCCGAAAAAGTGAAGTAAATAGGGCCCAATATGTGATTGAATGAAAAACGAGCTATTGGCCCAGTAAGAAAGAGTTAAGATGGCACCCATTTTATTGGCTCGTTAGCCCAAGAAAACATTGTAGAAGAAATTGCTGGGCCCACTAAGAAAGAGTTAAGGTGGGACCTAGTGTATTGGCCCATTAGCCTAAAGAGATACTAGTAAGGTCTAATGGAAAGGCTAATTAAAGGAAGTGATTTAATCACTTGATTTCCGAGTGTACCAGTCTTAAGTCTCATATAGGAGATCAAATTGGAAGGAAAATCACAAATTGATAAAATTTTAATTATGATTGGGTACATCCCATTTAAAAGGAAACTAGGATTTATGGGCTTAATTGATTGAATATGGAAGGAAATAATGGTGGTTAATGGAATGATATGTGGGCCCTACCCCTTTGCCAAGTGGCACTTGGCTTTAAATAATCGGGAGGCAAATCTAAGTATCTAACCCATTCTCCTAATTTGTCTGTAAATGGGGATCACAAATTGATCACTGAATCATCAAGATTCGTGGGTCTCATGCCAATCAAGCTTAAATTATTGGGGTCCCATGTCAATCAACCTTAAATTATGGCCAAATAAATGGGCAGTATGGAAAATTTAAATTAATTTGAATTTATTGAGTGGATTCACTTAACACAGTGAATCAAAGAGTAGAAGGAGAAGTCCTTCCTTTGGCTTTCTTCCTTGGAGCTCCCCGCTCTGGTTCTCATACTTGTCTCAATTCTTCCGCCTTTTGCCATATTTTTGTTTATTTTTTTTTAAAAAAAAAAGAGAAGAAGAAAGGACGGTTGCACCAAAATCAAGGAAGAAAGAAAAAAATCTCTAACTCTTCAACTACCAAAGCACCTATAATTTTGTACCACATCAACCGGGGGAATTTTGATCTTCAAATTCCTATTACCAAAAAGGCTTCTGTTAACTTTTTTGCAATAAAAAGACATAATTCGTTAAATTCTTGTAGCCAAGTAAGCTGCCACCCAGTTGCCACATCCAAAAAGAAATTTTCTACAAGCGAGGATATTGCTTTGTTCACGTTCTAATCATCAATTGAGTGTGAGGAAATTTTTGTTCACACAAGGCTGATTGTTACTTGCTTCTCATAATTGCAAGTTCTAGTCGCGGTTTTGGATTTTGTCCAAAACAAGGGAATCAGAGGGTTTTCTATGAAAAATGAAAAAAAAAGTTTGTATCTCATTTACATTGTAAAAAAAATTAAATTTCTTTGATTTGTCTTCATTAATTTTTGTGCACCAAATTTAACACAGAATTTGTATTGACAAATTTCTGGCACACCCGGTGGAATATCTCTTTCCTCTCACCTCTCAAGTCAGCACATCAACTTTGTTTTTGAAAACGGTTTGGACACATGGCTTTAAAGATATTTCAAGTGTTGTCGGAAAAAAGAAAAGCGTCACATATAGCTCAAGCTCATCCGGATCAAGTGCATTTTTAGCCTCCAACTACGAGAGGTCAACCACCTGCCTTATGACAAGGTCCGAGGATTCACATCTGGTTGCACCTCTTGCCTTTTATGGAACTCAAGGGGTCCCTTCAAAAGTTCAAAATGCCAAAAAGGGACCTTCAAGGTTGTCGACGACAAAAGACGCTAATATGAGGGGGGTAGCCTCGACGGAAGAGTTTGCCATAACAAATCCACTTGAGCATCAAAGTAGAGGAATGTTCGTGTCGGACATAAAATCGAGTACCAGCTCAAGGTCTGGCTCCCATCCCAACTCTCTTAAGACCGGAGGGTCTGATTACATGAAGACTCACTCCAACACTTCGGTAGCACCTATTATGATGGTGGGAGCTACTACAGTGGAAGAACAACTCGTTGAGATGGTTGCGGCCATCGCCAAGTTAACAAAGACGATGGAAGAGAAGGACCTTGAAATTGCTTCTTTGATGAACCAAATGGAACAAAACAACGACATCCAGCCAGGGGCCTTCAAACCCACTAGGGTTCACCACACAAGTAGACCTATCTGAGAGGAGTTGCCAGAATGTACTAACATACGGGATGCCCAACATGCTTCGGTTGCCTCCCTCTTAGTACAACAACTCCAAAACATGATAGCTGACACAATACGTGCTCAGTATGGGGGTGTTCCACAGTCATCATCGGTGTATACTAAGTCATACACTGAGCGCATTGATCATATGCCTATGCCGTTAGGGTACCAACCCCCGAAGTTTCAACAATACAACGAGAAAGGTAACCCTAGGCAACACATTACACACTTCATAGAGACATGTAGCAATGCCGGGACCTACAATGATTTGATGGTAAAATAGTTTGTGCGATCCCTATGAGGGAACGTGTTCGATTGGTACATCGACTTGCTTTCCCGGTCAATCGATGGTTGTGACCAATTAGAAAGAGAGTTCTTGGGTCATTTCTATAGTACTAGGCATACTGTAAGCATGTATAAACTCACCACCACAAAACAAAAGAGGGATGAACTAGTTGTTAACTACATCGATAGGTGGAGAAATCTCTACCTTAATTGTTGAGACAAGCTCTCAGAAGCTTCAGCTATTGATACTTGTACCCAAGGCATACGTTGGGATTTGCATTATATCTTCAAGGAAATAAAACCCCAAACATTTGAGGAATTGGCCACCCGCACTCATGATATGGAATTTATATTGGCTACCTTTGGAGAGTATAACCTGGATGATTTCCAAAAGGAAAAGGAAAGGAAAGGTGGTGAAAATGAGACAAAATTGTCTGGGCCAATGCAAGTTTTAGCAGCCTTAATAGCCCTTCTCAAGGTTTATGGGAAGAAAAAAAGCAAGAAAGAAATGAAATCAAATATTCAGCAAGGGAAAGAAAGTCCAAAGTTCAGTCTTAAGAAATTAGAAGCGAAGGTGTATCCATTACCTAACTCAGATGTCCCAGAAAGGTTGGATGCCCTTCTAACCGAAAAGCTTATAGAGCTTCTTGATAGTAAATGCCTAGAAGTGGAAGGAAAAATTGATCATCCGAAGTATTGTTGTTACTATCGGGTAATTAACCACCTAGTTGAGAAATGTTTTGTCCTCAAAGACAAGATAATGCAATTGGCTAAGTCAGGAGTGGTCGAACTAGATGCAAATGGGGACATAGCAACCACCAACATGACAACCTTTACATTTGAATCCGTTGAACCTGAATCTCTCCAATGCCCTCACCATCCAGTCATCTATGCACTTACAACAAGGGCATCACTAAATCAAACACAAATCCCTAGTGACCTTTCTACTTGCTGTTGCCATACATAGGGCTAATACTAAATCGAGCACAAGCACATGCCTTAAGTCCCAAGGAAATTCCTTCTACCCGGTCCACCACGTCACTCTCAAAAGATGATTGGACGATCATTAAACGTCGAGAGCATCATGCGACACACCAATCCACTCTACCTTGTGGATAATCAAAGCAAATTAAAAGGAATGCTCGATTACAAAAACCCCTCAAAAGCAAGAAACGACAAGGCAAGAACAATGCTATCCAACCATCGCGAGTGGTAACTAATGAAGCTTTGAAACAAGTCCCTCGACTTCTAATTACTCTACAAGAGTACATACAAAAGGAATTCTTTTCTAGAGGATGTGTAGTTGTGCATACAATCACATGTTGCACGAAAAGAAAATGAATCAAATTAATCAAAATTAGCTCTTGGATATGAAACTAAAATATCTATGCTCATAGATATAAGTTGAAACTATCTATTAGAAAAAGAAACTCACTCAAAGTTCACTCTTGGATATGAGCCTAAACTATCTATGTTCCCAGATACAAGCCTAAACTATCTATTAGGAAATAAAAAAGAACACTCAAAGTTCACTCTTGGATATGAGCCTAAATTATCTATGCTCCCAGATATGAGCCTAAACTATCTATTAGGAAAAAACAGAACACTTAAAGTTCGCTCTTGGATATGAGCCTAAGCTATCTATACTCCCAAATACGAGCCTAAACTATTTATTAGGATAAAAATAAAAGAACACTCAAAGTTCATTATTGGATATGAGCCTAAACTATCTATTAGAAGAAAAAAATAACACTCAAAATTTGCTCCTAAATATGAGCTTAAACTATTTATGCTCATAGGTATGAGCATAAATTGTCTACAAGACTCCTGAGTATGAGTACAAATTATTCAACTTCAGAAGTAAATCAAATGTGCTCCCAGATATGAGCATAAACTGTCTACAAGACTCCCAAGTATGAGTATAAACTATTCAATTTCCAAAATAACTCAAAGTTTGCTCCCAGATACGAGCCTAAACTATCTATAACACTCTAGGGCATGAGTATAACCTGCATTACACCTTATGAACCTAAACTGTGTGCAAGTCTACTGAGTATGACTATCTACGCTCCTGGATATGAGCTTAAACTATCTGCGCTCCTGGATATGAGCTTAAAATATCTGTGCTCCCATATATGAGCTTAAACTATTTAATAGAGAAAAGAAAACTCACATATATGAGCCTAAACTGTCTATAAGACTTTAGGGCATGAGTATAAGCTGCTTTACACCCTATGAACCTAAATTATCTATGCTCCCAAATACGAACATAAATTGGCTACAAAACTCTAAGAGTATGAGTATAAACTATTCATCATTTTGAAACTACTCAAAATCTGCTTTCAAATACGATCTTAAACTATTTACAAAAGTACTCACAATATGAGTATAAATTGTATGCAAAACTCTAAGAGTGAGTATAAACTATTTATCATTTTGAAACTACTCACAATATGCTCTCGAATATGAGCATAAATTGTCTGCAAAACTCTAAGAGTATGAGTATAAACTACTCGTCATTTTGAAACTATTCAAAATTTGCTCCCGAGTACGAGCATAAACTGTCTACAAAACTCCAAGAGTATGAGTATAAACTACTCATCATTTTGAAATTACTCAAAATTTGCTCCTAGATATGAGCATAAGCTGTATGTAAAACTCCAAGTGTATGAGTACAAACTACTCATCATTCTAAAACCACTCAAAATTTGCTACAGAATTCTTGAGTATGAGTATAAACTGTTCAACCAAATAGTCAATTCAAAATGCGCTTCCGGACATGAGCCTAAACTATCAACTAAGTGCTCCTAGATAAAAGCCTAAACTATCTACAAAGCCCCAAGTCGCAAGTATAAATCACTTTGTGAACTACGTCATGACTTGATCCTTCTAAGGGTATGTAAGCAACCTGAAAATGTGCAATCACAAAATAAATTATTTATATCACTCCTGGCCCACATGAATATAAATTGTGAATGGCCAAATCAAATAAGAAAAACATTTAAGTATTACTCTTGGCCCGTACGAATATAAACTGTGAATGACTAAAACAAAAAGAAATCCCATTCATCACCTACAAGAGTATAAACTACTAATGGTACAAAAAAGGAGAGAAAGCAAATTCTCTACTCCTATCCTACAAGAGTATAAACTTTGCAAGTCAGTGTTACATTGCCAATTACAATAATAACCACCAACTTGGGGGCATTTGTTAATATGTAAATTTTTGGCCCAAAAAGTGAAGTAAATAAGGACCAATATATGATTGAATGAAAAAGGAGCTATTGGCCCACTAAGAAAGAGTTAAGATGGCACCAAATTTATTTGCCCGTTAGCCCAAGGAAACATTGCAGAAGAAGTTGTTGGGCTCACTAAGAAAGAGTTAAGGTGGGACCCAGTGTATTGGACCATTAGCCTAAAGAGATACTAGTAGGGTTTAATGGAAGGCTAATTAAAGGAAGGCTAATACACTCATCGCTGCCGAGCGGCAGAACTTCCACACAAGTATCATCGTTAGCAGCATCCGAACTGGGCAACATTGAAGCAACTGCAACAACCATGCATCGATCGTTTATACAATAAGCAAATAAATATCAAACGGCCGGCCAGGGGGAATAGGACCAAGTCTGTATACATTCTACCAGGATTCCCGTTGTCACTGATAAAGATTGCATGTATAGCAGAGGAGGAGTGTAGCTTGAAACCTTTGCAAATGGCAAGTCGTTTTCGTTTTTTCGTGTTGATACAGAGAGATGTATGGAAAAACCGAGACAAACATAAGAAAATGAGGATGGTTTAAGGAAACCCGAGAGGACTAGGAGGATGAAGAAGCAGCCTTAAAACTTGGCCATCTTTGTATCAACCTATTTGCACAGTGTGTTAGATCTATTGTTCAAGAAAATCTGTGTATATCTTATGGAATGATAAAGAGTTGTGGGGATACTTATAGAGTTCTTGACCCAGCATATCTTATTAAGAGGCCTAATTGGGACTTACGTAAACATGATAAAGCATAACTTCAAGAAATTTTAGCACTAATGACCTAATCATGTCTACTTACCCAATTATGAAATTAGTGGATCCACTTGTTCTCTGTCCTATTAAACTAAGTTATTTGCTAACATTAACCAAGTAAACAAGTAAAGCTTTTCTTTACTCTTGGTTAGGATAAAGATTACAAATACTGTAAATGCTATCCTTTTGGAGATAGTAAGCTCCATATTGCTAAACATGGTTTCTTTATTTACCATTTTAAAATAATTACTGCTGATCTTGCATTTGGAGCTGTGTGTTTTTAATGCACAATTTTGGCCTAATTTTTAGGAATTTTCATGTTGGAATACTGGAAAAACAGCTACAGAGGAATGGAGACCCATTTCTGCTATGTATGGTAAATGACAGTAGCAAGATTAAGGTTACTTTGAAGTTTGAAAACCTTGGAAAAAGGCCAAAACAAGGCACACCAATAGTACTGGAGGAACCATATATTGTCCTTTTTGGATTTGGGGCTATCTTAGGCTTAGATTTTTGCTGCAAATTGCAGGCCAACAAGAATATGAGCTAGCTTTTTGTTTTCTTATAATGGGAAAGTCTATGATGCGGAAAAGATATGGGGAAGAGTTTTGATCAATCAAAATTCACCCATAAATTTTGATAAACAAGATCTGATTGGCTATCATATTTATGATTCCAGTTGACTGGTCAGAAGTTTTTCAGATATTATATCTTTTCCGTATCATAGTCGATCCCGAAATATTAATAAGACTGATCAGTCTGAAGGCTATGGCTTTATTCAGTCAGATGGTTTGTTATTCTTTAAGGATCCAACAAGCTATGGGCCATGAACTGAATACGGGTCGAAATATTCATCCTTTCAGCTAGGTGTGAGAAAGAAAAACCGAAATTAAAACCAAACTGAACCAAAGAAACAAACTAAAACCGAAGAAAAAATCAAGTTAACCGAACTGAACGGTTCGGTATTTTTAAAAAAACTGAAGGTATCGGTTTAGTTTCGATTAACCAATATAGAAAATCAGCGGTTAATCAGCAAATAGACTGGCATATATATATATTTCTATATATTTTATGTATATTTATGTATATTATATATATTTTATATTTCCTATATACATTATAAATTAATAAATATGCATTATATAAATATATCTATTTATAATATATAACATATTATTTATTATTTAAATAAATTGATAGTACCGGTTTGGTTTCAAAAATAGGCCCACGGTTATCGGTTTGGTTTCATTATTTAAATAGTTACTATTTATTTTTTATTTTCAAAAATTATAAAAAGTGAAAAATAAATTAACATTGTACAATATATTAAAAAAATAATTCTTAAAGAAGAAATGTAAATTGCTATATGGATATGATAGATCATCCACAAAATTATAATATATTTTATCATTGTGATCTAATGATAAATTATAATTAATTATTAATTATTTTTTACTTTTAAAAATATAAAAATAAAAAATTTATTAAATAAGAAATTTAATTGCTCTATGCATATGATAAATCATACATAGAATTATAATATTTTCAATTGTAGTGATAAATTATAAAATATAATAATTATTATTTATTTTTAATTCTAAAATATGAAAAATAAAAAATAAAGATAAAATTTCAATTTCTCTGTGGATATGATAGATAAATCCAAAGATCTAAAACATATTATGTCTTTATAAGCAGATAAAAAATTACCCTTTCAAATTTTTTGTTTATTTATATTCTCTCAAATCTTTTCACGGAATTTCCATAAATCTATTCATTACACAAAAAAAAATTATGATTTTGAATGTAAGGAATGTAGATAAACATAGATTTAAACATTCAAAAAAAAAAACAAATCACAAGATATTATGAAATGCATAAAAACTTACATTTTTTTGCCATATTATTTCAAAATTTGAAAAACCTTCAAAAAACATTAAAGATTTACACTTGTTTATTGAATATTTTTGCATACCTAGAACTCTAGGCATGAGGTTTGGAGTTTTAAAGTCATTTAGGATGAATGAAGGATTATTTCAGGGGAAAGAAGCTTTATTTTCCCTTTTATTTTTCTTTTCAGTCGATACAGTACCGATATTCATTGATACACTCCCGATATGGCCTGATATAGTCCAATACGGGGCCGATATAGTGGAAAAAAATAAGATACCACTAATTTTCCAACGCATCTCATTCCGAAATTTTAAAGATATGATACGATATGCCCCATATCGTATGTATCATGTTGAAATTTGAAACCTTGGCTATTGATCCATATTAGGCATAGTGGGCTTGTTATAATTGAAGGTCTTCTAAAAAAGGAGGCAGCCATAGCTAGTGAGCCAAGTCTTACCCTTAGCAAGCTTGATAAATACATTTTCCTGATAGGTTTTTATTGGCTGCTAGGTGTATCATACTAACTTTTATCTGATTGCCTATGTAGATATAGATTAGGCTCAAATGAAGAGGGTAACATTTGCCACCAAGAAAGACAAGGAGGAGGTCATGACAAAGAAGGCTGTAGCCGTAGCTAGTAAGAAGGGATCCTAGGTCTAGACAAGGAAGGTGTTCATTGTTGAGGCAGCCAAGTAAAAGGTGACGAGGTCGTGGCCGCCTAGAAGAAGAAGATTGTGGCAAGCATGAGGCTTCCTGTTGCTACTACAAGTGAGAGGCTATAGAAGAAGAAGGTTATGAGACCAAAGGCTCATGGGACACAGGGCCAAGGCGAAGGTCTGCCAGTAGCTACTCTACAATATACTCCTGATCAGGTCACTCTCCCTCCTCCCTCCGACTCTATTGATGGTGTAGAGAGCTAACGACCCTTGGTAAACCTAGTGTTGCACAGTGGTATTGGGGTGAGAACGAATACCCCTTGCACTTTAAGTCTTGTCTTTGTGTTTTTGATTCCTGACACAACCTTATCAAAGTTGATTTTATTAGAGGTTTCCCTCTGTGACCTGATTGAGGCCCAGGAGAAGGCATGGAGTAGGTTAGAGTAGAAGAAGGCAATGCCACTCTTTTATTTAATATACAATTAATTATATGCTGCAATTCCTATTTATTTTTCTTTATTTTCGCCAAAAGAAATTAAAGAGCTCCACTTAGATTGATTGATAATGAAGAAACAGTACAAGGAGCAGAGAGACTGCATTTATTGCATAGAATCACTAACAAAAACGAAAGTGATTATTCAACCTAATTAGCAATAGACACAGACACAGGCACTGGTGGAAGATTCATCATTGTTAAAGCAAGTAGCTTGGCCACCAAAGTTTCTGGAGCACCAGGACTTGCATAATGGGAGATTACAAATACCCGGGGTAAAAACAACCTTTCTACAATTATCAGCGTCCAGAGCATCCGAACTAGGCAATACTGATGCAACTGCAACAACCATAGCAAATTAATGAATATCAAAAAAATAAATAAGTAAGTAAATATCAATACACATAAAATAAAAGAAAGAACAACAACATATTGGACTGTTAAAGGTTGCATCATTTGATGTTATCTGGTGCACTGTGATGTAACCATGGCTGCAACATAGTGTGGGAGAAGTGTATATAGCTTGCAACCTTTGCAAATAGCAAGTTGTTTCTTGATGTTGATACAGAAAGATGTATTCGTGTATTATAGAAATGACCATAAACGTATGGATAAACAGATACAAACAAGTGAAAATGAGGAAAGTACAACAAACCTGAGAGGACTAGGAGGACGCAGAAGAAGAAGCAGCCGAAAAACATGGCCATTATTGTATCAACCTATTCGCAAGAGTGTGCTCTATTGTGCAAGAAAACTGTGTGGTATCTATCTTATGGAATGATAATGAGTTGTGATCAGGGTATTTGTAGATAGTTCTGGGTCTGTAGATGTATTCATAAATAGCATTCCAAGGTGGGTGAATTTCAAATGAAAAGAAAAAAAAAAATCTGGATCGATTCATCTTATTCAAGGCCATAAATAAGCAAGGCAGGTAGTTAATGGGTCTTTGGATGGTGACCCATTTCTGCTACGCCTGGCAACTGACAGTAGCGAGACCAAGGTTACTTTTAAGTTTGAAAACTCTTCAAAATTTTGGAAAATGGCCAAACCATGTTGAGGAACTATTGTCCTTTTTGAATTTTGGGCTATCTTTTGATTCATTTTGGAAATCTAAACAATGGCATTTCTCTGGCTTAGGTTATTACTGTAAATTGGTAGGATCATGCAACTGCGCATGCTGGCAAAAAGGGGTATTATGCTTAACTGCTCAAACAGCCTCTAACAGAAATAATTCAAGAATCCGCTTTTTAAGGATTGATGAAAACTAATTTTTAAATGAACTATTTCTAACTTTGTCGGAGTCTGCCATACTGTCATCTCTAACATTCTCAAAATCAGTGCCCGCTTGTAAGGACTGAGCGATGAACAGGGAGTACCTTAGAATATGGTAATCAAGTCTATCTGGGCCGGTAACCTCCAATACTTGATTGACTAAGGTTACCTTTTATAAGCTATAACTGCTTTTTTCACACAGACGTGGTCTTTTGTAGAAAGGTTAATTGTGCTGTGTTTGGTTGCAATGCAAATAAATTTGCATTGATGCAAAATTGTGATAATGCAAATGATTTGAGTGTAAATTATGACCTATTTTTGTTTCAAATTTTAGCTTGTTTTGTTTGATTACAGTACAAATGAATTAAATTAAGACATGAAGTAGAATAATATAAAATTCAGAACCAAATTAAATAAGAATTTGCATTTCTTACATGCACTTGAAGTCCCATGCATTTGTATTAGTAATAGTATAAATAAAACTGCATGCAAGCAAACACAACCTTAAGAATTTAAGAATGACCAGTTTGAAGGCTCTAGATTTGTTCGAGGCTGTAGTTTTCTTGAATCATATTCCTTTTTAGTAAGGCTCAGTTTGGAAAGATTCATTCTTGCAGCACTTGGGAAAATGGGTTGCCCATAACCCATTTTTTTCATATGTGAAGAAGATGACTTTTGGTGAGTCTTTTAGAACTGATTTTCGAAGAACCCATGTAATGTATGATGTAGGTTCATTATAAAACAGTTGTTTCGTTTTGATGGCGTTTATAAAATAAACGTTTTGTTTGATTTTGTCTTGAAAAATGAGACAAAATATGCTTTAAATATTTTGGCATTTTTTTGATAAACGGCTATTACGATTTTCGAGAGAACTGTTTATCTTATAAGTGGCTCAACTAAATAACTTT
Organism: Nelumbo nucifera; assembly: GCF_000365185.1. The sequence continues at coordinate 1,756,549 of NW_010729156.1, read as the reverse complement.
TTTGATGGTTTTTATTAAACTTGTTTGCAATGCTAAGCTGGAACCATTTCTCTGAAAAGCTGCATTGATACCAAACACGCTCCAAGTTTTAACGGGCAATTTTGTTTTGGTTACCTGTACCATTTTCGAGTTTTGCTAAAACAAAAGAATTATCTTTTAGAGGTGTTTCTCGACATCTTTCTTGATTGTGCGGTAAAGAGAGGGTTTAGTGAAGGCTTTTTGTGCGTTTTTCACAGACAACGCCAATCTGATGTTGCTCGATCCTAGGTATTGCAAGAACCAAAGTCACGGTCAGATAATCCTTGCCAACTGGGTGAAGTCGAGGTGGAAGGGAAAAGTTGCGCAATGAGATCTGAAACCAAGAAAAGGTCAGAGGCCCGATTAGTGACCCCTAGGTAGGTACTTCGTTGTTCAAGTCAGTAGAAAGCAGTGGGCGGTCGGGTTGAGCAATTAGAGAACGATGCTGGTTCGAGTAGAGTAATGGTATGAAGTCAAAAGGATCATTTACCTTGAGTGGGAGGTACCTTTATATAGTTGAATATCCATGTCCTGGTAGAATGAGGCTTTTGGGGTTGCCGGGATGAGGTTAACTACCAAAGTCTTCAGGATAAGACCTAATCCCCAACAGAGTTGTCCCCATCTGCGTGATGATCTCCTATCTTGGTCGCATTGTACCACCTATTTTGGGGAACAGACACCGTAGCCATGAAAGTTAGACCTATCTCCACAATGGTGCGATGTTGACATTCAACAACACCATTTTGTTGGTGCATAACGTCGATGGAAGATCTCCATAGTCAATAAGAGGATTATATTCTGTGCCTTCATCGGTCTGAACAACTTTGATTTTGCAATCCAATAAATTTTCAACATGATTTTTGAATGATAGAAATAAGGATGACACCTAAGATTTAGCAGTAGTAGAAAATATCCAAATAAATTTACTAAAAGCATCCACAAAAGATAAATAATATTTAAATCCTTCAAATGAAGTGGAAGGGGTAGGACCCCAAACATCAGAAAAAAGTAATTCTAAATGGCTTTGTAACAACTAAACTACTAGAGGAGAAAGGAAGAGAATGAGCTTTCCCTCTAGGATAGGCTGTATAGAAGGAAAAGGATTTATTGGAAACCGGTAAATCATAAGTAGAAATAATATGAGAAGTAATTCTATGACTAGGATGTCCCAAATTCAAACGCCAAGCATCATTGGAGGTGCGTTCTCCGATCAAAGCCGTAAGACTGCTAGAAATAGATTGCACCTTGTATAAGCCATCTTTAATTGGTCCTTTGAAGAGAGTCTTCCCCGTCATCCAATCCTTTACAAGAAAACTAAAGGCATCAAATATAAACACAACATCATTATCCTTGCAGAATTGGCTTACTAACAAAAGATTTTTAGTGATCCGAGCTACATATAAAATGTTATGTAATTCAAAGGACCCAGAAGAGGTGTGAATAGTGGAAGAACCAATATGAGAGTTGGGTAAATGCATACCATTACCAAAAATGATTTCTTCAGAACCATTATATGGATTATGCAAGGATAAGTTATTAAGATTTGCAGTGAGATGATTTGTAGCCCCAAAATTCGGATACTAGATTGAATCACGGGAAGAACTGGTAGATGAGGTAGTGTGATAACTTTGTATTTTTAGGCCTTAACAGGCATCATTTTAGGGTTACCTAGGCCTTAGAATAGTCAAAATATACCATTTTCCCAGTATAATTCAATCTTGTGATGTCTGAGGGTCCCTGTGTAAATTCTAGGTAAAAACTGGAAAATTTATAGAGTTTTCTGTAGATTTTGGGAAGCTGGTGAGAATTCCAGCTAAGAAAGGGGGCGTTTTTGTAAAAAATTGAGCACAGGAAGGCACCTCTTATCTGCTAAGCCCAGAAAGGAGCCCCTCCTTCTGTATTAGCATACTCCCCTCTCCTTAGCAAACCTTAGGGCGATTCATCACTCATTCTTTTCACCTATAACAAACCCTAGCCGCCCCTAACTGCTAAATCTTCACCTTCCACTCCTCCCTAACATGTAATCTCAACCATTCAAGCCTTAGCAACCCCTTATACCCTTAGATATCTCCCTAGACAGCATCCTAGCCTTACACCTCACTCCTTAAACCTCAACCAATCACCTTAGGGTGCTACATCAACCAACGAATCACATTTCTCTAGCTTTAGGTGCCCAAATATGCTCCTTCCATTCTGGGCACCCAAATCTCAGCCCTACATAATATTAGGCGCCCTCTCTTTATCTTCTTAGCCTTAGGATCACCTTAGAACAATCCTGACCTTCCATTCCCAACCCTAGGGCACCCATATTTCTGCAAAAACCTAACTGCCGCCCCTCTCTTTCTCTCTAATCCCAGTTTTGTCCACCATTCTCTATAAAAAAGACCCCAAGGGCCTTGGAGAAGGGGTTGGTCAATTCACCCAGTTCACAAGGCTAAGGTTTCTTGAGGAGTTCAAGGGTTGTAGAAAGGAAGAACGCTTAGATCTTGTCAGGGGGGTTCTTGCAAGCAATCCAACCAATCTACAACTACCTCCATTGTTTTTTATCAACCATCATTTTTGTTTTCTTTATTTTCTTTTATGTTATTTTTATTCTATTAATCTTTTAGATTTAATTTCAGTTGGATTCTACCCCCAGGTAAGACGAAAGGTTGTTCTTGAGAAGTTCAAAGGTAGAGGAAAAGGAGAACGCTTAGGCAAGATGAGGGGTTCCTACTTGCAGTTCGCCTAGCCACTACTACCACCTCTGGATTCGGATCCCAACTAGTTTTCCATAGTTTTAGATTTCCCAATCGGATGATCAGAATTGATTTCGGCTTTGGGTCTTAAGATGAAGGGGTAAACAATATCAATTTTGGGTGATTTTGGTGTCATTGGATTTGGATTTTTGGGGTCTACGTACCTATAGTGTTGGATTTTTTATTTTGACTTGAGATAGGGTTGAGGATCAAAATAATCTCGATTAGGCAATCAGAATCAATTTCGGCTTCTGGTCTCAAGATAAAGGGGTAACTAGTGGCGTATTTGGGTGATCTAGGTGTCATCGGATTTAGATATTTAGGCTCTACATAACTATGGTGTTGGATCCTAGAGGTCTAGACTTTTGTAAAATCTAGGAATGCCCCCGAATCGACTAAGAAGTTAGCTGAAGTATGCTTAAAACTCGATGTGCTAAAAAAAGATTGGAAGGCACAAAAATAAGATGTCTACATAGTAGACCTGTTCATGGGCCGGGCTCGGGCCGGGCTTTTACTGTGTATTAACAAATTTTTTTAAGGCCCGAGCCCGAGCCCGGCCCGACCATCGGGCCTACAATTTGGGCCCGAGCCCGGCCCTCATAAAAA